>BSBK01000690.1:140000-615000 GCA_027943335.1 Chamaecyparis obtusa | reverse complement strand
ATGTCATTAATTTAACTTAGATATTTAAATGATAAATATATGTGAAGATAGTGTTTTAAAATGTTAATTTAAATACTCTTAAATTTACAAAAAATTAGTGGAAGAATATAGTTATACATGTAATAACTAAAATTAATTTAATTGTAAATTGACCTTTTTATCTCCTTTTATAGTTAGGTTTATAAGAGGAGATTAAACTTATTTCCTTAAAATTCCTGGGGACACTTATTTAACATCAATCAACTTAGGATGTGTAAGGGGGATGTTTTCCCTTAGTATGGCCTATTCCCTTTGTCGACCAAAGTTGTTCGCTGAATAAGGGATGTAGGCATGCTAGCGCATGCCTTAATTCCCCTTATGTGACCTTGGGTGACTAGTCCTTATGATCTCACAATCTTTATGCTTCGCATCGAAGGGCTTGTGAATGACTTAGTTGACGTATAGTGCTCTTTTTGATGTTGTTTTAAAAAAAATGTTGTTGTGTTTTCTCTGTTATTTTTGGGCACTACATCATCAGTGCTGATGTACTTCAACTCCATAGCCTTTTGAAGTACCATATCCCTTAGATAATGAATTTGATTTCTATATGATTTGACTTGTCATGAAAGAAAAAATTTATAGAAATCTTTATGCAGCTCCGATTGTCACAAAGAATGGTAGTAGGATGTGCAACTTCTCCAAACAATCCACTAAGGAGTTTTTGAAGCCATACATCCTCTCGAGTTGCAAAACAAGATGCCACATATTCAGCTTCAGTAGTACTTTGAGCAACACATCATTTCTTTCTACTACACCAAGATATCATAGTCGATCTGATGCTAAAACAAAATCCTGAAGCACTTTTTTTGTCAACAATACATCCTGCCCAATAAGAGTCAGAAAAACCATGAAGGAGAAGATCATTAGAACAAGAGAACTTTAAACCATACATAAGAGACCCTTTCACATATCTCAAAATATGCTTGGCCATAATGAGATAGTACTTCCTTGGGTTGCTCATGAACTGACTCAAGTAATTTATAGAAAAGTAGATGTTAGACCTTATGTTAACAAGGCACATAAGAGAACCAATCAACTATCTATAAGGAGTGCAATCAATAGATTTTGAATCAGCTAAACTTCTTGAAGTTTCTTCAGGTTGGCCTCCATAGGTGTTACATTGGGTTTGAAATCAACCATTCCAAATCTCTTAAGAATATCCAGAGCATACTTACCTTGAATTATAATGATTTCATTTGGCCTTTGCCAAATTTCCAACCCAAGGAAGAAATGGATTAATCCAAGATCTTTCATCTCAAATTCTGAAGTTAATTCTTGTTTAGATTTAACAATCAACTCATCATCACTAGTGAGAAATAGATCATCCACATATAAAATGAGAATTAGAATAAGATCATTATACTTTTTCATATAGATGTTAGGATCAACTTCATTTTTCTCAAACCCAAACTCACTATATATCTATCAATGTGATCATACCAAGCTTGGGGAGCTTGTTTAAGACCATATGAAGCCCTTTTAAGCTTGCAAACATGAGAAGCCTTGATATGAATAATGAAACCATCTGGCTATTCAACATAGACTTCTTCCTCAATCACACCATTTAGAAAGGCTATCTTAACATCCATTTGATGTCATTTCCATCTTTTAGTAGCAACAATAGCAATAATAGATCTGATAGAAGTATACCTTGCAACTGGAGTGAAGATCTCATCATAATCTATCCCTTCCTTTTGACCGAATCTTCTAGCTAAAAATCTAGCTTTGAATTTGTCAACACTTCCATCAGCGGCATGTTTAATCTTGTATAACCATTTGGAAGAGATTACAGATTTATCTTGAGGGTGAGGAACGATTTCCCAATCATTTTTCAAAATAGATTCATATTCTTCCAACATGGAATCTTTCTAAACTTGTTGATCTTAAGCTATCTAAAAAAAAGGTTCAAATTCAATAATATTACACATAAGAGAAACATAATTATCAAATTTTGAGGTTTTTTTCTTTCACAAAAATCTCTTTTAGGAGCAGAAAAGTTTTCAGCATCTTGCATAGTGTTCCTTGCCCATAAAGGTTTTTTCTTTGAAACTGAAAGAGAACTAGGACCAGCTTCTAAAAAAATCTGATTTATAGGAGAAGGAGAGAAAGCAGAAGGAGAATCCTCCCTATCAAAGAGGTAAGGAGAAGAGGGAACAATGGGAGAAAGATCTTGAGGACTAGAAAGCATATCCAAATCAGAATCCAAAGAAAAAATAGTTGAACTTTTATTGGCAATACTTTCATCAAAAGAAACATCTATACTAAGTTCAATTGATCTTTGACCTTGAATGTAGATCCTATATGCCTTTGAGGATTCACTGTAACCAAAAAAAATACCCTACTTGCTAGAGGGTTCTAACTTAGATCTTTTCTCTTTGGGTACATGAATGTAAACTAGAGAACCAAAATTTTTAAAATGACTTACATTAGGTTTGGAACCAGAGAAAACTTCTTCAGGAGTAGAATTATTCAAAGCTAAGTTAGGGATCCTATTTTGAATATAAACAGTAGTATGACAAGCCTCTTCGCATAAAAAAAAATCTGTAACCCTTGATCATGAAGCATGGCTTTAGTAGCCTCAACAATAGCTCTATTTTTTTCATTCAACAACCCCATTTTGTTGAGGGTTGTAGGGAACAGAGAACTCCCTCTTAATGCCATCTTCTGCACAAAAAGATTGGAACTGACTAGAAGTAAATTATCCTCCATTGTCAGACTTGAGACTCTTGATATTCTTTTCAAAGAGATTTTCAGCCAAAGCTTTAAATACTTTAAAATTTGAAAGAACTTTATCTAAATCCTTTGATTTGAGAAAGTAAATCCATGTCTTGTGAGAGAAGTCATTCGTAAATGTTATGTAATACCATAAACCACTCAAAGAAGCAAAGGAAATGGGTCCACACAAATCAAAATGAATTAGTTCTAAAATCTGATTTGATTTACTCTTGCTGGAATTAAATGAACCTTTAGAAAACTTACCCAAAGCACATCCTTTGAAAATGTCGTCATGAGTAACACTTAATTTGGGAAGCCCTATAACAAGATTTTCCATAGAAGACAAAGATTTGAAGTTGAGATGTCCAAACCTTTTGTGCCATAGGAAGTTATGATCAAAAGTGTCATGATTTAATACTTGAACTTTATTTGCAAAGATCTTATAAAGACTTTTGTGCTTCACTCCAATCACTTGGGCTGAACTAAAATCAGAATCTTTTCTCCAAGCAACAACATTTCCATTTGAGAAAGGTACATTGAAGCCTTTATCCTCTAGAGCTGAAATAGAGATGAGATTCCTCTTGATCCTTGGAACAAATAACACATTCCTGAGATGAAGAGAGACTCTGGAGTTTAGTTTGAAAGAATTATTACCCAATCCTTTTATAGAATATCAAGCATCATCACCAATCAAAACTTGGAGATGAGAATCCTTTTCCATTAAATTTGCAATGTGCTTCTTATATATCAAGATGTGGTGAGATGTGCCACTATCTATCAACCAAGTATTACAATCAATAGGAACAAAACTTGAAAGAGCTGAAATGAAGAGAAGACCTTCAGACTGATCGTAAGAGATCTTGGGAGGAGATGATTCTTTAATGTCTAACATAGTAGCTTGATGATTTAGTTTCACATTGCAATTTCTAGAAAAGTGACCAAATTTCTCACATCTGAAGCATTGGATTTTGGAGATATGTTTTTTCCTTTTAAAATTTGAAGAAGAGGGAGAAAATTTCTTATCAGTAGAAACATTTATTTTCCTTCCCCTCTTGTTAAGAGTACGAGCTGCTAGGACTTGATCTTTAGATGAAAGAGATTTACAAAGGTTTCATCTAGCTTCCAGCATGCATTCTTCTTGAATGCAATCTAACCTTAATCTGTCAAGGCTAAGAACCTTACTCCTACCACTAATACCTTGAATGAATGATTCCCAAGAGTGGGGGATACCATTCATGGCAAGCATCACAAGCTCCTTTTCATTCACTGATTCCCCAATAGCATTTAGGCGATTCATTAAATCAATAATTCTCAAGAAGAAAGAAATGATAGAGTCACTTTTACTCATTTTGATGTGAATGAGTTGCATGTGAAGATCCAAAGCTCTGCTAGTATTATTTATCTCAAACATGCTATGAAGTGATTTAAACATCTCATTAGCAGAGTGCAGTTTAGAGATGGCAGGGACAAGATGATCTTTCATAGAATCAACAATGATCCTCTTTGCCAAAAAATTGTTCTTCTTCCATAAAGATAATTCTATTTCATCCTCTAGAGCTTTGACATCAGGATCCACAAAGTTAAGAAGATCATTTTCTTCAAGAATAAGTAAGATTCTAGACTTCCAAGAAATGAAATTTGAAGCTCCTTCAAGTTGATCTTCTACCTTCAACTCGAGGACCATGATGAATAGAAGAGAAGAGAAAAATGAAGTAGTAAAGGTGGTTTTGGAAAAAATTGAATTTTCACAAACCTGGCTCTGATACCATGTTAAAATGCTTAGGAAAAATTTCAACACAAAACACCAGCTACCTTGGGAAAAACCCTCATAATATGGAGGGAAACAACCCAACAAAATAAGAACTTGAATTATAAGAGGTATTACAAGACTGCAAAGAATTCGAGCTCAGCTGAGAGAAGCTCACTACAAATTTCTACTAGCTGAGACTCAAGAAATACTCTCCACAAAAACAGAATAATAGCCAAGAATAGAATGATCATCAAGAAAGATAGTATAACAGTCTGCACAAAAAACATCTAGTTCTGATTTAGACTATCAAACAAGGAGAACAGACGCCAAAGAAAGAGAGTGGGTGTGATCAGAAAAAAAAAACAATGAATAATTGAATATACATGCTTAAAAGAGCCAGATGTATGCATAGATATTCATCCATCCAAGAGAAAAGCCACTCCTGTACGTGAAGCGTAATAGTAGGAGCATGATTTCTATTATAGGAATGTAACTGCTTAGAAAAACTTAAAGAAAATGATTTCCAGAAGGAGAGCATGGGCGAGGAAGACAAATAGAGTAACTGATGACAGCTAGATAGATTATAACAAGAAGGTTGTTATGAATCAACGTGAAAATATTTGTAGCTCTCACTTGCATGGGCCCGTCAATAAGAAGAGGAGCTTCCAACATGGAGGATATTCCAGTGCTTACGTGAAGGCCATTTGTCATTCTACAAAGAATAATAAACCAAGCAAGATAAAATACTACATTCTACTAATGATAAGAACGAAACATTTCATAAGGAATAAATTTTAATTAGGATATTCCATTCATACAAAGCTATAAATTTAACAATCTGATCCATGCAGATTTTAATTCTATGATATCGCTAATCTTGTGGGTTGGGAAATACTGGATACATTTAATTTATAGTTAATAATGTAAGATATTATTACCCAAGAGAATTAAACTCTTTGCTGTTGCATTTACCAGAAGTGGACATTTCTGAAATTTACAAATATATATATCAACCAATGGCCAAGAACTATGGCCATGGTATTGCAGATTCCTCTATACAACTTTGTGCCATATGTGCAGTGACGACGACATCTAGTTTGCTTTGGTTCTATCTAGAAGTGGACATTTGAGAGAATGCACCAAGAAAATGTTCGCTTTCAGTTTTGAAGTTCACTTATGAGGTTTTGGTGATAGATGTTCTTATCCTCACCCGAGACTCGTAGATTTTAGTATTGAAATACAATGTGAATGTGTATTATTTAAAAATCACATGCCTGACTATCTCTTTAGGGGTTGTCGCAACATCTATGTCATGTTCTAATAGATAGAGTTCCATTGCAGGGATATGCAATAGTTTAGTTGCAACTGGATCAAAAGCAATAGACCAAATAGCAGTCGTGTGATCTTGCAGCTTAATTTGCAAGTAGTAGTTGTAGCTACATTGTGGGATGTTCATGTTGTACCTATTGCATTGCAATGTGCCATTGTCACTTGCCAAATTGTCACTTACCAATAATTTCTTTTTGCATTCTATCTCATTGATGTTTAGTGGGCACGCTGGGTACCAAAGAGAATCTAGCTTAATGAATTTGATTATTTCTTTTAGAGTGACCTTCATCTTCTCTGTCATTACTACAGAATGCTCCAAGATAGTTGTAAGTGTAACTCTATTATTTGTTGCACCGGTATGGGGTAGGTTTGGTGACATCAAAGGTATATCAATTTGTTATGCTTCTACTTTAGAGTGCAGGGTGTTGGCTTCTGGAATGGGAGGTTGTATAGTTAGATTATTGGGGCCACCATATTTATTACTTTTTTTTTGAACTCGGCTACCCGACCATTTCTAATTGCAAGAACAAAAACATTTTGGGAGGCCTCCAACTTCATCAGCTCTTCTCCCTCTTTTCTCCAAGCTGGTCCCCACAAATTGACCTCAATGGTTGACAATGGTGGCTCTGCCAATCTTATAGTCCTCTGAAGGACTTCACTTTGATCTCACTGTTGGATTGCGGAGACTTGATCAACACTAACCACAAGTCCAATAACATCAACCAAAGTATTTTTTCTTATGTTTAGAATATCTACAATTTTTTGAAAGTGGTATTGACTTCTTGGAGATAGGTCATCAGTGGAATGTTTCAATTCTGATGTTTCATCCAAAGTTATTTCCAAATAGTTGTTTCGCTTGTTGTAGGTGTTGTTTTCTTCTTTGATCGTACCTCTAGAAATGGTGTAAACTACCCCCACTTCCACTCTACTATAGTACAATTCTACAATATCCTTAAAGAAAGCTATTTGGGTCTCTGTACCCTCTTCATCTATTACATCAAAACTAAAGACCTACCCACTTCTTTGAGTTTTGAATTTCCTCATGTTCTTTTTAGTTGTAACACGACCTTTAATTGTCCATCTAGTCTATAAAGGGTTTAATTCCTTGATAGGATTAATATTGTGAGGCTAGCTCAGACTTCATGGGCTTAGCTATATGCCAAATTTTGTGTTTCGACCAGATGTATTGCATTGGCATCGGCTAGGTGTTACAATTCCTTGTTCTTCTTGCAAACAGTCTTGTTGGGACATGAATAAATACTTTGGTGTTCCAAGAAGCTTATAGTTCCTTTGGACCACTTGTAGGTCAAAGATTATGAGGGTCCTATTTGTATATGTTAAGGTTACTCAACATTATGGTCATAAGAGAGTTTCAAAGTGGATAAGTGGATTTGAAGTTGTAAATTTTAGTTGCAGGGGACAATCATAATATTAGGAAAAATATAAAGCAAGCAAAGGTTTTTTAATTAGGGATGGTAAACCTCACCTAAAGTCTTTTGTGGTTCAAGAGACATAGCTTGTCAAAGTGACTATGGATCCTATCTTCAGTTCCTCTAAGAAGAAGAGGATATTGTATTTTCCTAGGAGGATGGCAAGTTGCATGTGTTTTGTATTTGACAAGACAACCTTGTACCTCTCATGTTGACTGAGGGAAATAGAAAATCTTTTGAAGGATAATATTTGAACATTTGGATTCACAATTTCATTGCTTGTATTAATGGACTGTATTGCATTGGTAGTCAACAAAGTGTCCATTTGAGCTTCCTACAACAAAATTTGAGAATGATGTTGCTTTGCATTCATACATTCAGAAGAAGTGTTGTCAAATAGTTAAAGTGGCATCATAATGAAAACTAATCACTATTCAAGCAAGTCCTTATGTACTGGATAACTCTCATAGGTTTAGAGTTAAATGCTCATAGAAAATTTTTAAAAAATAATCGAAGTATTATTTCTAAAAAGGCCTACCACTCATTTTCTAAGGGCTCTGGATTGTGAAGACTCCTCAGCCTAAAGCGTCCATCATTCAGGCAATTCCTTATGTACTGATTAACTCTCACAGGTTTAGAGTTAAATGCTCATAGAATAAAAAAGTATAAAGATGTTGTATTGGTTATAAAAGTTTCTGGTTGCCTGCTGTCCAAATCCAAGTAAAAGCTACATAGGAAAATAATTTTAAGAACTAAGTTTCTTCTGTTTAAAAAAGATTCAAGAAAAATAAGATTGCCACACAAAACTCAAGAAAGACTATCCTACTCTAATCCCTGAATACTTATTTTAACATATATTTGATCAATCAAATGAGGGATAAGGGTTCTCTTTCTTTGTATTCATTCAAAAAAAAAAAGTTTGCACAGTGCTATGCCCAAAGGCAGGACCAATTCATGATCTTGACACTGGAAGAGAAAAATAAGAGTGCCAAAGAGACCTTAATTAGGACTACACTATTCCCTCACAGACATAGACTCACAAGGAGGTAAAGAATGAGATAGTTTTAAAGGAGAATGATAATACTTCCATTAGCTAGTTATAGTTTCAATTGTATTTTTTGTTTACTATCTATTTTATTATTCTAAGAATATTATTATACAAATTTAAGAATAGCAACGAGAGTGGAATCACAGCTAATAAAATTTAGATTAAAATTAAAAATGAATAAGTGCATTCAAGCTGCCGAAGCTGCCAAAAGTGTCTCTTTGTGCTATGTTCATCTAAGAATTAGAGTTGGTCTTGTCTACTAGCATTCAACCAATTAAATAATCATACTTTATATGCATGAGCATTTAATGTGCCTTCTTGGGATATGAAGATTTGAACATGGGTTTCCAATAATAAAGCCCCACTCATTTATCAGTTAAGCTCATTCTTTTTGACCATTAGTTAATCCTTTTTTTGCAATAAAGGAATGATACTACAATGTTATGGCCATAAGAAGAAGTTTCCTTATTTGATAAACAAAGGAGCCAGTATTGAGACATCTCTCCTTATAAAGTACAACCACCTAAGGTTTGGAGACTGTGGCTCTACCTCTGAACCTGTACTAACATCTCCATGTTTTTTTATATAATATAACTGGATACTCATTTTGATATTTTAATAAAGGGTGCTCCCCTTAATACCACAAACACATAACAAAAATAGAGAAACAACAATTTGTAAGAACATAAAATGGGCTTCTTATTATCTCCACAAGTGTGGAATTAAAAATTTTAGAGTTACAATATGCAAAGCCACATGGGCATCCCCTTACAATATTTTGTGACAAAGCCTTGAATCCTTACCCAGATCTACCCAGAACTGCTCTAGACAACACTATGGGTCTTCTTTATATAGGCAATTTCCACCACCCGAGAAGGTTCTAGAAATTTAGCCCATAGGGCTGACCAAATTTAGAATTATTTTGTTTTACAATTTATTACATCAAAATCGGCTCAAAATAACTTTTGAAACCCAAACAGAAATTTTGAAGGAAAATCATTTTCTATCATTTCAGGTGACCCAACTTCTGAAGACCATAAGTCATCACTAGTTGACCTAATTGAATATTACAACCCCATTTTGGAAAGGCCATGAAGCGATCTATAGGCCTGAATTGTGAAAGCACCTATCACCCAAATTTTTGACCTCATCTTGGGCCTCTAAAGCCTTCAAAAATGAGTTCAAAGTTTTTGTACCCTGCTGCCAATACCAAAAATCTTCAATATCTACCAAGCTAGACTTGATATGTCAATGAAACTTTACTTGCAGGCTGATACGATTGAGATGAACCTCCATATGTGAAATCAGAACATTCTAAGATCGTGTGACGAACTTACTAAAAATAGCAACTTTCCATAAATAGTAGCTCTACACAAGATAGCCCTTAATGAATAAAAACATAAATATTTTTGGGTGATGCAAGATTGCTCTTACACCCAAGATGCTCCTGCATCATATTCCATTATGCTATTTTAAAATAATGTTTGTGTACCTGCATCATTAGGATACTAGTGACACCCATTTTAATAGTTTCATTTAGAAAAATAGTGACCTGATCAATTTTACAAAAATTGTAGCTTGAAAGTCATAAAGCAAGTTGTATCTTAGATAAAATATAGGATACATATGATTTATATACTTCAACCATGAGAACGTAGTACTTTGATGCTTGAAAATCACCAAGCAACTTGCCTTTAAGTTTTAGACAATGTGCAAGCTCTAAGAGTTTATAACATACTTTAAAAAAGGATAGCTAGATCTAATAAAATTGGGTCAGCCTCATACAAGAGGAGTTTCAGAGATCAACTAAACATGTATGATAACTATGTGGCATTAACTAGGTTATCAAGGAAAATAAGAAGTTCCCAAATAAGAATTGGCATTGACTAAGTCCAAAGTGATCAAGAAAACACTTTCAATAACAAATAAATTACACATGCTCAATTAAAATATGGCTAGATAAGAGTTAGGGGAAATCTCATTTAACAAAATTATTCTCTTTCAAGAAGAATGTAGAAAAAATTTTAATTATTATTTAGTAGGAGGCTGCTCTAAAACAACAACGAAGGATCTTAAGGGGAATATTTACCAAATTAAATTTTTTCTTCTCAGCAAAGATGCATAATACAAAATAGAAAAAATAGTATAAAATGGAAACATAAATAAATGAAGCAAATAATCAGCACAAGAAGAGCTATCATGACTAAAATAATGTTTTGTTATTTAAATGCTAGAAGGGTTCAAACATTTAAAACATGGTCAAGGTGCAATTTCAATTCATACTATTTGGCTCTTGTTCAGAGTCTTTTGAGCCCAATGCATCTATTGCACCTTCCTATATAGTCAAGAGCTAGAAATGAGTAAAGAAAGATACAATTTCATTATTTTAGATTCTTTAAAATGAAATCAGGAATTTGGGCTTACTTTATTTCTCCCATTTTCAGAATCTATGGATGTCATTCTGCCAGTCACAGCTCATTGTATCCTGAAATGAAAGAGGAAACCACTTCCTCTATAGTTAATAAATGAAAGAGGAAACCCTAATTAACATCAACCATAAAAATACATAACCAAAATAGAAACCCAAAAATCAAATATAAGGAATATCAGACATACCTTCAGGAAAAATGTTATGATCGAAAGTCACTACATGTTGAGTAGTTTTCTACAACAGGAGGGGAGGGCGTCAAAGATAGATATATGGTTGTAGCAGGGCAATAGGTAATCAATAGATAGGTTGATCTAAAAAGAAAAGTCAATGAGGAAAATGTTGAAATCGTGAATGAAAACAATAGATGCACAAACTGTCTCGTAGCGGTAAGGTTTCAGGCAGTGAGGTTTTTGGTGGTTATCGAGGCTGGCATAAAGCTTCTTGGTGGGTTTGGTTGTTCAGTGGATGAAGCTTCTCAGTGGCTTTGGTGGCCTCTCAGTGGGTTTGGTAGTTCGATGGCTGAAGCTTCTCAGTGGTTGAAGTTGTTCAATGGAAGAAGGCATACAAAGGAGCAGAATGACAACTTTGTGATGGGCGCGTGGCTAAAAGCCCACACAAATAATACCTATCGGCTTAAATAGCATGACAGTAGCTATGATAATTACAAATAGAAACATAAATTAATCTCAAATTATTGGAGAGAATTAGTAGGGACATACTGTGGAGATACTGTCATATTGATTTTTATTATCATTTATGTTATGACTCTGTCAAAGATTTAATTTTTATTAAGTATTTAGATTACTTGGGTATTTAAGAATATTTAAAAAAAATGTTTGTCCTTATATTTACTTTTGAATAATAAAAATAAATAAAAGTTGGAACATAATTATTTTGTTATTGTAGACATATTTATAGTATTACCATATAATGTTTTAATTTTAATAGAATAACATAAATATTTTTATTTAAATGTTAATTTGAAAGTTAGTAGAATATTATTAATTGTATTTAAAGGTGAATAGGTGTAAAATGCAATCACACCTATTCAAATGTAAATGTATTGTATTGTAATGTGTATGGGGGAAATATGAGATATATTCCCAAATTAAAATTCTCAAAGGAGAGATCCAATTTGATCAACCAAAAGGCTAATGCACAATCGAATCAATCTATGAAGAATATGAAAGAGAGAGAAAAACCCTATATTTCCCTATGGTTGAATTATGCTTGAAATATGAAATAATTGAAATACAAATACTAACCTTGAATTAGGCCAAATCTGGAAAATGCTAATTTCTGATGTTTGTGTGTACTTTTAGGCAATTCTGCAACCTATTTTGGACTGGAAACGCTGAGATGAAGAAAACCCAGAAATATTTTATCTTTCTGACAGTAGGTAGTCTTTGACCCTCATAAAAGGTCAAAGTCTAGATTCTTTATTTAAAGGTTGATTCTAACTTTTTTCACAGATCTCAGAAGTTTGCTGAAAAGGGTATCCAAATCCACTCTCAGATCTGAAATCCTGCACCTGTATCTATAAGAAAATGGGGGTTTTGTTTGTATGCGGGGTTTGCCTTGGTCAAACCCCAATTTAGGAATTAACCTTGAAATTGAATTGAAATGTAGTGTGCATAAAGAAAGCAATTGAAACAATTCACCTTGCTTATGTTGAAGTCCTTGAAGAGGATTCAAATCCTCAAATCCACAAGTAGGAATGCTTCAATGGATGTAGAATTAATGTAGGATGTCTCCAATCAATGGTATTTGATCTTCAACACTAATCTTGATTTGATCTTTTCATATGAGACGGATTGGATGAATGTAGAAGGATGGATCTTCAAGGGGGTTCCAAAGAGATTGAATCCTTCAATGGTTAACAATGGATCTCCTTGATGGATGAATGCTTGAAGGCTTACTTGAATGCTTGAATTATTGCTTGCACTTGAGAGCTTGAGAGATTGCAATTTCTTGTTCTCACAAAACTTGATGGAGAGATGTGAATAATGGATGTGAAAATGAGAGAGGAAGGCCTCTTTTTATAGTGAACTAGGGCACAATCCTCTAGAGGGGCCACCTTGGAGAATTAAATCCCAATTAGGCCCTAAACTTTAGAAAATATACCTAGATTAAATAAAATTTAAGGATTTACCATTCTGAAACCCGAAATGGCCGATCCAGAGGTAGGAAAATAAATATTCCCAAAACCCGATACCCAAAATTCAAGGAACATTGAAATTTGGACAGGGGGTTCAAGGTTGAGCTCAAATCTGACTAGGTCAGGATCAAGGTCAATCCTAACTAGGTCAGGATAGAGGTTGAATTTAACCCCATAAGGTCGACTTTGACCTTATGGTAAAAAACCTCAGGATCCTGGCCCAGAATGTTAGGAAATGCAGATATGAAGTGAAAATTAGGTGCAGACAAAAGCATAATAGGGGGGAAAAGCCAAATACATGCAAAGAACCAATCAAGGCACTTAACATGACCCCAGACCACATACTCAGAAGGCTAAATTCTCTTATCTTGAAAGTGCTTCCATTTTAAGATGATACATTAAGCCCCCACTTTAGCAAGAGTATGGACTCCATGAAAAATCTTGGTAAAGGAGATCAGAATTAAAAAATAATCTTATCGTAATCCAAGGGACAAAGAGAAACCTTAAACCCCCAGGAACTCAAGCCTTCATTTACTCCTAGATCACAACAAGAGAGACATCTCTAGAGAGAGAGAAAGGGTGTGATTACCTCGCCCAATGAGAACTTATGTCCCATTGTGAACCACACAAGAAAATGAAGCAATTGGAAAGATGGAATTGAACCACCTAGTGAATGTGGCTACTCACTAGTCAACCCATCAAGGATTCATCCTTAGGAATATTATATTCCATAATAATAAAACCAAAATTAAAAAAGAGATCCAGCCTTAAGGACACCTCCGACCTTAACATATCAAAAATATATGTGTATTTGAAACTGCAGGGATCGAGAGATCCTAAAATATAAATCCATGCTTTAAGGATTAGTTACTAATCCAAAAAGGGAGAAAAGTATCTAGAAAAAATATGTGTATCAAAAAGTGTGTGTGTGCAACAGGTGAGCAGAGTGTATGCCCCCACATTAAATTCATTACTGACACTTTAATAGGAGCAATGACTTTAACAGAAACATTAACAATTCCACTGATTACATTTCCACGTCGAGATGCCCCCAGATGAAGAAAAATCATGTGAATTAACAAAAAAACATATAGAGAACATAGAAGGGATCTACCTACCATGGAGTCAGTATGATCATAAGATAATATATATATGATATTATTGCAACTGAATTGACATGATTCCGCAAAGAAAGTAGAACTATGATCACAAAGGAGGAAAGATCACATAAGATATATGAAGGAGAATCTTTTCAAACCATGACATGGAGACCAAAAAGAATTAGTGCTACCATATCTCGAATCCAAGTAGATTACACAAGGAAACATTTACGAACAAAAGCACATTCATGACATAACATTGAACAATGCATAGAAGAATAGAGATACATATAAAGGAATTTGAACAACAGTTTTGATTCCTTCATCACCTTGCACCAACTGAGTAACAAGGATCGTATAAAAGAATCTAACAACATTTAGAAAATACATTATGGGAGAAGCATAGTATAGTAGGCAAACACAGAACAAAGCTACCACAAAGGACAAGTTGATCAACCATGTTGCCTACTCTCCCCATCTCATTGTATATCATTTATAGAAGGTGGGTAAATCACAAGAGGGACTATATCCAACATAGGAGGATTGATAGCTAGTTCCAAACAAGGATCCTCTTGAGAATCACAATGTTCGACACTAGGTGTAAGAGTTAATTGTGATGAAAGCATATTAGGTAAATCAATGTCAATGTCAATAGTCTCATATTCATCATTAACACCATCAGTATCATCAAGAGTATCTTCTTCATCAAAATTAATTAAAATAGGATCTAAGATATGAATAGAATCATCATAATCATGCATCTTAACATCATTATTAGTAACAACTTATTCTAACACATCATGCATTGGTTTGTTCAAGGAAGGTAGTGATCTTTGAATAATAGAATAATGAGCTTTAGCATGAGCACAATGCTTTTTCTGAAATTCATTAGCAGATTAATTACATTTTGATTTATTTGAGATAGGTTGAGAACTAGGAGGAACAATAATAGGATCCTTCATAGGTTCTTTAGGAAGATCAATAGGATTATCAACAATAGGAAAAATAATCATAGGATCTTTGATAGGTTCGACAGAAGGAACTTGGTTAATAGAACTAGAAGCCATATTTAAAGGAGGTATAGAAGGTGTAGGCAAAAGACCATGATTAAGATCTATAGGAGGTATGCTTAATTGAAGAATCTTATGATGTTTATAAGCTTGATATGATCAAAAAATATTATCAGGCCGAGGAGGACATGAATTAGGTGATGAAAGCCAAAAGAAATCAAGAGTAGCAAAATCTCTAGGCCTACAAGGTTGATATAGGCTATGATTAATCATCTTCACTTCTTCATCATGAATGAACTTAAGACACTTATGGATAGGTGAAGTGACAACATGCATGGCAGTCAACCAAGGTAAACCTAGCTTAACTTGAAATTGATCAGAAGTAGAAACCACAACAAAGGTAGTGTTCACAATTTTTCCACAAAGTTCAACCGGTAAAGTAATAGAACCAAATGATGGATAAAGAAAACCATTAAAAGTTTTAATCCACACATCCAATGTATCATAAGGATCATGTTGTAATATTTTCATAAAAATATTTTCTTTAGTAATAACATTCACAAAGGATATAGGATCAACAAGACAACCACGAGTAGGTTTTTGAGAAATCCTAGTAGAAATGTAAAGGGGACCATCAAAAGCTTTAATAGTCTCAAAGTCATCAAAGGTAATCAAAAATTACTGAGGTCTTTTATTCTTAGGTTTTTGTCGAGGTTTAGGTTGACTTTTTAATTTAGGTTTAGGTTTTGGTCAAAGTTGAGATTGAACTTGAGGTTGAATCTGAGGTTGAGGTGGAGGTTGAGTTTGAGGTGGAGATACAAATTGACTGACATGCTCCACTTGATTAACAACATGATTGAGATCATCCATCTTTGAATCATACATAATTTCCATAGCAGATGGTTGAGAAATGGTATTAGTATCATGCATAGGTAAAAGATTCGATTTCAAGGTTTTCATTAGGAGGAGAGATATATTTGTTCTCACTACCATCAAGATTATCAACAAATAAGGCATTAAAATCAATTAAGTCTTGAACCTTATGTTTTAAAGAATAACACTTCTCAGTATCATGACCATTCTAATGATGATATTGACAAAAAGCATTTTGATCAAAAGATTTAGATGTAATCGTAGCAGGTAAAAGAGGTCAAATAGGAGGTAAAGTAATCATATTAGCAGTTAACAACCTATTCATAATAGCTTGTAAAGATTTAGAAAGATGATTAAACATATGATTTAATCGAAAAGTAGTGGATGCAAAAGTGGCATTATGAGATGCACTAGTAACTTGATAAGCAACTGCATTCGCTTGTTTGTTTATCTTGACATAGTTTCTGAATTTTTTAAATTTGTTTGGATTAGGAGAAACATCACTCTTATCAACTGGAACAGGAGCCATTGGAGTATTGCTCTCAAATTGACTCACCTATAATTGATAATGATGAAGCACTGCACAAAGTTGTTGAAAAGAGGTAAATTCAGTAAGCAGAATCTTATCTCTAATATCCTTTTGCAAATTTGAAATAAATATATGTTGAATATCACTATCAGGAACAGGATAGGAAATATGAGCATGAAAATGCTTAAATCTACCAATAAATTTAGTAAATTTTTCTTTAGCACTTTGTTTACAATGCACCAAATCAATCAAAGACACTTGCGGGCCAATGTTGTTTTGAAATTGTTGAATAAAGGCATTGGCAAGTTTTTGGAAGGAATCAATAGAATAAGGAGCCAAGGAACAATACCATTGTAAGGCCTTGTCACAGAAAGTTCTAGCAAACAATTTGGCTAAAATCTTATGGTCATGAGCATAATCACTACAATGGATTTGGAATATTTTAACATGATAAACATGATCTCCTTTTCCATTATAATTCTCAAGATGAAGCATCTCACCTTGCTGAGGAACAGGAGTACGAATAATATCCAAAGACAAAGGACTTCCCATGTCACATGTAGGAATACTAAACTTGTTTTGAGTTAAGGAAGTGAGTTGTTGTTGTAATGATGACATAGTTTGAGCCAAACTGATGATTGTTGAATCATTAAAGGAAATAGGAGGAGTATCAATAATAGACATAATAGGTAAAGTGTAAGAAGCTACAGGAATAGAAGACACAACTGGAGGAACACTAGGAACTATAGTTGGATTGGAATAAGTAAAAGGAACATTATGATATGAAGGTTGTGATGTAGGAAGAGACACAGGAGGAACACTCATAGGAATAGAGGGAACCGTCACAGTCACTAAAGGAGTATAGGTAGGCATACTAGGTAAAAGATTGGAAAGAGGTTCAACACTAGTGATAGGATGAATCAACCCTAAATCTTGAGCTTCTTAAGCTAAAGGTTTAACATTTGAATGCACAAGGTGAGTAATACCATGCAAGAGGTTAACACCTTGATCACTATCATGAAGAACTTTTTTAAGAGCATCTATAGCTTGAATAGAATCTTGATTATGGTTCTCTTGAATAAGCCAATTACCCATTTTATCAAGTTCAGTGGAAAGCTTTTGGACTTGTTTAGGAGGAACTCTTAAAGTGTCATCCTCATCATGAGATGAGTGAGAAGAGTTTTGCTCCATTGTAGGATTGGAATCATGAAGAATCAAGTTATCATTTAGGATCCTAAGGAAAGGAGAGGAAAATTCAGGATCAAAGGCACCAATGAGTCTATGACTTTTTCTAACCAGAATGTTATAAGTAGGACCAGTGATAATAAAGATCATGAACCAATGTAATGCAAATGAACTAAAATAAGAATATGTAAAACATGAACATTTTTGTATTTTTGAAATCTAATTAGCATGCAAGATCTAAAATAAAAGAAAAATATAATATATTGGAATAACTAAGAGGGGGGTGAATCAGTTAAACACTGTCCCAAATCAAAATGTATAAACCAAAACAAAATCTTCAATTCCTACTACTCGATAAACAAAAATACTTTCACTATCTGTACCTTTACTGATTGTCAATTCTAAACTTATAGTACTTACCAATCAAATATAACATGTAATATGCAATGTATGATAACAAACAAATATCACAATCAACACATAACATAAGAGATTTAACATGGAAACCCTGTGAAGGGAAAAACCACCTGGGAATGGTAACCCAAAAATATTCACTCTTCTGAAGTGAGGTTGGTGAAGACCCAACCCTATTAAAGGTTACAAACACACTGTTAGGTGTGACCTTGTTAGAGGATTTTAGACTAGAAGTTATCGTCCAACCAGCAGTCACTCTGGGGTTGATAGGATAACAATGTTCACTCTAATGAATGATACATCAAAATACTTTCTAAGTCCACTCAATTAAGAGATTTGACTATGTACAATGGTTAAATATGTAACAGTAGTTGATCTACCTTAATACAACTTCAATTGTAGATTAAAAATCTATAGTTAGCTCATTCAAATCCTCTTGATCAATATATCACTTTAGATACAATACTGTGTTTACTTACTATCTGTCGGTAATAGCTCTTCATAGCTCGGTAACTATTCTGCAGCTTGATTCTGAATAACTAGTATGATTAAAATGCATGAAACCTTTTTTTATGCGATAATTCTGTAGCTTCTGTTGGCATTAAGCAGAATTGCCACTAGTGACAACACTTATTTGCATTCTGGATACAAACCGAGTAGATAGTGCAAACCGAGCAGACAGTGCAAACCGAGCAGACAGTGCAAACCGAGCAGACAGTGCAAACTGAGCAGACAGTGCAAACCGAGCAAGTTAGTACAAACCGATCAGGACAATGTAAACTGAGTAACATCATGTCTACCGAGTCACCAGTACTTACCGAGTTCAAAACCTACCGAGTGATCAGTATGAACCATGCCTTCACTTCTACCGAGTGCATGACGATGCTGAGTAATGCAGTGGACGCCGAGTATCAGAAAGTCACCGAGTCAGTTTGAAGGAACCGAGTAACCATACTTGGGCCGACTTAGTAGCACTTATGTTTATTTGTCAAGCTGACTGTGTAATTGTAATTGTAATTAATTGTTTAAGACTTGTATATAAACAATGTTGTAAAAATAAAAAGATGTAATGAAATGTATGAAGTAGAATATATGTGAAAGAGAAAGAAAGGCAGAGATAAGCGAATTACAAAAGGCTTCAGAAGTATAAGGTACAGCAAAGACAAATTCATCACAGAAGGTGATCAGTACATCAGCGAATCTCAATCAGCAATCCAGTTGCAAAGCAGAGATCTACTGTTTCATTCTAACAGGTGAATCAGTACTAAATCCTTTAACCGGGTAGACTTAACAGTCTTTGTAAAAATCTCTTTACCAAGTGCATACTTCATTGTATGTTTGTAAATCCTTTAACAGGGTGGATTTAGCAATCCTTATTGCTCCTAACAGGGCAGATCATCAGAAGTGATCAAATTGTAAGCCTTAACCGGCCAACTTTATTCTGCAGTATTAAAGCTTTGTGGGTTTCATCCCCACCCCAGTTTTACTTTCTTTTGGAAGGTTTCTGGGTAACCAAATCTATGTGTCATTATTGTGAATGTTTTTAAGTTTCATGCTTTCTGTATGCAAAGGTTAAAAGGTAAATTTCATGTTAAAATTGTAAGAAAATTTGGAGTTACTGATTCACCCCTCCCCTCTCAGTAACTCAGTTAATTCCTGAATATTTCCAACAATTGGTATCAGAGCAGCATTGGTTCTCAAGACAAAGCTTAACTAGCTTGAGCAAAGATCCAAGACAATGGAGGTATTCAAACTGAACAAGGTGATTGAAAATGAAAAGCTAGATCTGGAAATGGCCATAGCTAAACTCAAAGAAGCAAAAGAACATCTTTCCCAATCCCTAAGAAGAAGGAAGGAACTTGCAAATCAGATGAATGATCAGAATTACATTGAAGAAAAGATTGAAGATCTTCTTCCCTCAAATAACTCAGATGAAGCAAACAATGCTATCAAAGAACTCCTAGAAAAGAATGGGTCTCTGCAGGAAGAAGTGAGAAAATTGAAAAGAGAACAAGAACTACACTCTACAAGATTCTGTGAGATCTTGGAACAAAGAAACAAGTTGAAAGATGAATTAGATGGAAGAAACATTGAAGTCCAAAACAAAACCCTTCAGCTAGAAAATCTAATTGATCAGATCTCTCATACAAATGAAGAAATTCTAAATCTAAGATCAGAAATAGAAAACACAAGAGAAGAACTAAGATCTGAAAAGGAAATCAATCTAAGATTGGTGGATGACCTAAACGCTGAAAAACAAATCAATGAAGGAATGCTGAAAAGTCAAGAAGACTTGAATCAGCTGTATGAACGAAATCTTCATAGGCAAAAAGGAAAAGCAGGACTTGGATACAAAGAAGAAGGCGAATCCTCTAAGCAAGGTACTCAAAGAAATCAAAAACCTACTTGTAATCATTGTGGTAAAATAGGACATACTTCAAATAAATGTTGGAACAATGAAAAAGAAGAATTCAATGGAAAATGTTATAGCTGCAATCAACCTGGTCACAAAGCAAATGAATGCAGGGAAAAACCTAGATTCAGAGGTAATTGTCACAAGTGCAACAAACAAGGTCACAAGGCATCCGAGTGCAGATCCAAGACATTTAATCCAGCAGAACAAATTGTGAAAGAAATGTTTGGATGGGACTACAACACCTGGTGTAGATGTCATTACTGTGGAGAATATGGACACATTGGCATGAATTGCATAAAACATCATCTAAGGAAAAGAGATACTACCGTAAGATGTTTCAAATGCACTAAACTCGGTCACATAGCCAGAAACTGCATGAATGCTAGTGAAATTGAAGAAGGAAAGAAGAATGAAGCAACTAAGGTCAGGAAACAGGTGAGACAAAAATGGATTCCCAAAGCTACCGAGCAATCCAGTCCAAGTAATGGAATGGATGGCTCTACCGACTCAAACTAAATTTCCAAGGAAGCACTGGAACTGTATTCTCATAGATCAATCTCAAGCAGTTCCAGAACCGAAAAAAAAAAAAAAAAGGGTCTAAATCAGCATGCAAGATGCAGTGAGATCACAGGGAGGTCGGTATTAGTCTTCACCAAGCAAGGTCGGTACCTGTCTTTACCGAGCGAGGACGGAGCATTATGAATTCTTGAGTTCACCGAGTTGTGAAGTCTTTTCCAAGCAATTAATTCTTAGTGGGTGACAGTCTGTCAGAATTCCTACCCTAATTTGAAATGAGCATTAATGACAGAATTGTAAACAAAAAGCAAGTAATCGAACTCATTCTTCACCGCGAATCTTTAGCACTTTGAGAGCAGAAAATTTCAAGAGCAACCCGGCGATTTAATACTTTTGCGAAAGGAATTTTCTATGAGCTACCATGGCATCATCCAGCACTTCAGCGAAGAAAGGATCTGATATGTTAGTCCAAGGGGAGTGGAAAGCACCAGATTTTAAGATCGTGCCCGCAATTGCAGCAGCCCTAGATCCGAACGGAGCTCAATCTCAGATTCCTCCTAAGGTACTACTTATTAACGATATCCGCAATCATTTTAATTGTTCAATTCATGAAATGGGAAACCTAGAACTAGACATTGTGTGTGAGGAACTATGTGTGGATGGTATTCTGAAACCCGAGCACAAACATCTGGAAGATAAGGGTTTAGTCCACATTGCACATCTACCTCGAAACTTTCGAGATAAATGGGTTAGGTACATTCTCAGCCGAGTACATGATGGCAAGATTTGGCTTGAGAAACCTATTGAGATCACAAAGAAAATGATTCAACAAGTCACCGGTCTTCCCATGTTGAACAAAGCTAAAACTACCAAAACCCTAGGCCGGACGGAACTAGAGAAGAAAACCCTAGCCGAGTGGGACGGTAGAGGCATGAAAGTTAGCAGCATTACCGATGCTGAACTGAAGTTTGGTACACACATCATTGCCCACAAGATTTACAGTTCTAGTCGACAGAACAGTGTCTCCTGTGAAGCTATTGACCTAGCATATAAAGTGGTCAAAAACAACTTGACATTTGACCTAGCAGACTTATTGTTGAAACAGTTTAACAAGAACATGGAAAGCATCAAAACTTCCAAAAACAATCCATGTAAGTTTGGATCCTTGTTGGTCTGTTTATTCTTCTATGTTCAGAAATTCTTCCCTTCTAAAGGAAAAGTTGTATGGAGAAAAGATGTGCCAGTCCTCTATGAAATAAATGAATACATCTCAAAAATGGGTGAAAACTTTGAAAGCATCATGGATAATTATTTTGAGTCTTTCAAAGAGAAAATGAATGACAGATTCTGGATTCCACAGAAGTTGGTGGAAGATTACAAAGATGACATCTGTTTTATGGTAGATTGTGATAATGTGTATATTCAAGCAGTTAAACCAAGAACTGTATATGTAAAACCTCTTCCTTATGAGGTAAATATTGATGAAACCAAGAATATCATTGAAGCTCTTCTAAATCAGCCTGTCAATCCCAAAGCTCCATATTTTGGAACATATGATGAAGCTAAGGTGAGAATTGAAGTAAGCATAAAGCTTCCACAGGTGGTAAACAAAGGAAAGAAGAGGATAGCCAAAATGCAAATGATAACCGAGGACAAAGAAGAAATAGATGAAAAAGAAGAGGAAAAGGATGAGAAAATAGAGGAACCAGAACCTGCAAAGAAGAAAGGAAAAGTTTTCATCACTAAGGCACCTGTGCCTCCCACTGTTGTGTTTACAAGGAGAAATACAAGAGGCAAGGCAGACAAGGCAGAAAAGGCAGATAAAGACATAGTATTCAAAAGGCCTCCTCTAAGCCTTCAAGAAAAACTCAAACTCTTTAGAGATGGATCAGGATCTGGAGTAAGTAACATAAAATCCTTGAGATATGAAACCAGATCGGAAGCAGAACAAAAGGAAATAGAAGATGCTGTTGTTGAGAAGATGGGACAGTGGAAATACTCTCCTAAAGAAATTACCCCACAGGTTCCAGCAGTTCTATTGAAGCCAATAAAAATGAGATGGAGCAATGCAAGGCAAACGGTGATAGACATATTTGATCAAAACCTGAGACAGTTGATGCCGAGCTTGAATAATGATGAAGTAAAGAAGGCATTAAAAGAAAAAGAAAATAAGATGACATTGAAGTTCAATACTTGTTTGATTTTGATCAACAATATTGAATTGGTTGTGAAGGCTACAAATGCCACATGGAAGAACATATACCACCTTCACCAACTGAGCACTGAAACTGTAATAATAAAAGATATTGAAGATGACAGCGATGAACAAGAAGAAGACACTGAGGTAGATGATACTGTGAGGATAGCAGCAGAAGTCATTGCATCCCTTCCTACCTCTCCAGTGAAAGTTTCTACATCCAGCCCAGAGACACCTTCAAGCATGGTTGTGACAACTTCTACATTTGTCCAATCATCTCTAGCAACATCAGAGGCAGCTACCATTTCCTCTACCGAGCTGCAGTCTCCTGCACCATCAAGTTTTCCAGCAGTAAGTTTTCCAGCTTTTGAATCTTCAAGTATAAATATTTTAAGTTCTCCAGTAGAAAGTATACCAGTATCAATAGCCATCCCTACTTTATCTACTGTCACTACTACCAAAGCATTAAGTACAGATAAGCCTAAGGCTCTACTGAGTATAAAATTTTTGGGTAAAAATGTAGTTGAGGATATAGACCTAGATGAAGAGATAGAGATTCCTACATTAGATTTTGCAAATCTCTCAGCAGACCAGATGCAAAATATAGGTGAGATCCTCCAAAGGAAAGCAAAACAAAAGAAGCTTAAAGAGGAGAGAGATAAGGAGTATCAAATCATCAAGGATGCTAAGGACATTTTGTTTGATGCATTAGGCATTAAAGTAGACTCCTCCCAGCATGTTTTGTTACAATTAGCAGAAGCAGTTGAGAAATTCAATGAGGACTCATCCGGGACAGAAAAGTTAGTTGAAAGAGCCGAGAAGAGATTCAACAATAAAGTGCTTGAGCACATTGCTCAGCACATAGCTATTAACCAAGTGGAATTGTCTTTAGTTTTGTCTAACATAGAATCTATCTATTCGAATGCTACCTCTCTTTTGGCCAGACTATGCAATATTGCCGAGTTCACAAAGGATGTCAAAGATAAAATGAATAAAATGGATGAGGATATGAAGATTAGCATACAGAAGCTGCAACTTGAACCAAGTTCAAGCTCTGCTCATCACATGAAAATTTCACACCTATCTAATATGCAGTCTGATCTACTGAAAGAAGACTCAAGGATCCGGTCCACACTGCTAGACATCCAACACATGATCCTTCCCATCATGAATACAATGTATAAGCACATTGAACATTCCAAAACATTGATTCATGACAATCAGTTCTCTATAGCAGATCACATGATTGAACTCTCTGTAGAAGTCCAAATTGCTATACAAACATGTAAGATCCTGCAAGAAAGTTGGGACAGAACCCTGGCACTAATAATGAAGGTACATTCTAATTTCTTATCAAATTTTGGATTCTCTCTGTAAATAACTTGTATATGCACCTTTGGCATTATCGTCAAAAAGGGGGAGATATGTATAGAAGGAGAGATATGTATACTATACAGATTTGTATAAGAAACAGTTAGCACATTGAAAGGGGGAGACAATGTATAAAGCCCTATAACAAAGACAAATTTTGAAAAATCAAAACAAAACTCAGCATGATTCGTGTATATAAATTTTTGCCAATAAGTGTTTTTGTCACTAATGCCAAAGGGGGAGATTGTTGGCATTAAGCAGAATTGCCACTAGTGACAACACTTATTTGCATTCTGGATACAAACCGAGCAGATAGTGCAAACCGAGCAGACAGTGCAAACCGAGCAGACAGTGCAAACCGAGCAGACAGTGCAAACCAAGCAGACAGTGCAAACCGAGCAGACAGTGGAAACCGAGCAAGTTAGTACAAACCGATCAGGACAATGTAAACCGAGTAACATCATGTCTACCAAGTCACCAGTACTTACCGAGTTCAAAACCTACCGAGTGATCAGTATGAACTGTGCCTTCACTTCTACCGAGTGCATGACGATGCCGAGTAATGCAGTGGACGCCGAGTATCAGAAAGTCACCGAGTCAGTTTGAAGGAACCGAGTAACCATACTTGGGCCGACTTAGTAGCACTTATGTTTATTTGTCAAGCCGACTGTGTAATTGTAATTGTAATTAATTGTTTAAGACTTGTATATAAACAATGTTGTAAAAATAAAAAGATGTAATGAAATGTATGAAGTAGAATATATGTGAAAGAGAAAGAAAGGCAGAGATAAGCGAATTATAAAAGGCTTCAGAAGTATAAGGTACAGCAAAGACAAATTCATCACAGAAGGTGATCAGTACAGCAGTGAATCTCAATCAGCAATCCAGTTGCAAAGCAGAGATCTACTGTTTCATTCTAACAGGTGAATCAGTACTAAATCCTTTAACCGAGTAGACTTAACAGTCTTTGTAAAAATCTCTTTACCGAGTGCATACTTCATTGTATGTTTGTAAATCCTTTAACAGGGTGGATTTAGCAATCCTTATTGCTCCTAACAGGGCAGATCATCAGAAGTGATCAAATTGTAAGCCTTAACCGGCCAACTTTATTCTGTAGTATTAAAGCTTTGTGGATTTCATCCCCACCCCAGTTTTACTTTCTTTTGGAAGGTTTCTGGGTAACCAAATCTATGTGTCATTATTGTGAATGTTTTTAAGTTTCATGCTTTCTGTATGCAAAGGTTAAAAGGTAAATTTCATGTTAAAATTGTAAGAAAATTTGGAGTTACTGATTCACCCCTCCCCTCTCAGTAACTCGGTTAATTCCTGAATATTTCCAACAGCTTCTTCTTCTTCTGACATACATTTTATAATAAAACTCTAGTCTCTTATATAGACATGTAAAACATTTTCTTTTCCTTCATCAAATGTTTCTGCTTAATCATCTCCATTGATTTTACTACTTTAGGCTTCCTCGGCTAATGTGTCAATAACTCATTTTAATCTGCTCCATCAGATCCTTTAGATTTATGTTAGCCGTCGATCCTCATAAAAAACTTTATCTGTTACCTTGGAATCATACACTTTCAACCTCATCACTTTATCACCTAAACTGATCATTTAATTCTATTCTATCTTCGTCGGTTAACAAAGAAATGCATCAATGAACACACGCATGGTTAATACTGTGCTCGGTATAGACTACACTCCGTCGATGTATATTGAAATGCTTTAGTTTATCGACAACATTGCTTTGTAGCTTTTAGCTCTATTCTTCATTATAGATGAATACAACGTAAAGAAGTTGATCCCATGAAGTCATAGACTCATCAACAAGTTCCTCAATGTGTTCTTTATCCTCATCTGACATGTACATCTTCCTCATGTAGATTTCTCTGTTCTTCATCTCATCCACCTTTCTTTAGATGTGTCGGTATAGTAACTTACAAGATAAGTACTATCAAACTAGTTGACATCAATGACAACATAAAACTGATTTAATCATCTTGCATTATCTAAACATCAACTCCTTAGTAATCATAAATTATTGATTCTTCATTCAGGTTCCAAATCAGTTGTAGTTCATCAATCTCTCCCTTTGGCATTGATGGAAACTCAAGTAATATGAAATATACCATACACATACCAAACATGTATTCTACAACTCTGTAAACAAATAATGTGTTATCACTGTTCAAATTTTCTTTCAACTCCTCTAAATTTTTTTTGGGAAGTATTCAAGTGTGAACCTATTGGAGGTCTTTCATAAAAAAAAAAAATCTTATATGAGAAGGCCCTAGTTTCAAAACTGAAACTCCTGTTATAATCTCTCATTACTTTTTGGACTTAGTAAACTGCTCAAATAAGCACGTGCTTTTATTTGACCCATTTGCCTTTCACTTTATATGTGAATCGATTAGGTTTCTTTTTCAGCTTTACCCCTTTTATACATTAACATTTTCTTCAAAGCCTAGGTTTTGGGTTAATATTCCAAAGATTAAAAATTTTCAAATGAGTGGTTGTCATTGCACCGTAAAACTCCCGGTTGTCAGATTCTCTGACATGCCAAATAGTGACACAGTGCCACCTGTACTAGGTGGGCCCGATTGGAGGAAGAGTGTGCCGATTTTAAAAGACAAAAAAGATCTACGGTGGTCATTATACCATTGACCCAAGATGCACGCCTCTTAACTTTGCGGTATAACGACAACCGTCAGATCTCTTTTATTTGAGATACTGCTCGGTGGGTCTTGACAGTGCCAGATCATTGCAAACTGTTCATTTTTCATTAGTTCTCACAAAATGAGGTGGTGGCTGACATAATTTTAAAGCAATAAGAGATAGTCAGAGGGGACCTGTTTGTTTGTAAACGTGGCACAGTGTGATTTGACCAACAAAAGGGTGACACGTCTGACGGTGGGGTCATATCTTTCAGAGGTTAAATCTCAATTTGATCAGACAATTCTCATTATACCATTGATCGAAGATGTGAAGACTTTAAACTTATGGTATAGCGACAACCGTCCGATCCTTTTGTAGACTTAAGTGGGAAGTGGGCCCTTATGGCGCCAGTTCACTCTAACATGTTTACTTCTTATTGGCTGGTTAATAGCTATGATCTGAGTGTTCTTAAAGTGTTTGGAGTTAAGAGGAAAAAGGGACTGGCTCAATTTATCAATTTTTATAGCATGGCATGTTTAGATTCGATACATACCAAGTGATATGTCATGGTGGGGCCTTGGTATCTCAGGTGATTAAAGTATTGCAAGATTTCACGGCTGTCGTTAAACCATTGGGATGAGATGCTCAAGTTTTACTTTCACGATTTAACGACAACCGTTGATTTGAATAAAGAGATGGGGATTGTTCGGTGGGCCCTCTGTGTCAGTATATTGATGATGCGGTCATTTTTGATTGGCCACTGGTGATGTCGACATGTAAAGGTTGCCACTCAGATCAGGTGAACTTAAAAAATTTAATTCTTCACATGCCAATTTTGAAATGTTCTCATTGGTTGAGAACTAGCTTGCAAAAAAGAGTGTTATAGGGTTCTGCTGACAAGTTGTCGACCGTCTGATGCGCCAAACAGAGATACATCAACGGCTAGAATTTGAATATTTTTCTTATGTGATATTTTCACATCCTATGAGTGTTGAGGCCGCCAGCTTCAGTAATGGCAAAATTAATTTGTTATGTGCAAGTGAATTGTGAGCAGTTGGCAAGGTTATATACCAGAATTTGATTATTGTTTTCCTTCACTGCTCTCACAAGTTTCTTTGGTGATAAATTTCTTACAAGAAGCTTTTTTCAAGTGAAAGATTTATCAGGTGCCTTGTAGGTCTTTTCCAATTTCGAACTTGTTTAAATCTTTGTGACAGTGCTGTAAGAAAAAATTTCTATCATAATTTGATAAAGTTTAGGGTTTTCTTCATATTTCATATCTGTAGTAAGAAAACCTAGTTTCAAAATGCCGCCAAAGAGGAATTTATCTGGACAAACAAAGTATAGTAAAAGGGGGATTTTTGAGGATTTGATGCAATTGCTCCCACATTCTGATAATGGGGCACAAAGAGTAAAAGAGCTCACTCCGAGACACCCTAGAGATTCAGTTCCAGAGGGTCTCTATGACAGAGGGAATTGGATGAGAGATGCTAAGGTGGGTGACAAGCACAATGGTCTCATTCTTTTTAGATCAGCATATTCACAAAGGAATGCTTGTGCACCCCTGAGTAATGTATGGCAATTTGATATTGGGAGGTTGGTGTGCCCCGGGGTTTTCATGGATGATGAATTATTAATACAAATTGCCAAGTGCTATGATCCTGTGCCAAGATGTGTCAAGGATATAAATGAAAGGGACCTAATCAACATTATTAAGGATGAGATTAGGCAAGTTTTCTCACTAAATGAACCATCTGTGGGGTTGGAGAAGATAGATTTCATAGAGTTTACTAAGATTTATGAAGCACAGAAGGATTATCTAAGGGAAGGGCCTTTAAGGCAATATTTTGATCAGATAGGATCAATGTGTGCTATCAGTCCAAGCACACCGGAGCCCATCAGATTAGATCTATTCAGAAAAAGGGCACAAGAAGTTTATAAATCTCTGTCTTTGATCCTAGGGCATGATGAGAAGACTCATATGCCAGTACCTTATATGTTCATGATGGTGCAGTCACTGCACCCCCAAGTAGCCCTTATTTTTTAGTTTGCTTCTCATTTGGCTGAAATAATTCATGAAGGATTAATAGGGATCATGAATATGAAGGTCTCTAGACCATTTGGGTGGTACTCGATGCTTATGCACATGTTTTTGTATAAGGGTGAGAAGTTTTTTAGCACAATGGTGAACATTGAGAAGGAAAGATATGGAGAGACTCTCCCAGTGCAGTTATGGACTATAGCCTTGTCATGGGACAGAACTGATGCTAGCTACATTGCCTTTGATAGAGATTTTGCATCAAGGCTTAGGTCTCTTCTATTTTTTGATAACCCAAGGGTCCCAAGAGAGTTATTGAGGTTGATTAGCCCAATGGATTACTACCAGGACATTACCATTGTCCACAATTTTGGAGATATAATTTTGTATCCAGTCTCCACAGTATTCAGAGTGTATGGTAGCAAGGTGGCACCTCATATTTTACCATATCAGGTCCCTTTGAAATTAGGATATGCTGAGATCCTACGATAGATTGGAAATTTATAGGAAACCACACTCACTGGCAAGGGTAGAGGAACTTTCTTTCCTGATGTAATTCTGGCACATCAGTATGTAATTACGAAGGGAGGATGGGTGCACTTGCATAAGGTTCTGCAACCTTACAGAATGTCAAAGGCAGTGGTGAGGTGTGTGGATACAGAGGGTTTCCTCTCAGGCATGTTCAGAGATAAGGTGAGGTGTGCTCTTATTGAGATTCAATTTAATTTTCCAGAGGATATAATAAGAAATGAGTTTGACCTTCAAGCTCAGGAGATTAAGAAAGAGAAGTGGGTGATCTATAGTAAATCTATAGATTTTATTCAGAATTTTGATAAAAATTATGACCCATTGATTAGTTTTGAACCATGGGATAGAAAAGTTAATGCCCTTATGGAAAATTTTGAAGGACTCATGAGTGTTGTAAATTAGAAAAGGGCATTTGTGAGTAAGACAGATCTAGAAAAGGCTAAGCAGATCTTAAACCAGCCAAAATACATGAAGTTGACCCCTAGGGGAGTTTACACAATGTAGAAAAGGAGTGGATGTACTATTTTTCTATCTTCACAGCAAAGGAGTGATGATGTCCCTTCCACTTCAAGAGGGAAGAGGCCAATTGATGACCTGGTAGTGCAGGCACCTTCCCCAAAAAGACAAAAACAAGAAGAAAGACCGGCAGAGGAGATCTACTCTCCTTCTCAATCCCCTATCCAGTTAGATGAGCACGGGGTGGCGGAGCAACTTGTACAGTTGAGAAATGAGGGAAGCCTTTTTGTTTCTAATGAGGATTTGCAGGAGGGAATGTCGAAGGCACCTAAAGAGGTTGCCATGGATCTCATAGTAGAAGAGTTTGAGGGTAAACAAATAGACCCTATTCTAAAACAGGCAAGTGACTCTTTCCTTGGCGATGATGATTTTATTAAGACTAGGGCCTTCTCATAGTTCTTGTGGAGAATGAAAATCAATCAGTTTAAAGAGATTTGTGAGAAGAAGGAGGAAGAATCTCCTGATAAAGATGTGAAAGAGATAGAGGAGGAGACCAAGGCACAAATGGCCAGAGAATTCAAGAAAATTACTCCAGAGGAAGGGAGGGCCATGATTCATACAGCAGGGATTCTGATCCTACCAGAATGGGACATTGCTGATGCAATTGTTTTTTACCAGGTAAGGAAGAGCAAAGTGAAAACCCTAGTTATAGTAGAACAGGCCAAGCAGGCAGCTAGGGGGATTGCTTTTTCTGAAGATCATGCTACTCTGGTCATGTGGTCTCTTGATAAAGATAAAAATAAAGGGAAGAGGAGTGATTTCTCTACAGGATCGACAAGGAGCCTAATGGTTTAGAGAGTAGGAGAAACATCTGGTGTAGAGGCGTCTAACATAATTCTTGAGACTACCAAGTTGAATGTTAGTGTGGCAGAGAAGGATGCCAATGAAAAGGATGAGCTTAGGCTCAAATTTGAGATGGTCCTCAAATCTTATAATGAGCTCAAAGTTGAGCCAATTCAAAAGGACAAATTGATTGTCTAGTTATTAGGGCCATAGGATCAAAGATCTTCTCAGTTAAAATTTTTTGATAAACCTGTAGTGTCTTCATCTTCAAGCCCAATAATTGAATTTCCACCCTCACCACTCCCAGAAACAGATATGGATGCAAGGGTTTCTTGGGAGAAGCTAAAACTGACAGAAGAAACAAATAAATTGAGGGAAATAAGGACACGATTGGAAAAAGAAAAGGATGAGAATGCAAAGGCTACAACTTTAGTGAATCAGAAATATGAAGAAAAAATAGTAGGGGCAATCATGGAATTTGCAGTTGATTTAAAGCCTTCTATTATGCATAGCCATATTGATAAATTGATTTCATTGCTTAAAGTTTTAAAAAAGGAGAAGGATGAAATGGCTCTAATTTTGAAAAAATGGATTGAAAGGTCTCCTAATGTGAAATTGTTCCATATGTTATCTAAGGGACAAGAGGACCCAGACCCTTTGATAAAGCCATTGCATCAAATTGTGAAGAAAATGGTGCAGTTTAACATTTTTATGGATGGCTTTATCAGAAGATCAAATATGTTGAAAGCTGAATTAATGCTTTCAAACTATGAACTGGTGCCTCCCATTTGCATAGATAAGCGAGAATTCAAATAGGCTTATCAGTGGAGGGAGGAGTTAGACAGACTTCTCACAGAAAGAATAACAAATGTTTTAAGTGATAGATCTTCTTTCAGTGGCACTATTAAAATGTTAATAAATGCCAAGTCAATGTTTGACACTATCTAGTGGAAAATCACTCAAATTGTGAGTGAGTGGGAATAGTTGTTACTCAAGATGGATGAATTTGTCAGGTTTGAGTTCCCAAGTGAAGAGGTGTATAATAAATGGAGATATCAGTACATACCAGCTGTAGAGAGCGATGACACACTGCCAGCTTCATAAAGTAGATCAAAGTAGTTAATTTTGGGTCATAGAGGTGGTTGAGATATGAGGAAGTATTCATTGAAGAATGGATAGCAAATATTGCAAATCAGATTTGTTAACAGCAAGCCAAGGATAGCATTTAAGACATGAAGGAGGTTAGCTCAACTGCAATCTCCTTTCCATCTTGACCAAATGTATTTATTGTGAATTTTGTAGTTGTTGTAAAGTTTTAGGGTTGATATTTTGTAAACCCTAGAATGACCGGAAGCTTATTGCATCTCCTTGTATATAAAAGGATTTCCCACGGTCATTCTGGGCATTGAGAGTTTAGGTGTTAAAAGGAAAAAGGAGAAAAGTTCTAAAAACCCTAACCCTCAGTTGAGGATTGTAAGTTTTGTAGTTTTATCAAAGATAATATAAAGAAGAGATACAGGTTGCTGCTATGTTTTGTAAGCTTGTTACTCAAGATGTTCTTATGTTCAAATGGTGAAAGGTTATACTTAGCATAAAATTTCAAATCTATTCCTCTCCTTTGTTTTATTCTATGAATCTGTAAATCTATCATAAGTTTTTGTGAATATATTCAGGCTTTGGGTTTCCAACCAAGCGTTAGATTAAAATTACTTAAAGTTGAATATATGTTCATAGAGTTCATATGAAGGATTCTCATAAGTAGGGAAGATTTGAGATTTTTGTGCTTATGCTCAGAGACCATCTTATTTACATGCACCTTTGTACGCATCTTCTTTCTTGAGATTTTGCCCAAGGAATAAGGCACTAGCCCATATTTTCTTATTTTGCATCTTGTATAAAATGATTGGAATCTTGTAATCCTGAAATCATTATAATCATTACCAGTTTTTACCTTTCATTTTACTTTTATGTTGTCCTACCCAGTGATAGAGGATCAATGAACAATAGGTTGTTGTTTAGCATTCTCTCACTATTTTTATCTGTTGAAAGATCCAATGAAGAAATAAGGGGCAGAGTTATAGTTATCAGTTAAAGTTACAACTATTGGATCAGGTGTACCCACCTTGGTTTGACAGAGCCAGAAGCAGAAGAGGGAAAATCCATCCCTATAGTTGGTCCAGTTGCCTATAGATTGCCCACATTTGGAATTAACCAGTCCTTAATATCCATCATAGGCATATTGGTAGCCCTAGTTGGCATAAGCATTTTCAAACACCAACAAGATGGCGACTTTGTTGGGGAATAGAGATTGAAGCCAAGAGTAAATAGCACAGGTTTCAAGTTGAGCTGGACTCCTGACCTGTCTATTTTTTATCAGTCGGTATCTTTGGCATTGTATATCAGTATAGATAATGCGGGTACAAGTTGAGCTTAGACTCCTGGCTGGCTTATCATCTATCCAGTGGTCTTCATTGAAGAGTATAAGAGTCAATATTCTAAGGTTCCAAATTATCTCACACTCTGTGAGTGGTGACTCTGAGCATATCTGCGACTAGTGCTTTATAAAATATAGCAGTATGAGTTTCAAAAATACAACATCATATAGTAGGGAACACCCTGAGGAAAGTCTACAGGGTGGACTACCTATTACATTTAGAAGAAATCAGGGTAAGAAAGACAAAGATACCAAGGATATGTCTATGACTTGGAGATAGAGAGGGAACCCTAGACGGCATAATATTCCTCCTCCTAGTCAAGAAGGAAATGCCTCAAAATATGAGGAGGCAGTTGATTTAGGACTTAACCAGTATGAAGATTATTATTCCCCCATGGAGAAGGAGGGTGAAGGAGTATCCCAGAATAGGAGGGTGAATCCAAATAAGCAAGGAAGGGAAGGAAGGTCTAGAAGTAAAAGTAGAAGTGGTAAGGATTTTCTTCCTCCTTTCACCCTTGGTTCTTCATTAACACAGGGCCTTCAGGAATCTCAAGATCAGCAAGGAAACTCTCAAGCACAACAAGTTGAATCAGAAACAACTTTTCCTGACACTGAGGAAATTTTTGAGGAGGTTTATGAATTAGAAATAAAAATTCAATAACAAGAAGCCATAAGGCAGAAGAGAGAAAAAGAAAAAGAAGAAGGAATCAAACAAGCTATGATGAAGGCTGACCATTTAAGAAGATAATTGATTGACTTAGAAGCTATAAATTATGCACCTTTCCCTGAACAGACATATGAGCGGCTTGTTGTTTACAAGACTTTTGAAACAAGGGTTCCAAAGGATAAAGGGAAACAAAAAGAAAAGGGCATTTCTATTGAAGAGCCTATAAATTTGAGGTTGGAGGCAAATTTGGAAAAGGCCAAAAGAGAGAAACAATTGTTAGCTAAACAACTTGAAAAGGCAAAATTAGAAGCTACAACATTAGAAATGAAAAAGAAAATTGATTTTCTTAAAAGGTCTGTAGGACCTATAGATTTTGGCATTTCAAATGTGACACAAGGAGCAGATGTTGTAAGCACAACTAATCAAATGGGAGGCATTCCTCCACCAGGAGGATATAATGTTTTTGCCACTACAAATGCTAATGCATCCACATCCCAGGGTGCTGGTTTTCCAAATTTAGGGATTATACATGAAAGGTGCAAGCAGTTGGCTTTCAATGGCATTCCTGGTTATCCTAACCCCATCCCTGAAGAAATTAGAAAGAAGCTCCCTAAGTTTACAGGAAGCAATGTTGTAACTTGTGAAGAACATTTAAAAAAATTCATTGATATAATTGATGACTACAATATTGTACCAGATGATGTTATCATGAAATTGTTTGTGCAGTCTTTAACAAAAGATTCAAGAGACTGGTTTAGAGCTTTGCCTCATGGTAGCATAGGTTCATGGAATCAGCTTAGGCATTGTTTCAAAGAGCAATATGGTGATAAAACACATGAAGGTTTTATGCTAAATGAATTCAATAACATAAAAAAGTATTTCAATGAAGATGTTGTTGAATTTAATGTCAGATTTCAAAAAGCCATGCACAAACTATTGCAAGTCATGAGATTGGATGACACGGTATGCCTTGTCACATATTTAAATGCCTTTGACTCAAAAATGGGTTACTTATTGAGAGACAAAAACCCAAGGAGTCTTTTTGAAGCCTACAAGTTAGCTGTGAATATAAAGAGTAATCAGAGAATCTCAGGGAAGTTGGGAAGGAGAGAAGATAACAGGTCACCTTTGTTGAATAGAAAAGATCAAGGAAAGCCCCAAGGTGTCAAACCGAAGGATGAGGAAAGCTTGAAACAAATTCTTAAAGCAATCAAGGATCTGAAGCTTGGTGAAAATAGAAGTAATAAAGTTGCAGGAGGAGACAAGCCTCCCTTCAACAATTTTAATAAATGGCCAAGGATGTAGAACTTTCCTTACAATACTCAATGGAAGGATGGGAAACCTTTTAGCCTAGACAAAGGGGATAGGCCAAATAATAGGACCCCTGACCCATTACAAAGAAATTCAATGAATGTAGTGGAAGATGTCCCATGGTGCATTGCTTGTCAATCACCACATGACTCTGATTATTGTGCCATATCCCAAAACATATCTCCTCAGGAAGAACAAGAGTGCACTAAGGAATAGCCTTATGATGATCAAGGATGTGGGATGATTTCTTCTCATGTTTTGAGTGAAATAGATTCTGTTGAGGAAGATGAAAATGAAGATGCCTCATTTTCCCAAGCTAGAAATGAATCGTACCATCAGCAAGTCTTTTCAGATAATGAAGATAGTGAGCCAGACAACATTCAATGCAATGTTCAAAAAAATGAATCAGCAACTACCTTGAGAAGGCCTTCTAATGAGGAGATTTCTTTGATAACAGCTAACTTGGTTACTCAAGCAAAGGCAAATTATAATTTAAGAAATAGAGTTTTGGGTGATTCAGATCCCAAGCCTATTGGCATTTTTATAAAGAAAACATCACAAGAGAAGATCAAGGATTTTCCTCATACTGATAAGATCAAGGTAAAGAAGAATGTTAAACCCAATGTTGTGTATAAAGTAAAAACAAGGCCAGCAGCTGAGGTATCACCAGCTATACAAAACAAGGATAAAGCTCAAGTTGATGTACCTGTAGAGGTACCCATCTAAGAAATTGATAAAATGATTGAGGATCTAAAGTCAGAAGTGGCCGATTCAAAATATGTTCTAGTTGATATGAATAAATTACTGTCTCAAATCACTGTCAAAGTTCCATTATTGGAGATGATGAGAATAGATGAACATAAGAAGAATGCCTTAAAGTGGGTACATAGCATAGTACATGTTGATCCTCAAAGAATAGGAGGAACTGAAAAACAAGTGGTAGTGGTAAATGATGAAGATGAAAACTATAGTGAGGAGATTGTTTCTGAAATCCTTCAGATCTACTTAGACACAAATGTTGTCAATACCACAGTAGGAACAATTGATCCCTTCTTCTTGACTTTACAAATAAATGGGAGGTTGCTAAAAAATTGCATGATTGACTCTGGAGCATCAAATACTGTTATGCCAACTAAGATCATGAAATCTTTAGGATTGAAAGTAGATTCACCCCATGGTAGATGCCAAGCAATGGATTCAAGAGAAGTGCCAGTTGTTGGTACCATTAAAGCCTTTCCTTATAGGTTGGCTGCTTATCCCAATAAATTATTGACTATGAGTGTTTTAGTAGTGGATATTCCTCCCCAGTATGGGATGCTACTATCAAGAAAATGGAGTGCATCTATGGGAGGAAGCATACAGTGTGACCTATCATTTTCCATTTTTAATTTTGAGGGGGAGAGTATCAAGGTTACTAGAGAATCCAGAACTCCACACATGATTGAAGAAGAGGAGCCGGACAACATGAATTGTTTCCTTGATACTGAAATCAATGCTTTCAAGGTCCAAGACAAAGAAGAAGATGAAGATGTTGACCCTACCTATAGATCAAAAAATCAAGAAGGATGGATTGATCTAGATAATCTTTGGACTATGTATTTCGATGGAGCAAGTAGCAAGGAAGGATCTAGAGTTGGAATATTGCTCATATCCCCTAATGGTAAAACTTTCAAGTACTCATTTTCCTTATTGTTTACTTGGACAAATAATGTTGTAGAGTATGAAGCTCTGTTAATTGGTCTGAGATTGGCGTCAAGGCATGGTATAAGATGTTTGAAAGTAGTAGGCGACTCTAAATTGGCTGTATCCCAAATAAGATCAAAGTATGGTTCCAAAAACCAAAAGTTAAAGCAATATAGGAATGTTGTTTGGGATGAGATTGAATGTTTCAGTGCTTTTAATATCTGTTGGGTGGAGAGAAGTTGTAATAGGATGGCAGACCTACTAGCTAACATAGCCCTTAGACCAAAGGATGCTACTTTCACATATATGTCTAATATTGAAGTGCAAGCCAGGCCTTCCATTCTTGACAATTTGGATAACTGGCAAGTCTTTTATGATGATCAAGACATATTAAGATTTCTCCATTGTGACTCTCACTTTGGTGATAAAGAAATGGACTTCAGCTCTTATATTAATACAGTAAATGGCAAGGATGTTATTTTTGGGAAAGAAGTGTTACAGCTGAAATCAAACAGAGTTCCTAAAGGATTGGTTGCTCTTGAAAAAGCATTTGACAGCAAGGATAAGACCTTCCCTGCTAATACTAGTAAGACTAGTGAGCTGGAGGAGATAAATTTGGCACAAGGATGGTCCCTAAGAAAGTTTACATAGGCAGGTCTTTATCCCAAAAAACTAGAAAAAAGTTGATTGATCTCCTCAGGAGATTTAGGCATGTTTTTGCCTGGTCTTATGAAGATCTTAAAGCCTATAGGGAGGACCTTTTTCAACATGAAATTCCACTAAAAGAAGGCACAAAACCTTTTAGACAAAATTTGAGACCTGTTAACCCTACTTTGGCACCCAAAATGTAGAGTGAACTCAAGAAGATGATAGATGCTGGAATAATTGAACCTATTAGGCATTCTACTTGGGTTTCAAATCTGGTGTCAGTTAGAAAGAAAAATGGTGATATCAGGTTATGTGTGGATTTTAGGAATCTCAACATAAATTCTTTGAAAGATAATTATGGATTACCAAACATGGAGAATATGTTGCAAAAGGTCACTGGGTCAGAATTGATGTCCATGATGGATGGCTTTTCTGGTTACAATCAAGTCATGGTCAAAGACACAAAGCAATTCAAGACTACATTTACAACTCCATGGGTAACATATGTTTATGTAAGAATGCCTTTTGGATTGACAAATTCTGGTGCCACTTTTCAAAGAGCCATGGATGTAGCCTTTGCAGATTTTATTAACAAATTCATGGTGGTGTATCAGGATGACTTGATAGCTTTCTCAGCGAAGGAAGAACAACATTGCCAACACCTTGAAAAGATTTTTATCAGAGCATTAGAGTATGGAGTATCTCTAAATCCAAAAAAATTTTCTTTTGGTGTGACAGAGGGAAAGTTGCTTGGGCACATTGTTTCAAAGGATGGTGTGAGGATAGATCCTGAAAGAGTTAAAGCAATAGACAAACTAACTCTACCAAAGAATATAAAAGGAATTCAATCCTTTCTAGGACAAGTTAACTTTTTAAGGAGATTTATAACTAACTTTGCAGAGATTAGTATTCCTATATCAAGGATGTTAAAGAAAGGAGCAAAGGTGGAATGGAATACTGAAGCAACTCAAGCTTTCAATGACATTAAAAAGGCCATAAAACATGCCCCAGTCTTAAAGACACTAGATTATAGCAAGCCAATGCAAATTTTCTCTTTTGCATCTGCCCACACTATTGCTACAATACTATTACAAAAAAATGCTGAGGGTTTTGAACAACCCATCTCCTTTTTCAGCAAATCTTTGCAGGCAGCAGAATTGAATTATGATATTATTGAAAAACAAGCTTATGCCTTGGTCAAGGCTATAAAGAAATTCATATGTTATTTGGTGGGAGCCATACTTGTTGCCTATGTACCAAGTGCTACAGTCAAGGATATCTTAGTCCAACAGGAGGTCTCAGGAAGAAGATGTAGGTGGATTAATAGAATTCAAGAGTTTAACATTGATATCCACATTACAAAATTGGTAAGAGGATTAGGCCTAGCAAAATTGATGGCCCAGAGTAATCTAAATGCAAACCAAATAAATATGTTGGAAGAGGATCAGAGACCTTATATATGCAACATGGACTGTTGTGAATGGTACAAAGATGTTGTTCGATATTTGCAAAAGATGATCTTACCCCCTGAGATGGATGATAATAAGAAAAGAACTATTAGACTCCAATCAATAAGATATGAAATTATAAAGGGTGAGCTCTGGTGGAGGAGTAATGAAGGTGTTTTACTCAGGTGTGTAGATCAAGAAAGGGTCGAACTTCTGATGAAAGATATGCAAGTGGAGTTTGTGGAGGACATTATATGGCTAAAACTATAGCTCACAAAATCATTAGGGCAGGTTTTTGGTGGCCTACACTTTTCAAGGACACCCATCAGTTTGTCAAGAAATGTGATCCTTGCCAAAGATTTGCAGGAAAGTTAAAATTTAGTGGAAATGTTCCACTCAAACCTGTTTCAGTTCAGGCTCCTTTCCAGAAGTGGGGCATAGATTTCATTGGAGAAATTCAGTGTAAGTCCAGTGGTGGACATTCTTATATCCTGGTGGCAACTGACTATTTCACTAAATGGGTTGAGGAAATCCCTACAAGAGGGGCAACTAGCAAAGTAGTGACAGATTTTATAATGCAGAATATTTTGACAAGATTTGGTTGCCCAGAAACTGTGGTGGTTGATAATGCATTATGTTTTAGATCAAAGGAGTTTGTTGATTTTTGCAGACATAATGGTATTAGAATTTGATACTCATCTGCTTATCACCCACAAGGCAATGGTCAGGCAGAATCTAGCAATAAAAGTCTGGTTAAAATCCTGAAAAGAGTCTTGGATCAAAATAAAAAGGCTTGGAATTCTAAGTTGCTACAAGCCTTATGGGCTGATAGGGTTACAGTCAAGAAAGCTATAGGATGTGCCCCTTTTGACTTGGTGTATGGGATTAATGCTAGATTGCCTCAAAATAATTTATTATAGATGTACCAGTTCATCCAAACTTATGATGATGATGTAGAAGAAGACATGACAATCGGGATAAATGACTTGATTCAACTCAATGAGTTAAGGGTTGATGCACATAATAAAAATGAAAAGTTGCAGGCCAAGTGTAAAGTCTTATATGACAAAAGGACTACTCAAAAATCTTTCATAGAAGGAGATATGGTTTTGATGTGGAATGCAAGGCTTGAAGACAAGGGAAAGCATGGAAAGTTTGACCCCATTTGGTTAGGACCTTTTATTATTGAAGGGAAATGGGGAGAGAATTCTTATTTTCTAAAAAATTTAGTGGGTGAACTCCTTGAATTACCTGTTCAAGGTAAATTTTTAAAGTTTTATTTTTCTTGAAGTTGGGTGATCCCTGTGCAGGTTTGGTTGTAAATTTTTGTACTTTTTTCCTATTTTTCTGGTCAAAAGTTTTGTTCTGGTCTGTTGTACCAGAAGATTCTGGTTTCTCAATGTATCTGCAGGAGATACATGTCCCCAATCAGAGCCACTATTATCACTGTTCAAATTTTCTTTCAGCTCCTCTCAAATTTTTTTGGGAAGTATTCAAGTGTCAACCTATTGGAGGTCTTTCATAAAAAAAAAAAATCTTATGTGAGAAGGCCCTAGTTTCAAAACCGAAACTCCTGTTATAATCTCTCATTACTTTTTGGACTTACTAAATGGCTCAAATAAGCATGTGCTTTTATTTGACCCCTTTTCCTTTCACTTTATATGTCAATCGGTTAGGTTTCTTTTTCAGCTTTACCCCTTTTAGACATTAACATTTTCTTCAAAGCCTAGGTTTCAAGTTAATATTCTAAAGATTAAAATTTTTCAAATGAGTGGTTGTCGTTGCACCGTAAAACTCTTGGTTGTCAAATTCTCTGACATGCAAAATAGCGACATAGCGCCACCTGTCCTAGGTGGGCCCGATTGGAGGAAGAGTGTGTGGATTTTAAAAGACAGAAAAGATCTACGGTGGTCGTTATACCATTGACCCAAGATGCACGCCTGTTAACTTTGTGGTATAACGACAACCATCAGATCTCTTTTATTTGAGATAGTGCTCGGTGGGTCTTGACAGTGCCAGATCATTGCAAACTATTCATTTTTCATTAGTTCTCACAAAATGAGGTGGCGGCTGACATAATTTTAAAGCAATAAGAGATAGTCAGAGGGGACCCGTTTGTTTGTAAACATGGCACAGTGTGATTTGACCGACAAAAGGGTGACACATCTGATGGTGGGGTCATATTTTTCAGACGTTAAATCTCAATTTGATCGGATGATTCTTGTTATACCATTGATCAAAGATGTGAAGACTTTAAGCTTACGGTATAGCGACAACCGTCTGATCCTTTTGTAGACTTAAGTGGGAAGTGGGCCCTTAGGGTGCCAGTTCACTCTGACATGTTTACTCCTTATTGGCTGGTTAATAGCTATGATCTGACTATTCTTAAAGTGTTCGGAGTTAAGAGGAAAAAGGGACTGGCTCCATTTATTAGTTTTTATAGCATGGCATGTTTAGATTCAATACATACCAAGTGATGTGTCACGGTGGGGCCTTGGTATCTCAGGTGATTAAAGCATTGCAAGATCTCATGGCTGTCATTAAACTGTTGGGATGAGATGCTCGGGTTTTACTTTCATAATTTAGCGACAACTATTGATTTGAATAAAGAGATGGGGATTGTTTGGTGGGCCCTTTGCGTCAGTATGTTGATGATGCGGTCATTTTTGATTGGCCATGGGTGATGTCGACATGTAAAGGTTGCCGCTCAGATCGGGTGAACTTAAAAAATTTAATTCTTCACATGCCAATTTTGAAATGTTCTCATTGGTTGAGAACTAGATTGCAAAAAAAAGTGTTATAGGGTTCTGCTGATAAGTTGTCGACCATCCGATGTGCCAAACAGAGATACATCAACGGGTAGAATTTGAATATTTTTCTTATGTGATATTTTCACGTCCTATGAGTGCTGAGGCTGCCAGCTTTAGTAATGGTGAAATTAATTTGTTACGTGCAAGTGAATTGTGAGCAGTTGGCAAGGTTATATACTAGAATTTGATTATTGTTTTCCTTCACTGCTCTCACAAGTTTCTTTGGCGATAAATTTCTTACAAGAAACATTTTTCAAGAGAAAGATTTATCAGGTGCCTGGTAGGTCTTTTCCAATTTTGAACTTGTTTAAATCTTTGTGACAGTGCTGTAAGAAAAAATTTCTGTCATAATTTGATAAGGTTTAGGGTTTTCTTTGTATTTCGTATCTGTAGTAAGAAAACCTAGTTTCAGAATGCCGCCAAAGAGGAATTTATCTGGACAAACAGAGTATAGTAAAAGGGGGATTTTTGAGGATTTGATGCAATTGCTCCCACATTCTGATAATGTGGCACAAAGAGTAAAAGAGCTCACTCCGAGACACTCTAGAGATTCAGTTGCAGAGGCTCTCTATGATAGAGGGAATTGGATGAGAGATGCTAAGGTGGGTGACAAGCACAACGGTCTCATTCTTTTTAGATCGGTATATTCACAAAGGAGTGCTTGTGCACCCCTGAGTAATGTATGGTAGTATGATATTGGGAGGTTGGTGTGCCCCGGGGTTTTCATGGATGATGAATTATTAATACAAATTGCCAAGTGCTATGATCCTGTGACAAGATGTGTCAAGGATATAAACGGAAGGGACCTAATCAACATTACCGAGGATGAGATTAGGAAATTTTTCTCACTAAATGAACCATCTGTGGGGTTGGAGAAGATAGATTTCATAGATTTTACTAAGATTTATGAAGCACAAAAGGATTATCTAAGGGCAGGGCCTTTAAGGCAATATTTTGATCAGATAGGATCAATGTGTGCTGTCAGTCCAAGCACACCAGAGCCCATCAGATTAGATCTATTCAGAAAAAGGGCACAAGAAGTTTATAAATCTCTGTCTTTGATCCTAGGGCATGATGAGAAGACTCATATGCCAGTACCTTATATGTTCATGACGGTGCAGTCACTGCACCCCCAACTAGCCCTTATTTTTTACTTTGCTTCTCATTTGGCTGAAATAATTCATGAAGGATTAATAGGGATCATGAATATGAAGGTCTCTAGACCATTTGGGTGGTACTCGATGCTTATGCACATGTTTTTGTATAAGGGTGAGAAGTTTTTCAGCACAACAGTGAACATTGAGAAGGAAAGATATGGAGAGACTCTCCCAGTGCAGTTATGGACTACAGCCTTGTCATGGGAAAGAACTGATGCTAGCTACATTGCCTTTGATAGAGATTTTGCATCAAGGCTTAGGTCTCTTCTATTTTTTGATAACCCAAGCGTCCCAAGAGAGTTATTGAGGTTGATTAGGTCGATCGATTACTACCAAGACATTACCATTGTCCACAATTTTGGAGATATAATTTTGTATCTAGTCTCCACAGTATTCAGAGTGTATGGGAGCAAGGTGGCACCTCATATTTTACCATATCAGGTCCCTTTGAAACTAGGAGATGCTAAGATCCTAAGATAGATTGGAAATTTAAAGGAAACCACACTCACTGGCAAGGGTAGAGGAACTTTCTTTCCTGATGTAACTCTGGCACATCAGTATGCAATTACGAAGGGAGGATGGGTGCACTTGTATAAGATTCTACAACCTTACAGAATGTCAAAGGAAGTGGTGAGGTGTGCGGATATAGAGGGTTTCCTCTCAGGCATGTTCAGAGATAAGGTGAGGTGTGCTCTTATTGAGCATCAATTTAATTTTCCAGAGGATATAATAAGAAATGAGTTTGACCTTCAAGCTCAGGAGATTAAGAAAGAGAAGTGGGTGATCTATAGTAAATCTATAGATTTTATTCAGAATTTTGATAAAACTTATGACCCATTGATTAGTTTTGAACCATGGGATAGAAAAGTTAATGCCCTTATGGAAAATTTTGAAGGACTCATGAGTGTTATAAATGAGAAAAGGGCATCTGTGAGTAAGACAGATCCAAAAAAGGCTAAGCAGATCTTAAACTAGCCAAAATACATGAAGTTGACCCCTAGGGGAGTTTACACAATGCAGAAAAGGAGTGGATGTACTATTTTACTATCTTCATAGCAAAGGAGTGATGATGTCCCTTCCACTTCAAGAGGGAAGAGGCCAATTGATCACACAACAGTACAAGCACCTTCCCCAAAAAGACAAAAACAAGAAGAAATACCGACAGAGGAGATCTACTCTCCTTCTCAATCCCCTATCCATTTAGATGAGCACGAGGTCGCGGAGCAGCTTGTATAGTTAAGAAATGAGGGAAGCCTATTTGTTTCTAATGAGGATTTGTAGGAGGGAATGCCGGAGGCACCTGAAGAGGTTGCCATGGATCTCACAGTAGAAGAGTTTGAGGGTAAACAAATAGACCCTATTCTAAAATAGTCAAGTGACTCTTTCCTTGTCGATGATGATTTTGTTAAGACTAGGGCCTTCTCACAGTTCTTGTGGAGAATGAAAATCAATCAGTTTAAAGAGATTTGTGAGAAGAAGAAGGAAGAATCTCCTGATAAAGATGTGAAAGAGATAGAGGAGGAGACCAAGGCACAAATGGCCACACAATTTGAGAAAATTACTCTAGAGGAAGGGAGGGCCATGATTCATACAGCAGGGATTCTGATCCTACCAGAATGGGACATTGCTAATGCAATTTTTTTTTACTAGGTAAGGAAGAGCAAAGTGAAAACCCTAGATATAGTAGAACAGGCCAAGCAGGAAGCTAGGGGGATTGCTTTTTCTGAAGATCATGCTGCTCTAGTCATGTGGTCTCTAGATAAAGATAAAAATAAAGGGAAGAGGAGTGATTTCTCTAAAGGATCTACAGGGAGCCTAATGATTCAGAGAGTAGGAGAAACATCTGGTGTAGAGGCATCTAACTTAATTCTTGAGACTGCCAAGTTCAATGTTAGTGTGGTAGAGAAGGATGCCAAAGAAAAGGAAGAGCTTAGGCTCAAATTTGAGATGGTCCTCAAATCTTATAATGAGCTCAAAGTTGAGCTAATTCAAAAGGACAAATTGATTGTCCAGTTATCAGGGCCACAAGATCAAAGATCTCCTCAGTTAACAATTTCTGATAAGCCTCTAGTGGCTTCATCTTCAAGCCCAATAATTGAATTTCCACCCTCACCACTCCCAGAAATAGATATGGATGCAAGGGTTTCTTGGGAGAAGCTGAAACTGACAGAAGAAACAAATAAATTGAGGGAAATAAGGACACGATTGGAAAAAGAAAAGGATGAGAACGCAAAGGCTACAAGTTTAGTGAATCAGAAATATGAAGAAAAAATAGTAGGGGCAATCATGGAATTTGCAGTTGATTTAAAGCCTTCTATTATGCATAGCCATATTGATAAATTGGTTTCATTGCTGAAAGTTTTAAAAAAGGAGAAGGATGAAATGGCTCCAATTTTGAAAAAATGGATTGAAAGGTCTCCTAATGTGAAATTGTTCCGTATATTATCTAAGGGACTAGAGGACCCAGACCCTTTGATAAAGCCATTGCATCAAATTGTGAAGAAAATGGTGCAGTTTAACATTTTTATGGATGGCTTTATCAGAAGATCAAATATGTTGAAAGCTGAATTAATGCTTTCAAACTATGAACTGGTGCCTCCCATTTGCACAGATAAGCAAGAATTCAAATAGGCTTATCAGTGGAGGGAGGAGTTAGACGGACTTCTCATAGAAAGAATAACAAATGTTTTAAGTGATAGATCTTCTTTCAGTGGCACTATTAAAATGTTAATAAATGCCAAGTCAATGTTTGACACTATCCAGTAGAAAATCACTCAAATTGTGAGTGAGTGGGAATAGTTGTTACTCAAGAGGGATGAATTTGTTAGGTTTGAGTTCCCAAGTGAAGAGGTGTATAATAAATGGAGATATCATTATATACCAGCTGTAGAGAGAAATGACACACCGCCAGCTTCATAAAGTAGATCAGAGTAGTTAATTTTGGGTCATAGAGGTGGTTGAGATATGAGGAAGTATTCATTGAAGAATGGATAGAAAATATTGCAAATCAGATTTGTTAACAGCAAGCCAAGGATAGTATTTAAGACATGAAGGAGGTCAGCTCAACTGCAATCTCCTTGCCATCTTGACCAAATGTATTTATTGTGAATTTTTTAGTTGTTGTAAAGTTTTAGGGTTGATATTTTGTAAACCCTAGAATGACCTAAAGCTTATTGCATCTCCTTGTATATAAAAGGATTTCCCACGATCATTCTGGGCATTGAGAGTTTAGGTGTTAAAAGGAAAAAGGAGAAAAGTTCTAAAAACCCTAACCCTCAGTCGAGGATTGTAAGTTTTGTAGTTTTATCAAAGATAATATAAAGAAGAGATATAGGTTGCTGCCATGTTTTGTAAGCTTGTTACTCAGGATGTTCTTGTGTTCAAATGGTGAAAGGTTATACTTAGATAAAATTTCAAATCTATTCCTCTCCTTTTTTTTATTCTATGAATCTGTAAATCTATCATATGTTTCTGTGAATATATTCAGGCTTTGGGTTTCCAACCAAGCGTTAGATTAAAATTACTTAAAGTTGAATATATGTTCATAGAGTTCATATGAAGTATTCTCATAAGTAGGGAAGATTTGAGATTTTTTTGTTTATGCTCAGAGACCATCTTATTTACATGCACCTTTGTACCCATCTTCTTTCTTGAGATTTTGCCCAATGAATAAGGCACTGGCCCATATTTTCTTATTTTGCATCTTGTATAAAATGATTGGAATCTTGTAATCCTGAAATCATTATAATCATTACCAGTTTTTACCTTTCATTTTACTTTTATGTTGTCCTACCCAGTGATAGAGGATCAATGAACAATAGGTTTTTGTTTAGCATTCTCTCACTATTTTTATCTGTTGAAAGATCCAATGAAGAAATAAGGGGTAGAGTTATAGTTATCAGTTAAAGTTACAACTATTGGATCAGGTGTACCTACCTTGGTTTGACAGAGCCAGAAGCAGAAGAGGGAAAATCCATCCCTATAGTTGGTCCAGTTGCCTATAGATTTCCCACATTTGGAATTAACCAGTCCTTAATATCCATCATAGGCATATTGGCAGCCCTAGTTGGCATAAGCATTTTCAAACACCAACATGATGTAATTCAAATAGACTTAATATGTTTAATTACTACATTACACAACATTTGTAAAACTTTAATGCTTTTCATCAGATGTGCTCTTTTCAGTTCTCATGTTCCAGCTTCTGTTCTTAGTAACTAATCTTCAATGTTCTTTTCCATTCAGATTATCTCTCCCTCAGATAGTTCTCATTGGTTTTGTTTCTTCTTTTATTTATCTCTCCATTTCATATTATTTAACCCTCCCTTTGACAACAATGCCAAAGAAACAAATAAATAAATAGCTCTGTCGGTAGCCAAGTAACTCTATGTTGTCCATCAACTTCTCTGTATCTCTGAATACTATTAGCTCAATCTGTTCTAGTTCTCAAACTTAATCACAACCTTGAACATGATTCAAAGTGTGAACTATGCTACATCAACATGAATGATCTTATGATATGAATAAGTTGATGCAACATCTTGATCACCTTAGTGACCAATCGATAGGGGACAGACCCCAAGTCTAGTCCTCAAGTATTCAAATGTGTCCTTCGATAGGGGCTTTGTAAAAATATCTACAAATTGTTCCTTAGATGTAACAAATTCTAGCTTCACTTGCTTCTCCTGAACTTGTTCTCTTCATTAATAATACTTAATAGATATATGATTTGTTTTCAAGTGCATCATAGGATTCTTTGAAATTTTAATAGCACTGGTGTTGTCACAATATATAATCATCGAGTCAGTGATTACCTCATTCATTCCTTCCAACCCTTGCTTGATGTATGCAATGTTTGAGAAATTTGTAGCAGCAGCAACATACTCTGCTTCTATAGTTGATTGAGAAATGCAAGCCTATTTTTTACTTATCCAGGTTACAAGTCTTTCACCAAAGAAAAATGCTCCTCCGGTGGTGCTCTTTCTGTCATCTACATTTCCAGCCCAATCAACATTGGTGTAAACTTTTAGTTCAAAATTTCCTTCCTTTGGATACCAAATGCCATAATCTTCTATTTTTTTCAGATATCTTAAAATTCTTTTAGTAGCTATCATGTGTGACTCTCTAGGATTAGCAGAAAACCTAGCAACAATCCCCACAACATGTGCTATATCTAGTCTACTGTGAAGTACATATATAAGTTTACCAATCATGGATCAATAAAGTGTCTGGTTAACCTCAATAGTTTCATCCTCCTTTGTCAGTTTGCATCCAGTAGCCATTGGTGTTCCCACAGGTTTAGCATCTTCCATGCCAAATGTTTTCAATACTTCTTTTATGTACTTAGATTGTGTGATGAATATCCCATCACTCTGTTGAATCACTTGTAGTCCTAGAAAGAATTTAATCTCTCCGAACATTGACATTTCAAATTCTTTTTGCATCTCATCATCAAAGGCTTTACATACATGATCTTGTCCTCCAAAAATAATATCATTCACAAATATTTTAGCAGTAATCATAGTGTCATTAGTATTACCTTTCATATATAGATTGTTGTTTTCACTTGTTCTAACAAATCCAATACTTAGCAAGTAAGTATGCAGTCTCTCATACCATGCTCTCAGTGCTTTCTTGAATCCATATAAAGCTTTTTGTAATCTACATACCATGTCACTATTGTCTGGATCAACAAATCCTTCTGGTTGTTCTTTGTAGACTTCTTCTTCAAGTATACCATTCAAAAATGTAGACTTCACATCCATTTGATAAACTTTGAATTTCTTGTGTGTAGCATATGCAAGTAACATTCTGACTCCTTCTAATCTAGCATTAGGTTCAAATGTTTCACCATAGTCAATTCCTTCTTCCTATGCATATCCCTTGCATACCAATCTAGCTTTATTTCTTGTAACTTCTCCATTCTCATTCAGCTTATTTCTGAATATCCATTTAGTACCGATAACATTTTTATCCTTTGGTCGGGGTACTAAACTCCAAGTTTTGTTCTTCTCTATTTTCTCTATTTCCTTGGTCATTGCATTAATCCATTCATCATTCTCTAATGTAACTTTCACATTTTTCGGTTCAAATTCACAAAGTAAGCATGTACCTTGTCTTGTTTTGCTCCTAGTTTGCATTCTAGCTTGTCTGTCTCCAATAATTTGTTTCTTAGGATGGTGTCTTCTAACAAATCTAGCCATTATACTATCTCTTCTTTCTTATTCATCCTATTTAGGTTCATTAGCTTGCTCGGTAGCTTCATTTTGTTCATCGGTTTCCTCTTCCTACTGTTCAACATTGTTTGCCTATGGACTGGTTATCATAGGTTGTGGTTTTGGTTAATAATCAGGAAGTTCAATGTAAGTGATTCTACTATAGTCTTCTAGTTCCTTTCTACTATCCTCTTTGTTCTTGTCATCAAAATCATCAACATGAACATTACTACTTTCAATAATCTTATTTGTAACCTTATTCAGAGAATATCCTAAAAATATTCCTTCATCTCCTTTAGAGTCAAATTTACCATTTCTTTCATCTTTTAAGATAAAGCATTTGCTTCCAAAAATTTTGAAATAAATTACAGTAGGTTTGTGTCCAAACCATAGCTCATAAGGTGTTCGATTGGTGTCCTTCAATTGTACTTGGTTAAGCACATACACAACAATACTTATAGCTTCTCTCCAATATGTCTGAGAAACATTCTTTTGTATCATCAGTGTTCTAGCACAATCAACTATTGATCTATTCCTTCTTTCAGCAAAGCCATTTTGCTGAGGTATCCTCGGTGCAGAAACCTGTCTTTTAATTCCATGCTCATTACAGAAATTAGTAAATTCATCAAAGATAAATTCACCTCCTCTATCAGATCTTAAGCATTTAATTTCTTTTCCAGTCTTTTTCTCTACCTTAGCCTTATACCATTTAAACATTTTGAAAGCTTCAAATTTCTCCTTAAAAAACATAACAGTCATTAGTCTAGTATAATCATCAACAAAAATAATAAAGTATCTATCACCATAATAACTCTAATTCTCATAGGACCACACAGGTTGGTATGAACCAACTCAAGTATCTTCTTTGTTGAGTAGTCTTTTCTTTTGAAACTAGACTTAGTCATTTTACCTTTTTGGCATTCGTGACACATAGCATTATCCAGTTTTGACAAGTTAGGCAATCCTCTAACTCTTAAAGTTTTACTAATCTTGATCATGTTATCAAAATTTAAATGACATAATCTTTTTTGCCACAACCATGCATCTTCATCATTCATTAACAAACAAGAAGACTGATCCATATCAAGATAAAATAGATTACCTCTGGATTGTGTACCAATTCTGACAAGTCTTCCTCCTTCTTCATAGATTTTCACCTTTTTGCTCTCAAAAGCAAGTTGGTTGCCTAAATTGTTCAACTGTGCCACACTTAACAAGTTATAGTTTGGTCCATATACCCAATATGCATTTTCACATCTTAGTCTATCATTAATCATCAGTGAACCTTTACCTCTTACCATACAGGGTGCATCATTTCCCATTCTCACAAATCCTCCATTGTATTCAACAAGTTGATCAAATTTCTCAACATCACTAGTCATATGATGTGTGCAGCCACTATCTATGATCCATGTATCATTTATGTCTATTCTAGAGATCAATGTTGTCTCTTCATGCTTCTCTTCTTCTTCTAAATCATCTTTCATAGAAACAAATACTACTTCTACATCATCATCAGTGTTAGATTTAGATTCAATATCTTTGGAAATCTAACATACCTTCTTCCCTTTTTCATAGCTGTCTCAGTCATCTCTTTTGTTGTATTGGTAGCCTCTATTGACTCTTCTCCCATAGCTTCCTTTCGATTGGTCTTTGGATCTATCATCATCTTTCTTCAGTGGACATCTAGCAGCAATGTGACCAACTTATTTACAATTAAAACATGCCAAAGGTAACTTACCTCTATATCTTCCTTTTCCTTTGGGCAATCTTCTAGCCATAAGAGCTTCAAGTTCATCAACGTCATCATTAGTATTTCTATCATTTTCATCATTCTTAATATTCTTGCTAGACTTACTAATCTTCAAAGAAGACATGAAAGAAGATTCAACAGAAGGAACAATACTATTTTCAAAGTTATTTAATTCAAAGGCAGTAACCTTACCGATCAATGTGTCAAGGGTAAGATTAGAAATGACCCTTGTTTCATGAATTGCAGAGATCTTGATTGCATAAACTAGCAACAAAGCTCTGAGAATCTTTCTTATAACTATTTCATCATCAATCACTCCATCAAATGCTCTAATAGTATGTACTACTTCTTTCAGTCAATTTGAATACTGTACTATGTTCTCGCCTTCCTTCATTCTCATATCATCAAAGTGACCTCTTATACTTTCTACTCTAGCTCTCTTAACATTCAAATCTCCAGTGTATTTCAAATTTAGCTTAGCCCACATCTATTTGGTAATAGTGCATCCCTTGATATCTTCAAATTCTACGTCGGTATAGGTAGCAACAAGTTCCATCATAGTGACATTGTGTTCATGCTTGTCTCTCAACTGATCAAGGGTAAAGGGACTAGTGGGCGGTTGTATATAGCCATTCTCCATAAGGTCTAGTGCAGAATTCCCAATTCCAGATATGTGTAGCTTCATCCTTCTTTTCCATACTGTGAAGTTCTCCTTGTTCAATCTTGGCACTTCCCTCTTATACATCTTGAGATCTTTGTGCTGAAATCCTTAAAATTCTATTCTAAGCAACCGAATCTTTGATACCAATTGTTGGAATAATTGAGAGGGGCATGAATTAGTTAAACACTATCCCAAATCAAAATGTATAAACCAAAAAAAAATCTTCAATTCTTGCTGCTCAGTAAACAAAAATACTTTCACTATCTGTACCTTTATCGATTGTCAATTCTAAACTTATTTTACTTACCAATCAAATCTAACATGTAATATGCAAAGTATGATAACAAACAAATATCACAATCAACACATAACACAAGAGATTTAATGTGGAAACCCTGTCAAGGGAAAAACCACCTAGGACTAGCAACCCAAAAATATTCACTCTTTTGAAGTGAGGTCGGTGAAGACCCAACCCTGTTAAAGGTTACACAGACACTATTAGGTGTGACCTTATTAGAGGATTTTAGACTAGAAGTTATCATCCAACCAGCAGTCACTCTGAGGTTGACAGGATAACATTGTTCACTCTAATGAATGATACATCAAAAGACTTTCTAAGTCCACTTGGTTAAGATATTTGACTATGTACAATGTTAAATATGTAACAATAGTTGATATGCCTTAATACTTATATTACAGATTATATATCTATAGTTAGCTCATTCAAATCCTCCTGATCAATATATCACTTCAGATACAATACTGTGTTTACTTTCTATCTGTCGATAATAGCTTTTCGTAGCTCAGTAGCTATTCTGTAGCTCGGTTCTCAATAACCAGTATGAACGAAATGCATGAAACCTTTTTTCATGCAATAATTATGTAGCTTCTTCTTCTTTCGGCATACGTTTCATAATGAAACTCCAGTCTCTTATATAGACATGTAAAACATTTTCTTTTCATTCATCAGATTTTGACACTTAATCATCTCCATTGATTTTGCCACTTTAGGCTTCCTCATCTAATGTGTCAATAACTCGTTTCAATCTACTCTATCGGATCCTTTAGATTTATGTTATCTGTCGATCCTCATAACAAACTTTATCTGTTACCTTGGAATCATACACTTTCTAGCTCATCACTTTATCAGCTAAACTGATCATTTAATTTCATTCTGTCTTCATTGGTTAACAAAGAAATGCATCAGTGAACACATGCTTGGTTAATACTGTACTCAGTATACACTACACTCCATCGGTGTATACTGAAATGCTTTAGTTTACCGACAACACTGCTTTGTAGCTTTCAGCTCTATTCTTCATTATAGATGAATACAACATAATGAAATTGATTCCATGAAGTCATAGACTCATCAACAAGTTACTCAATGTGTTCTTTATCATCGTCTGACATGTACATCTTCCTCCTATAGATTTCTCTATTCTTCATCTCATCCACCTTTCTTCAGATGTGTTGGTATAGTAACTTACAAGATAAGTATTGTCAAGCTAGTTGACATCAATGAAAACATAAAACTAATTTAATCATCTTGCATTATCTAAACATCAACTCCTTAGTAATTATGAATTACTAATTCTTCATTCAGGTTACAAATCAATTGTAGTTCATCATAATACTAAAAAGATAAAAGGAAATCATAATAGGGCATCCAATTCCAAAAAAGAAAGCAGAGTAAGTATGTCAGGTTCACTAAAATGAATAGGTGTAAAATGGCATCACACCTATTCAAATATAAATGTATTTTATTGTAATGTGTGTGCGGGAAATATGAGATTTATTCCCAAATCCAAATTCCCAAAGGAGAGATCCAATTTGATCAACCAAAAGGCTAATGCACAATTGAATCAATCTATGGAGAATATGAGAGAGAGAGAGAGAGAGAGAGAGAGAGAAACCTTATATTTCCCTATGGTTGAATTATGCTTGAAATCTAAAATAATTGAAATACAACTACTAACCTTGAATTACGAAAAATCTAGAAAATGTCAATTTCTGATTATTGTGTGTACTTTCAGACAATTTTGCAACCTATTGTGGACTGGAAACGTCAAGATGAAGAAAACCCAAAAATATTTTATCTTTCTGATAGTAGGTAGTCTTTGACCCTCATAAAAGGTCAAAGGCTAGATTCTTTATTTGAAGGTCAATTCTGACTTTGTTCACAGATCTCAGAAGTTCACTGAAAAGGGTATCCAAATCTACTCTTAGATCTAAAATCTTGCACCTATACCTACAAGAAAATGTGAGTTTTGTTTGTATGGGGGATTTGCCTTGGTCAAACCCCAATTTAGGAATTAACCTTGAAATTGAATTGAAATGTAGTGTGCATAAATAAAGCAATTGAAACAATTCACCTCGCTTCTGTTGAAGTCCTTGTAGAGGATTCGAATCCTCAAATCCACAAGTAGGAATGCTTCAATGGATGTAGAATGAATGTAGGATGTCTCCAATCAATGGTATTTAATCTTCAACACCAATCTTGATTTAATCTTTTCATATGAGAAGGATTGGATGAATGTAGAAGGATGGATCTTCAAGGGGGCTCCAAAGAGATTGATTCCTTCAATGGCTAACAATGGATCTCCTTGATGGATGAATTCTTGAAGACTTGAATGCTTGAAGGCTTGCTTGAATACTTGAATTCTTGCTTGCACTTGAGAGCTTGAGAGATTGCAATTGCTTGTTCTCACAAAACTTGATGGAGAGATGTGAATAATGGATGTGAAAATGAGAGAGGGAGGCCTCCTTTTATAGTGAACTAGGGCACAATCATCTAGAGGGGCCACCTTGGAGAATTAAATCCCAATTAGGTCCTAACCTTTAGAAAATATACCTAGATTTAATGCAATTTAAGGATTTACCATTCTGAAACCTGATATGGCTAATCCGGAGGCGGGAAAACAAATATCCCCAAAACCCAACACCCATAATTCAAGGAACATTGAAATTTGGACAGGGAGGTCAAGGTCAAGCTGGAATACGACTAGGTCAAGATCGAGGTCGATCTTGACCAGGTTAGGATAGAGGTTGACTTTGACTGTATGGTAAAATACCTCAGGATCCTGGCCCAGAATGTTCGGAAATGTAGATATGAAGTGAAAATTAGGTGCAGAAGAAAGTAGAATAGGGGGGAAAAGCCAAATACATGCAAAGACTCGATCAAGGTGCTTAACATGACCCCTGAACACTTACTCGGAGGGATAAACGCTCTTATCATGGAAGTTCTTCCATTTTAAGACGATGCAAAAGGTTCAATTTGTATGTTGATGAGTTTCAATTAAAATTGTAATTAAAAATTCTATGACAAAGATTGTAGAGGTTTATATTACTTTTTTATCCTAAGAAATAAAGAAGTATGGAATAATGGAAAAAATTATTTAAATTTTTGTTGGTCTTTTTTATATTATTTTTATGATTTTAGAAGAGAATGGAGATTTTGATTATTTAAACATTCAAACTCTTTTTCCTTTCTCTAGAGTAATTCAACTTTTTAAGGTTTTTTCTTAATAAATTTCATTTTTTATTAGATATAACAAATTTATGTTTCAAAAGAGATTTATATTTTTTTAATACAAAAATTACTTTAGACATAAAAAATTTCTACATTCCCTTTTTATTATTATTAAATTAAATAATATTTATATTTTATTCTTATTTGATATTTTAAAAACTTGTGTTCGAATAGTTGTTTAGTAGGATTGACAATGGAGAAGCAAAGTTTATATTTTTATGTCATAATTAAAAGCTTTTAAAATTTTATTATTAATATTATGTACTTCTCCAAATGTTTTCCACCAAAGAAATGTCAATTAACATAATAAGAAATATAATATGATAATGGTGAAAATTGCATACCTTAAAAACTTTATTTTGTAGATTTTATTTCCACACATACTTAGGCTTCATATCTATTTTCATCATACTTAGACTCCATACCTATTCCTTAAGTTTGACCAATTCTTGATTTGGGTGAACTCCACAATTTGTAGTAGATTTAGGTTGCTCTCACAATTATAAAAATTGTTCTACCTTGGAATTCAAATTTGATGTTTTCTTTTCATCTCCACTTAATTATTATGTGTTAAATTGAAGAATGATATTTTCTTTACACTTTTAAAGTTGTGATTTAGCCAATCTATGAAATGTAACCTCTTGTACACATAAAGAAACTAAAAAGAATCATTTACCATCATTAACATTCCATCACTTTTCTAAGGTGTATTCTATTACTACTTGTCCTTCACTATTTTTCTAAGTTGTTGACTTGATGTCTTTAAAAGATTTGACAAAGAGAGTATTATATATGTCATATGCAAACTTCTAATTGCACACCCAATTCTTAAAGCAAATTTAGAAGTGGAGATGAACCAAGACTAACATTTATTACGGTTTCTAAAAGAAGGATGAGATTTATTATGGTTTCTAAAAGAAGAATTAGATCTCAAGTACAATATTGATTCCACAATTTTGTTTAGTACATGTGTATTTGTGGAAGTAATTCAAAGAAATAAATAATAATAATTATATATTTCAATACATTTGTATTATGTATCTTTTTCATTGATAAAAAAATCAATAAAAAAGATAATAATGTTTTGCCATGTGTCAAAGCAAATTTTGATTATGCAAAGGTGTGTTCTTCTTCCTCTTTGTATATAATGCCCATCTTTATCTCTTTCTCTAGATATTGAGTGCTAAGTGAATTCATAGGCTTTGAACATTTCAAAAATTTGTTCATCAAGAGCTAAATATCAAGGACAACATGAAATTTGTTCATCTTGAGTTAATGATTCTAATTTTGACATCTTTGTTATCGCAGATTCAATCATACTAGTCTACACTATACCTACCACAATTGTGCACATGCCAAAAGAAAGAAAACTTCATTGAATGGCTAGGCCTTAATTATCCTAAATAAATAGAAATCAAGCATGTAACCATGAATTTTATTTTTGATAAATTATAATATGCAACATTGGATCCTTAACTCATGAATTGAGTCTTAAATTTGTCTCATGTATCCAACTGATTCTTGAAATAGAAAATTTGTAGTGTAGCCATTGAGATAAACATTATTTCAATAGATACTTTCAACCTCAAAGACAATAGAGTAATAGGATTAATTAAATCAAATTATAATAAGTTATTTGCATTGTAAATAATAAGTATCAAAGATTTGTATTGAAAGATTTAGTAATTAGTGGAAAGTAATATTTTAACCTCTATTTCAAACTAGCCACATAATTCAACAACATTTTGTTTGATTACACAAGCTATTTTATTGTAGGTGTTAAGTTGTAAATATGTCTCTTGTAAAGTAACTCTATCTTACAACTCGTCAATTTGTCTTTTAATTTTTTTCTTAATCATGATTTTCTTTCTTATTAGGCTGGACTCCTACTGTAACACAACTCTTGTTATATTAACTGTGTTAGAGGATGGCATAGACTTGTAGTGATTGGTTTATGTATTTTCATTTTGGGATTGAATGTGGTTTACAAATGAGATATTTTAGATTGTTTCAAATTCTTGAATTTAAATTATTTTTCAATTTTTTTTAAGTTCTTTTAACATTATTTTAATTATTTTGAAAAATGTGAGAGTTAGAATATTATTAAATTAGATGAAGTCTTCTTGTGCTTATTTTAATTAAGGGAAAATTATAAATTTGAACTTTCTCTATTTAAGTAGAGTAGCTACTTTAGACACCCAAAACTGGGCAGGTGTCTTAGAATCATTCAAATTTACAAATCTTAAAAAAATGCTTTAATTTTCATCAAAATGGATCAAAGCAATTTTAAATAGCCATTTATTAATAAAAAATTAGAGAAAATCATTTAAATCAAAGGAAAAATCAAATCATGACATCAAATAATTAAATACAAGCCTAAAGAGATCAATCACACTATATAATTGATTTTAATCAATTAATTATATAGTTTTAAATCAAAAATCAAATTGAACCCATTCCCCTACATGGATAATTTAATTAATTGATGGAATTTAATTAATTCTAATATATTTCAACATGATTTAAGAAACCAATAAGAATTGAGAACACAATGCACATGGATCACTCCAAATTATTGAATCTCAATCACTTATTTTCAACTTTGAATCTCAACCACTCAAATTTTTCTTTTAGTCCAAATCTTTGAGACAATCATTTAAATTGTGCCCCCATTTAAAAACATTTCAAAGCCTTTTACTCAACCAAGGCTAAACCATGATCAAATAACTCTACCACATACCCTTGGGATTTTACTATAAATAGAAGTCATTTTGAGAGCATAAGGATCCTAGAAAATTCAAATGCATAGCATCATCACTATAGGCAATTTGAGATAAATTAATCAATATCTTGAGCATTTTGAGAGCAAATTGTGAGATTTGAGAGCATTATCTTGAGCATTTGAGTTAATCTTTGTATCATCTTGATAATTGAGAGCTAGATTTAGGCATTCATCATAAATTTTTCATTCTAGGATTGTCACTAGTAGAGAATAAGGCTGAGAGCTCTACTTGCGAAGCTTAGATAGAGAACCCTGAGATGTTATAGATGTTAAATACAATTCTTTAGATTAAATTTCTATTTTATTTCAATAGAATTATTGCTAATTGTCCTAATTTCACAAAGGTGTAAACATGCACACACAAATAGTGTATACACCTAAAAATGGTCACCTAGACTATTAGCCCCTTTTGCTAAAATCCTCAATTGCTTGTTCTTGATCAAATCCTAGTCCTATCATTTATTCGATTATTTTCTATGGGCTAACCATCTTATCCTAAGTCTTTATTTATTAAAAGGAATTCCCTCCCCTTTTAATAAATAAAAAGCCCCCACTTTTCCTCTTATCCTAAGTTTCACAAATAAAGCATTATTCTTATTTTATAAAAAGGGAAAAAGCACTTTTTGTCTCATATAGACACAAAAGTCAACTCTTATTTTCTCATTGGAGGATACTTGTGCACATGGATTGCTCCTCTTTCAAGCTCCATCATTGATTAAATCTTTTGCCTCTTAATCGCACAATACTTCGCGCCCTACTATTTTATTCCATGCTTAGCGGAGATATATCGCGCGATAGTTTGCACCTGCTGGACTATCACCCAGCTAGCCTGGAGTCTATCGCCCAGCCATACTGTAGTCTATTGCCTAGCTTAAGGTGAAGTATCACCCGACTGAGAAGTATCACCCTACTTTCCTGGAAAGTATCACCTAGAATCTTTTTGATGTCCTGTCATTGCTACAATCCGGAGTTGCTAAACTTGCACTTTAACCTGTCATAGAGTGTCTTTTTCTGTTCTTACCTGAAGCTGGTATGTTATCTGCATGCTCATATTTGTTCTAAACTGAAAAAAATGAGCTAAAACTATTGGGTTTGAGTCTAACAAATGCTACTCTTGATCACTTGTCGCATTATGGTTACCTCTCTAGCTACTTTCTTATTGAGCTTCTTGCTCACTGCTCGGCTTTAGTCAATTGATTGTTGTAAGTGCTTGAGCACTTTTGACAAGCCATCTCTCTCTATTATTCTACTTTGACAAGTGATCTTTATTAGCTTTTCTTATCTCAAATCTGAGAAACTTTGTCTCATTCTATTAGTCAATCAACATCTCTTTTCATGTCGGTTGCAACTCGGTCTCAGTTTGAGCAGGAGAATCACCCTCCGTTCAATTATACATAGTTACCTTCTCCAACTAGACATTCAAAAGCACCCATTAGCAATGACAATTCTAATTCTGACCAATCTAAGAAATCTAAGGCTACACCGTGGTACAAAGGAGGTTTCCTCTTTTCTGCATTCAAGACCCCATAAAACACAGACAGTGTCTCACTCACTTTGACTGAACAAGAAAAATTTCAACTCTTGCAAGAACACTTTGAGCATAAGGATAACCAAGAACGCTTAGAAAAAGAACACAATCAACAAAGGATGGATGCTACTAGGCACATGGCTTATAGAGGGACATTTCATGAGCAACTTGAGACTAGTAATCATGAGCATAGACCTCTTTTCAATGGCAACAATGGCAAAAACACGCCACCAAGATCTCCTCCAAGACCTACTTTTGCTATGCTGTCTTCACCTCCTAGGCCTCCTCCCTCTCAACATGAGGCAGAGGCTAATGATGAGATTTCTAGTGAGGGTCTTATGAGATGTAACAAGATGTGGATTTCCAACGAATGATGCATAAGCTTTTATAGCGTAATGGCGATCAATATTTTCAATATATGACTTCTAGAGGATACAAGCTTCCTCCCAGCTATGATGTTAGAAAAATTGTCCAACAAAGATTACCAACTAAATTGGAAGTCCTTCAAGAAGAACTACGTCGGACAAATCAACGCCTTACCCAAATGGCAATAGAAAGAGAGCCTCCAAAGGTCTCTTTTGTAGAATCAATTTGTGCTCTTCCTTTTGATAAAGATCTATACATGGTCCCATTTCCTAAGGATATTGAGGTTCCTAAATATGACAAGTATGATGGAAATGGTGATCCTCATGACCATGTGCATCATTTTTATGCTCTTAGTATGGACTTTCTTCATGAAGACACATATCTTCTACGCTTATTCCCTCAAAGCTTAAGAGGCCAAGCTTTAGAATGGTTTGCGAAATTGACACCACCTCTTAAGACTTTTGATGAGTTGGCTTAGCGATTTACCCAGCAGTATTCTTACAACATCCAACAACCTGTCACCATGATAGATCTCGGTAATTTAAGACAACATCAAGGTGAGCCATTTGCAACTTACTTGCAACGTTGGAGGTCATTGTATTCTCAATATCCTCATCAACTACCTGAAAGAGAAAAGATTGACATTTTTGTCAACACACTTGTGCCTGAGCTATTTTATGATCTAAGGAAGCAACTGTTCTCCTCCTTCCATGACATGGTTGAAAGTGCATATTGAATTGAGGATGTAGCTATAAGAAAAGGGGATATTTTTATTAATAAAGATGCTAAAGTTAATTGCAAAGACAAGAAAAAACCTTGGAATAAGAATAAGTATGTTGTTAATGATGGGGTTGTTGATGCTCCCAAAGTTAAAGAGCATGCTTTCAATCTCTCCAATGCTATCTACATAGCAAAACAACAAGAAGCTGCCAACGCTCACAATGCTCCTAAACCTCAATATGTAGATAAGCCTAAGAAGCCCTTTCGAAAGTGAGTCTATACCAAGTTGGCAGAACCTTATGATGTGATCCTTAAGACTTTGGTTGGCAACAGATATCTTACGCTTCCTGATAAACCTAGTAACTGGGATCCACCTGTTAGACTTGATTGGTGGCGAGAGGATTCTTATTGTCATTATCACATAAACAAGGGACATCCAACAGATAATTTTTTTAGGCTCAAGGATGATATTCAGGATCTTATTGAGAATGGCACAATCTCCACTGATGGCTTAACTAAAAATTTTGATCACACAGCTTGCAAGGATCCTCTACCTAAGCATGACAAGGGGGAAACCTCTCAAACACATAAGAAGAATCATGATGCTAAGATCAACTATACTTATCCTTCTAATACACCTATGATTAACATGGTAGAACCCATTGAGAGTGTTCTAATGATGAGGTCTCAAGCTGGTAATAAAGCCAATCATGGTAAGCCAAAGTTGGTCTTGCAAACACGTGATAGTTCATCTTCCCAAAGTGAGATACTGAATGCTGTTACTAGGAGGCAAGCCAAGATTGTCCTTAAAACTGCACAAGATCCCAAGCAAGCTTTGCCTTCCAAATAAGTGGCTCCTTCAGCCACCCCTAGCTATGATTTTGTCCAACATTTGCAAAAGACACCAGCATAGATATCTATCCTTGAGTTGCTTCGGTTATCCCCTTCACATAGAGAGATTCTTGATGAGGCCCTACGTACAACATGTGTTCCTAATGACATTGATCCAGATCAATTTTAGGCTATGGTCAACCACATTTCATCTTCGCTATCTCTTTCCTTTTCTGCAGATGATAACATACCTATTGCTCACCCACATAATCTATCTTTACACATTGAAGTTCTAGTCTACAATACCCGAGTCCACCAAGTCCTGATAGACAATGGTGCAAGGTTAAATATTGTTTCTTTCAATGTCATACAATAGTTGGGTTTGTCAGACTTTGCTATGGATTATAAGAAGAAGATTACTATAAAAGCTTATGATGAAGTGGAAAGATCTTCCAAAGGTCTTATCACATTGCCTGTCTGAGTGGGCCCTATCATGAAAGATATTAGCTTCCAGGTATTGGACATCCCACTCGCATATAAAATTCTTTTGGGTCATCCTTGGATCCATGACATGCAGGCTATTCCTTCCACTTATCATCAGTGTGTCAAATTTCCATACAATGACACTGAAATTATGATTCTTGGAGACCATACTATTGCTATCAATGCTCTTGCTGCTGTGGAAAAATTTGTTCCTCACAATGAACCTTCTGTTGATGCTAGTACATCTCTAGTTGCTGTTGAGAAATCACTCAAGATGACAAGCCTTGGTATGGGTGAATATAAACTGGATTACTTTGCTTCTATACTGATTTCTCCTAGGTCATATGGGAAACCTTCTGACCAGATGAAGCCTTCCACTTCTACTATGACGATCTTTGATGCTTTTGTTCCTTCATCTATTCCTTCAGAGGCATAAAATGAAGAACAAGTTGTCCAAGAGTGGATCTATAGAGATGATTCTATAAATACTCCCATGCTCAGTAATTTAGACACAGATATAGATGAGTCACCACTGCACACTATGGCTCAAATGGGAGATGATCTTCCTTCTACTTCATTTCTTTGGGGAAGAGAATGTATATCTAATGATGATAATGACATGAGTGTCTCTACTTCTTGGCATCTTAAGCCTCTTCCAGAAGATTCTTCCATGACAGATATGGATGTTGATGTAGTTCATACCTCTCGTAACCCACCTGCCGTAGTTGATGAGTCTTGTGTAGGGTCTGATGAGTTTTTTCCCCGTATTGCTTTAGTGGATCACGCTGGTCCTTCTATGACAAGTCTAGATCTTAATGCTTTTGGAGCTTACCCTATAGGCTCAACCTCTCTTGTTACTAGAGATGACACCTCTCGCATAAATGCTATTGAACTAGTCACTTCATTTCATCTTGCATCAACACCTATTACTTCTTCCACCAGTGAACTAGCAACAAAAAAGATTGAATCAACTATCAAGCATCATAGTCATCAAGTCAAAAGAAAAGAGCAATGGTTGGATGGTGAAAACCACATTGTGGTGCTATCCGAACCTCAGAAAAGTAAAAATAAAAATCTTCTCAAAAATAATGCTTCTCAAATAAAAAATGACAAGCTGATTCTCTACAAAAAAATGGTACACTACTTCAAGCATGATCTCATAGCTGATATACTTCAGCCTATTCCTAAAGCTACAAACAAAGTTTCTAATGCCTTGGTTACTTCAACATCCATCTTACGAATGAAAAGGCATAAATCTCACTTCAAGTTCCTAGTGGATGAATTATGTTATCCTGCTCACAAATCTTACCATCCTACCATCTTTTCACGTCTTCCACCTCATATTCTTCCTAACAATCCACCATTCCATTCTTCCCGCCATCCCTTAAACTTTGCCTTTGTCTCTGGTGACTTGTATAGGAAGGGTCTAGATGGAACTCTCCTTAGGTGTCTAGAAATAGAAGAGTTAGAAAAAGTGCTAGCTAAAATCCATGATGGCATATGTGGATCACATTCTAACGACCCTTCGCTAGCTTAGACATTACTTAGGGCTGGTTATTATTGGTCAAACTGCTTGAGACCTCCTATCATCATAGTTGTAGCATTTGGGCCTGGGGCCTATCAGTTCTCTACATCAGAGGAAGCAGATTCTTGATGCTTGTTTCTGTCTAGGGCATTCTTTGTACATACTTTATGATCCTGCAAAAATTCTAAAAAAAAATTCATATATGATGCAGAAAAAATCCTAAAAAGCATAAAAAGTCTAAAAAAATGAGCATCCTAGTGAAAACCTAGCAATAGGCACTTTGATGTCTCACCAAAAAAATAAAAAAATTCAAAAAAATTCAAAAAATTGAAAAAGTGCCTTGGTGAAAACCTGGAAACAGGTGCCTTGGTAGCAAAAATACAAAAAAATTATAAAAAGTCCTTAAAAAATTGTAATAAATCTATCAAGTGGTGAAAACCTGGAAATAGGTGCTACTTGAGACCCTTTGCACCTATGTCTATCAGTCTTGTGTGGCACTCTTTCACTCCACTTCTCACTTTGCCTCTCCTAGCCTGGAATTGATTCTTGTCTTAGTCTAGGGGGCATACGTTGTTTTAAGCTTATCTTGGGTCTCTTTGTGCATCTGGGTTTCTTAGGCACCTCGCAAATAGTATTTTTCAACACCACCCCAACTATGTTTTTTAACAGTACCCTAGCGTCAAGTGTTTCTTAACACTTATCAGATGTCCTACCCATAGTCTAGAGGATGCCATATTTCTCACTGGCAGATGTGATACTCAAAGTTTGACTCTATGACCTACACACAGGCACTTGACTTGCTGAGATTTGTTTGACTTTATTTTCTTTGCGTGTTGTCTATGATGAATTCTTTGATGAGTGTTCTCCCCCTATGATCATTTTTTATGATGCATAGCTAGAAGACTGAGGGAATGAGAACATTTTTTTATTATTTTTTCTACTTGTGGATATATTTTTTTGGTCCTAACTGTCATGAGCATTTATGCTGGTCTTACTTGACATTCAGATCTACAAGGTATTATCCTTGATTGTTTCACAAGTGCATGCTTATAGTCATCTTGACTTTCTTGTGTCTCGATGTGAGCATAATCTTACTATATCAAACTTAGGTGATCTCACTGCACTAGTCATCTTGACCTACATGTCTTTGATGCCTAGGTGGGATTTCCACATTTCTATCTGATAAAGATCATATTCATATCCACATAGTTATGCTATTGTGCATTGTATGATCTTCTGACGCTACCAATAACGCTTGATGATGATAACTAGATGTCTATTGGCTTTGTAACCTTGCAAGTAAACCACTTTTCATGTAGTTTGCATTCTTAGGTTCATGTTAGTTAGTTTTGCATCTTGCATATGGAGAGAGCTCTCCTTTATCTTTCATGGACTTGTTAATCAAACTGCGCTCGCCTTTCGCTTCTTCCTGATCATGTCTTTCACTTCTTGTCTTTCATATCCCATCATTTTCTATTCATTTTGGGATAGAAACTGAAATCTGTATTCACCTTGATCATCCAAGTCACCTTTCTCCTTCTTCTGTGTAGTTGGCTAACCTTTTGAGGCCTGATCCTTCGATCTTCGCTGGGGCATTCTTCACCTCTTCTCTTTCCATCTCTCTCAACTTCCAGTCTTTCATTCATTTTCAAATCCCAAATTCAAATCCCCCCCTCCGTGGTGTTTATGGGTTGAGGGACTGATAGGTTTGTGCCTCATGTCCCATGTGTGGGGCATATCTTCAGTGCTTGATAATTATTCTATTCTCTTCCTTCGATTCTGATTTCTAGTGATTTGATCATGTCTCTCTTGCTTCTGCTTTCCCTCTAATTTCATTTTCGATCCCAAGGGGGCAGACACATCGTATCTTATTGGCTATCTCTTTCCTAAGTGTTCAATACTATCGCTATCAGGCTGACCATGCAGGATTTGCTATTTTTCTGCACTTCATTCTTTGGAGTAAGAATGCTATTGCTTGCCTTCTTGGCTATCTCTTTCTTTCTTGGCTAATCTAAGTTGTTTTGTGATCCCAAATCGATCTCACATTTCAACTTCATTTCTTTGACTACATGTGTTCCTAGATCGATCACACATTAGTCAAAGAGGGGCAAATGTATACACCTAAAAATGGTCACCTAGACTATTAGCCCCTTTTGCTAAAATCCTCAATTACTTGTTCTTGATCAAATCCTAGTCCTATCATTTATTCAATTATTTTCTATGGGCTAACCATCTTATACTAAGTCTTTATTTATTAAAAGGAATTCCCTCCCCTTTTAATAAATAAAAAACCCCCACTTTTCCTCTTATCCTAAGTTGCACAAATAAAGCATTATTCTTATTTTATAAAAATGAAAAAAAGCACTTTTTGTCTCATATGGACACAAAATTCAACTCTTATTTTCTCATTGGAGGATACTTGTGCACATGGATTGTGTCATGCCCCGCAAGGGAACCGAGGAAGAGAACATAGATTCTCCTTGTAAAAGAAAACCTAAGTAATGATTTATGAAAAATTTTGAACTTTTAAAATAATTATGCAAACAAAACATAAGCTTAACTTAGACTCCTCCAAGGTTCCCTTTTCATTTAAATGCATGATACATTCAAATCCATTAATTAAACTAACAACAAGATTTACTTCTCAAAGAAACTACATCATATCTTTAAGGAATACAAAGTATTTTCATTTCAACTTTCCATTTAAAACCATCAATATTCCTAAGTATTCTTTATGAATAATATAACCTTTAAAACAAATAGAATCATCTAAATCATTTAATACATTGCAAATAATACATTTTTTCTTCAATAGCCTTTTTCACTTAATCAATAATAATAAGCATTTAACATACTTGAAATGTTACCAAATCATTTTTCTTTTCCAATCTACACCTTATACATAAATTTCACATCTCCCTTTTTCCCTTTTCCTAAATCCACCCATTCCAATTACATCATTTTAAATTACATCAATGATTACATTACATTCATCTCCGCTCGGGAGGTAACAATAACTTTACATCATGAAAGATAATTAACAAGCCTCCATTCTTTGAAAACTGGTACATAAGCAAGCATGAATGTTCAAACACTGCATCCACAAAAGATACCTTGATAAAAAAATATTTACCACCCAACCATGTGGATACCTAAAAGGCCCACTCCCCTGTGCTAGGAGACAAACACCAAGGTCCACAAAGAAGAAATAGCTAGGCCAAACCTAGGGTTGGGTAACCTTTCCCAAATAGAAAATAAAAGATGATCAAAGTATAAATCTTTCCCCAAAAGACTCTAAGGCTTGGTAGAAACTCTAAGCAACAACCTAAGTGAATGTCATCGCATAGCCCTCACTCCTTGGGTTGTCCTGGTACTAGCCACTTCGGGCCCCGGCCCCCAAGTAGTCACATGCGGGATCGAATGCCTTTCGTATAAACAAGCGCCATTCGATTGTACCTACGCATAGGTACCTTCTCCCACTCCCATCCATAGCCTTTACTAGCACTAATGGCATGGGCGAGGCACATTTAATCTTTTTAATGTTTTAACCCATTCCCATAAGTTTAATTTAAGTTTTCACTTGTTAAATAACTCTTCAGTCAGTTATCCTGGTTCTAGCCACTTAGGGCCCCAGGCCCACACTAAGAGCCACTCACTAGGTGTCATTAGGTTTTCTACCCTTAACCCACATATCATAATTACATCATACATGTAGTAAAAACACTTCATATATTTCCAACACAACAAGAAATGAACATATTTATAATTTACTCAAGGTTTCATATGCCAAAAAACAATATAAAACTTCCCACATGCATTGAAACAACATTCCATAGCTTATTCCAAAAATCTAGGAAAAAGTCTCATGTGCCTGAAATTTGACTAAGTCTGAATTTTAAGAAATCTCAAAATTATAATTTGCATCTTAACTCCTATGAATCTGAAACCTATCCCAATCATCTCAGAAGGTACCTAAACCCTTTATACAAGTATAACTTAAAGTATAAGAAATTAAAGTATAAGAAATTAATTTCTTATACTTAATGTTATAATTGTATAAAGTCTGAATCCTATTTTCCTCGGTTGACACACTACCGACCTGGCTCGGTTGACACTAAACCATCCTGGCTTGGTTAGCACACTACCAACTTGGCTTGGTTGACACATTACCGACCTGGCTCAGTTAACACACTGTCGACCTAACTTGGTTCACACACTAAACCAACAGGAACTGCAGAAAATGACTGTCAACTTTCTCTTGCAGGTAAAACTGGGCATTATGGGGACTACGGTTGCCTAATATGAGCATGACCCATTTGAGATCTCCCAGTTTCCCTTCAAAAATGGCCCATCAATCCTCCCTATCTATCTAACAAATATATTCTAGATCTGGGAAAAGAAAGGTGGCACACAAATAGCCATGAAACAGTAAGGTTGCAACAGAAGTTCTAAAATCTAGAAGCATTCATAATACATCCAATGATAGTAAAATACACTATCCTAAAAGATCAAAACCACTTCTACCCTCCCAGGGAGGTTTCACCATAGTGAACATACAAACACTCATAAAATAACTTTCCACAAACACATTTCAAATACACAGAAAATAATATATATATATATATAGTTCCCGATTCCAAACAAAAGGTAAACAATCATAATCTCATCAAGTAATAGATCATTCATATACACAATCATACTCATGGGAAGAATGGAGATTCTTCCTAGGTTTAGACCCTACCTGGGGTCCTGCAAAGAATCATCTATCCCTTGGTTGGAGACTCTCAGCAAAATTTCTAGCAAATATCCTCCTAGAAAATACTCCTCTGGCAATCAACTCCAGACTCTTCTTCAAATTCTTCCTGTAGGTAAGCTCCAAATCCTTTCACCTCCTCTCAGAGAAATCAATAGTCTCTCTTCTCTAAACTATAGAAATATCCTATTAAACTTTAAGCCTCTCCTCAAATAAAATTTCCTCTCCAAAAACCCCCAACTCCCTTCACACAGGAAATCTTTCCTGTATATAGAATGGAGGAGGTGGTTGCACAGGTAATCCAACTGGTGCAACCATCCCAACAATCCATCCATTAATTGTTAAGCTTAAATAATATTATTAAAGCCTTTTCTGGAAAAGATATAACTATACCTATCTATTATCGTAATCAAATTTATGTTTCCTTTACTTTAGGGAAGGTAATAGTAATTATTATTTATAACACATTTACCGTACCATTAACTTTATCTAATTATTTATTAATGTAACACCATAATTACTTACTCACCAATTGTATAAATATATGTGCGCATATGCATATGTGTGCACCCATATGCCTATGTGTACATATATTATTTTTATTACAAATATTATTGTAAACATAGTATTATTACTATAAAATGTATTATTTTCTATTCCATATTCTTTAAAAAATCTAATAGCGATATATAATATGAAACATACCATTATTATTAAAACATTTTATTACTATAGACCTTTTGTCATTATGAGTATTATAAAATAATACCATAAAATTATTCATTATTATAGATATTAAAATCACATGATTTAATCGCATGCCAACTGGATCTTAACTAGATATGCTAATACATAATTAGCTAATAATAAAGATAGATTACTAAATCATATCCTCAAATGAACAATAATTCACTTCCATAATCTACTAATAAAATTGAACATAATATAAAGACAACTAGAACTACTATACTCAAAAATTCATTCTCAATGAATACAAAAGACAAGAAGCTAACTACAAAATCCAAAAAACCAATAAACTGAGAGATCACCTAATACATTCACACAAGGGACTAACTCAGTACTTCCCACCTAAGGATAAAAGGATCAAAGGTGAAGTTTCTTCCTATGGAACCTGGTGATATCTCCATACAACAACAACGATCGAGGATTTTGAGGGATCGCTCAAACCTGTGAAGCCAGGTGGAGATGATACCCGGTACCTGTAATCCTACATCACCAAGAAGAGATACATATACATATGGATATATAAATCAGATATATGCAAGTAGATGACCAAGATTGATACATCATGTGGACCTCAACTAAGTGAGTAACTACGACTTCATCCTGAGTCATGAAAACACATCAGACACATGTCCATGAAACATAAAACATAATGATAATGGTTAGATTCAAATCCTTAGGTTAGATCCATAAAACATATAAAAATAGATGGTTTTCTAATCTCATAAGCATATAAATAATAACCATAAATGAGCACATCCATCATATCATCATCCACAGAACATAAATGTAAATGTATAGTTCTGACCATCATAATAAAAATGTCCAAATCAACAAAGTCTAAGTATCACCATAGGAGAGGTATTAGAGATTGCTCCTCTTTCAAGCTCCACCGTTGATTAAATCTTTTGCCTCTTAATCTCCATGGTCCATTCCTCCTCATTTCCTTTAAAAGGAGAGCTCTCTTCTTCATTCTAGATCCTCAACTTTTTATGCTAACTTTATGCTACAGGATTTCTAGGTCACTTTGGAGCTTTTTGAAGATTTGGAGCATTCTTAGCATCTACATCTCATTCTTGCATTCTACATCTCATTCTTGCATTCTTAGCTTAGCTTCATATTCATGCTTTCTTAGATTAGCTTCATTTCTATGCTCTAGATTAGCTCACATAGATTAATTAGCTTGGGTTGTAACACTTGCATCTTTCATTTCTATAGCTTAGCTTGCATTTCCATTCTTAGCATAGTATTGCATTGCATTCATTCTTGATTCTTGAGGATATTGGCATCCTTGCTCTTGTCTTCATTGAATCTCCCATTACATGGTTTACTAGCAAGGTTATAGGCTTAATAGCTCTAGCTGAGAGCATTCTTAAAACCCTTGCACTCCATGCCTAGGGAGCTATGGATCGATTTGTGAGGGCTCATTCTTGATTTCCTTGCATGCAATGATCCATAGAAGTGCACCATTTTAGTGTGTACAAATAGCACCCATCGTGGGGCTTTAAGCTTCACAAATCTTGTAATTTAAAATTTTATACATTTTTTTCTTCACTTTCTTGTTAATTCTATAGATTTTTAGTGAAGTGACACCTATGAGCACTTTGACAATGCCTACAAGAAGTTAATTGACACCTATGAGATTCTTTCTATTGTATCTTTTCTTATTTTGGTGCCTGTGAAATAAAGTATCATGCCTGAGAGCGTAAAGCATTGCCTAGTATTTGGTAAACAACACCTATAAATTGTTCTTTCCCACCTATGATATTTTATCTTACGCAATTTATAGTTTATTCTAATGCGTAGTAGTTAAATCATTTCGCTTAGTAAATTTTAAAAGCTTCTTGAGTCACTGGAAAGTGATGCCTATGAGTTTTAAAATAATGCCTATTAGCTTTTAACTGACGCTTATTAGCTGACTAATGTCACCCAGTATTTTCTGTTCAATTTTGTTGTCAAATTGTTAATTTCTATTTTCTAACTCTCTGTTTGCATTTTTCTAGCAAATGAGCAGACACGAGAAAGTATAGAAACCAAAGAGCAGAGTTACTCAAGAAAGCAAAGAGGTAAGAATTCAAGCCAAATGTCAAAATGAAATACATAATGCTTCAATTCTAGATAATTTGGAATTAGAAGAAAAGCTTTATGAACATTTCATTAAGGTCTTGAATGCTTATAAAAAGAAATTTCCTACTTTGAACTAAATTGTTTGCATTAAGTTGTTAAAGTTTGCAAAGCAAAATCTTGTTAAGAACACTTAATTCCATTTCAATTTTTTTTGGTTCCCTTCACTTTGTATTGCTATATGGACTAATTTTTTGGAGAAGCCACAGTGGGAACGGTCGCTACTAGGTGAGTAAGAAAATAAATATCAAAAACCTCAAAAAAAGTGCCTAGCCTTTGATAGCTACGAAAGAGGTATTTTTCATATCAAGCTTGCATTGCTTAAATTGTGACATTTCTTCAAATCTAGTTTAATAGAAAAAAACCCTACTATTTGTCCAAATTGAATAAACATTAAGCATATGCTCTCCACTATGCAAAGTGGATCAAAAATCCAAATGTGTGAGTTCAACTTAGTAGAAAGAAGGGGATGAATTAACCAAACATTTCATTTATAAGAACCTCCTTGTCAAGAGGTTGAAAAATAACAAATTTTCTTGAAGTGTTTGGAACAAGGGACAACAATAGGGATATGCTCTTCACTTTCTAAGTGAATCAAACTCCCAAACTTGTTGAACGAAGTTTGATTTCTTTTTTTTCTATATATGCTAGATAAATTAGATCTTTAGTGGGCTTGCCTCATGAGAATTACCTTATGAGGATGGTGAGAGGGAACAACCCAAAGTGAGAGACAATCGCTTTAGCCACGATACTATCTGACCACTATAAACAAATGCACTCTTTCCTAATAGGAGAGTGACTAGGTTGTGTGCAATTATTCTTTACTTCCTCTAGTAGTCTTTTACGATTGCACCAAATCATAATTTCATGCGTGTGGGAAGCCCGCAAGTGGGTAAAAGAACTTGACATGATCTAGAACGAAGGTGTCCATTGAAAACCTAGTTAAGTAGTAATCTACCTTTTAGAGCCAAACATGTTTAAGAGATAAATCTGACTCTAGGTAGATTTCTTGGAAGACATTATTGTTTATACTTGTCAAAACAACCAAGAACATACACTTTTAGTGTGGTTTTAGGTATATGGTACAAATTTGACATGTGTGTTGTGTTTGTACTTTATTTTCAAGAAAGAATATTCTACAGATCTGATCTTAAAACTTATTTACAACTTGGTCTGCAAAGTGTTGCCTATGCATAGAAGAAAATTGCTTATAATCAGTGAAGTCATGCTTATGACTATTAAAACAATGCTTGTCAAAGATAAAGTCATGTTTGTAACATATTTAATAATGCCTAGAAAAAGCAAAATAATGCCTGTCAACAAGAAAAAACCACCTGCTCACTACAGAGTGCCACCTAGGGAAATTCTAGTAACCACGTAATAAGTTTTAAGTCATGCCTACACACAAGCAAGTGATGCCCAAAAACAAAGAAGGGAAAACAATGGACATTTCCTGACGATTTGGAAAGATTCTGAAATCATTTTTGGATACCCTTTCTAGAGATATTCCTTATCAGTGCAACAAATTGATCATTTTCCTAAAAAAAATTTATAATGATGAATCTATTTGAGAAATGAATCAATCCTATTATGGAGCATAATTATCAAAATCAAGACAAAAATCTCCATAGGAATCAAAATTATGAGGTTTTTGAAGATGAAATTTTGGAAGCATCCCAAGATCCCATATTTATGGAAACAATGCAATTAATTTTGAAGAGGGATAAAGAAGCATATTTTCTAAATTTAGCTCAATTAGGAGCTAAGCTTCCTCATAATTGTGACACATCAACCTTTAGGAAGAATGAGGAAAAATAAAAAGCTACATCTTCTAAAAAGCCATTGTTAATATCAATTTGTCCTTTTCTTTATGATGATGGGCCATCTGTATCTTCATCTTCCTCACAAAAGAAGCATTTAAGAGCAACAAACCTATCTTGGATCAAGGGAAATTTCATGATAATCCTATTTGTGATCAAGATAATAAAGAGTATGAAGAGAAAGGTACCACTCTCAAGTAAAATCTAATGCACAAACCTCTATCTAGCAAGGTTTCTCCCATAGCTTGTACTCCTCTCACCCTTCGTCCATCTCACAAAGTGTCACAACTATCCAAAATTCCTCCATCAAAGAGTGAGCCTAATGATGACACTTTTCACATTGACTATGTCTACCCTCAAGGGCTACCTCTAAAAGAAACCCAAGCTAACTTACAACTTGCTACATATCGTTTCCATGCTTCAAAGATCTTGGACCCCAAAGCTTCATGTGCTTCAATGCCTATTATACCCATTCAAAAGGATCCTACATCATTCCTCCAAATAGCTCCCACACCTGTCAAAACATCTACCTTGTCCTTAGAAGTGGCTCCATGTCAAGAGGATAATCCAAAGAGAAAATAAATAAATATCGATAAAGATCAAGATCAAGATTCTATACAATCCCCTCCCATATTTGATGAAGGTTCCATATCCATAGAACCATGTGATGATCCCCTTGCATCCTTTCATGTCTTCCAAGATGATATCCTTCCATTCCAAGAACAAAGTACCCTTCCAAGTTCCATATTTTCTCCACTTCCCAAGCGAGATCAAGATATCCCTTCCACAATTTCCAATGAGTATATTGAAAATCAAGAGCAAAATTCCCTCTCTACACCATTTGAAGATCCTTGTCAATATCAAATTATCCCATCATTTCCTTTTCATATTCCCCCATGTTCACCTCAAGAAACCATCATTCTTCCAAATCCCTTACATGATAATAAATCCCTTCAAGCTTTAGTTGATCCTATCAAATTTGTTCCTATCAAAGCTACTCATTGGCTTATTGGTATAAAGATAAATCTTAAAGATGAGAACCTTGGCAATGCAACTCCTTCAAAAGATGTTGATACCCTTTCACACCTTATATCCCTCCATTCAAATGCAACCATATACCTTCACTATCTTCCAAATCCATTTACAAAAGTCTTCATCCCTTCCATCCATATTAGGTCTATATATTCCTCCATCAACCATTCTTATCATCCCTAGCTCTCAATTCACTTACCCTACCATGTATCAAGATCAACAAAGGAACACATACTTGAAGAATGTCCAAAAACAAATCCATATGAACCCTCCATATTATGCCTATTCAACCACAATTCCTAAGTCTTTTGGAAGCAACTTTGATGTGCAACATAAAAATCATAAATCCAAGAATCCATATGTGTATAAAAATCATAATGTCCCATCTAATTGACATGTGAAAGAAAAGAAAAATGAAATATCCAAAAGGCTACAAAGGTCTACCAAGAAAAAAGAAAAATCAAATACTACATGTGGATTCCCAAGTCACTTTTGAAAGACTTGCACACAAAAGAAAAATCAAAATTGACATTCCATCTCCTTCCAAATATCTTCCACTTTCCAAGTCTAATTTGGGTTCCTATATCCCAAAATCCACTATCTCAAAAAGATCCTTACCTCCTTCATCTATTGTTCCTCCATCAATCTACCACTCTTCAAAGTGTGTGTCAAATTTGATCTGGCCAACATTTCCACTACAACATACCTTCTTCTTATCCTCACATTCATTTTCCAACACCTACTTTCCATATTTCCATCCATCTTATCTAATATATGGCATAAAACCTTTATCACCACCTAGCTTTATCCTCCATATCTATCCTTTATTGTCACCTTATCAATATCTTTGAGCATCCTAGTCATACCCATGGTTTATTATAGCATATCTTTCAAAAGAGCATTTTCCAAAGATCCTGATGTTGGGAAAATATTGAAAAAAAAAAAAAAGAGAGAAAAAAAAGTGCCTTGGTGAAAACCTAGTAATAGGAACCTTGGTGGAAAAAGTAAAGATAAATAAATCTATCCTATGGTGAAAACCACTTCTTGTAGCACCTTGGACAAGTACCATGATGAAAACCTAGCAAATAGGCATCATGCATAACTCCTCCTTCTTGCACTCTACACTTGGGGGCAAGTTTCATCCATGCTATCCTCCATCTTCTTATCATTTATCTCACTGACATCCATATTTTGTCTCTCATCTTTAATCTTGACAAGGTTGAACACATCCATGAGAATTAAGTATCTTGACATCTATTATCCTTTCCATTAGCTTATTTACTTGTTGCATCCCTGTTACCCTATCATGATCTTGCTTATCCCAAACCCACCTTAATTATTCCTTGAAAATCTTTCCATAATCCCAAACATCCCTTCATATCCTCCATCACCCCTCTTGATTATGTTATCTTATTCACATCTTACCCAAATTGACCCCTTGGTCTTCATCAAAATGAAGAACTTAAAGTACAAAATTTGTTATCAAAAAACTTCTTGACATGTCCACTCTTTTTTATCCCTATTTTTCATGACAGTAGATCGTTATCCTATAGGCTATCTAGCATGCATCATTGGCTTCCATGGCTTATCCAAAAACATGCTTTACATTGCTATATCATTTTTGCTTAGTTTGGGTAATATTGAGGAGATGGTCCTATAGGTAACATTCACATGCTTCATCCATCATGGCCTTTCTATCTCTAATCCATCAGCTTGCAAATCCATCCTTCATGTCCTATATCTTGCTAGACATTGGGGGAAAACCAATGTGATCTTGTTTGAGAGCTTGTAATTTTTAAAAAATATAAAAATATTAAAAATATAAAAAAATAAAAAAAATAAAAAAAATCCAAAAAAAATGTTTGCATAAAGTGCTTTGAGCTGCATCTTGCATAAACTGAGCTTTTGTAATATTTTGGAAGTTTTCCCAAGTCCAACTTTTTTCCTATCCAACTAGAGGCATTTGATCTTAATCAATGGATTTCAACAAACATGCATCAATTCACATGAAGTAATGCATTAAACTCAAATGGATTTGATACACACTATTTTTTATCACATATCAGAGAGGGAAGTTTTAGAGCTTCAGAAGAGAGAGATTTTGTTGAGTCATTGATGGCTATAATTATTCACAACCAAGTATTTTGATCCTACAACTTGATCCTTGAACTTCATTGACTTTATTATTTAGGATTAAAATTGACATCACTTAAATGATCAGAATGTTTGGAAGTTCTTTTTGAAAATCTTGATACATTGCGAAATAGTTGAAGTTTTTTTGATGATCTTTATTGGCTTTTTATCATGTCTTTTTAGCTAATCGATGATGTTTCAACAAGATTGGTGATGATGGAGATATGATATTTTTCTTTCCTTTGAGTGACTATCTTGAGGGAGATCCACCAACTTATGTGAGTTCATCTAACGACATGGTCCTCAAAGAACCATTGAGGACTTTCATATAGGGTGGAGGTTTAACCTTTGTTTTTTTATGTAAACGGATACCTTGGCTATTTATATCTTCCATATCTTAATACCAAAATCCAATTGCAACATTAAATCTAATGAAACCGGTATTCATACTCCCATAGTTGGTTATTCAACTAGTGAGGGTTGTACTAGTTTTCTAAAGGTTACCAAATATGATAAAAATTGATATTCATATCATCATGATGTGGTCAGTGATGGTTGTACTTTCTTTTTGGTCCCACAATGCTCAATGATGAAAATATATCTCTATGGCATTTCTTTGCTAAAAGCTAGTGACAATTAGTTACATTGCATTGCATTTTCATGATAGATTACTTGCATGTTTATGGGATTTTCCTTAATCAAGGGGATGGAAGTTAATCATGATTACATCATTAATGTCCTAATCAATATCTTCAAATATCTAACTCATCAACTTGATCAATGCTACATCTAAGATTATTATCACTATGCATCTTCTCACCTAGGGGCAACCTCATCATCTGGTCAATTAGGGGCAACCTAATTCTCTTCATTACCTATATCTACATCTACACCTGATTCATATCAAATGACCCTATCTATCATCCTCCCACCAATAATCTTCCAATCAAATCCAATCCAATCCAATATCAATCAGTCGAATAATCCAATTGATCATCTAACATCAATCATTTATCCTATCATCCATTTGCCCATCTTGAGTACATTAAATTTCCTAACTCTAGATCTTGAGGAAGGAAAATCAATCCATTTGTTCATATCTCTAGATCTTGAGAGCGAATTATTAGTTTATCCAATTAATCCATCATCATACCTATCATATCTGATTGACATCAATACAACATCAACCAAGTGATTCTGACTAACATCGAGTGATATCCAAACATCATCAACTTATCTCAAACACCAACACCATTTTATCAATCATAGCTTTCCTCATCAAATTCTATCAAACTGGGGCATTTGTTGTGGCCTTGATTATCAAAAATGTTTTTCAGAAATGAAAACATATTGGATAAATTTTCAATCAATATCTTTCTATCTAGTGATCAATCTGTTTCATTTCTAAGGGGGCATCATCAAAGTATCAAAACTTCATCAACATCAAATCTAGGGAATTAAAATTTTGAAATTTATCAGTGGGGCATGTTGCATCATTTTCAAATCAAGTTTTATCAATCAAATCAATATCAAATCAGGTTTCAAATCAGTTTTGTATCAATCAATCAAGTATCAAATTAGTGATTAGGACATGCAATTTTCTTTGAATCAATGCGCTACATACATCAATTCAAAGAGGGGCATTTGTAGATACCCAAAACTAGGTAGGTGTCTTAGAATAATTCAAATTTACAAATCTTAAATAAATGCTTTAATTTTCATCAAAATAGATAAAATCAATTTTAAATGGACATTTATTAATAAAAAAATGGACAAAATCATTTAAATCAAAGGAAAAATAAAATCATGACATAAAATAATTAAATACAAGCTTAAAGGGATCAATCACACTATATAATTGATTTTAATCAATTAATTGTATAGTTTTAAATCAAAAATCAAATTGAACCTATTCCCCTACATGGCTAATTTAATTAATTGATGGAATTTAATTAATCCTAATATCTTTCAACATGATTTGAGCAACCAATAAGAATTGAGAACACAATGCACATGGATCACTCCAAATTATTGAATCTCAATCACTTATTTTCAACTTTAAATCTCAACCACTCAAATTTGTCTTTTTGTCCAAACCTTTGAGACAATCATTTAAATTATCCCCCCATTTAAAAAAAAATTGAAAGCCTTTTACTCAACCAAGGCTAAACCATGATCAAATAACTCTACCCCCTACACTTGGGATTTTACTATAAATAGAAGTCATTTTGAGAGCATAAGGATCCTAGAAAATTCAAATGCATAGCATCATCACTATAGGCAATTTGAGAGAAATTAATGAATATCTTGAGCATTTTGAGAGTAAATTGTGAGATTTGAGAGCATTATCATGAGCATTTGAGTTAATCTTTGTATCATCTTGAGAATTGAGATCTAGATTTAGGCATTCATCATAAATTTCTCATTCTAGGATTGTCACTAGTAGAGAATAAGGCTGAGAGCTCTACTTGCAAAGCTTAGATAGAGAACCATGAGATGTTATGGATGTTAAATATAATTCTTTAGATTAAATTTCCATTTTCTTTTAATAGAATTATTGCTAATTGTCCTAATTTCATGAAGGTGTAAACATTCACACATGACTACTAGTTAAGAGTTAAATTATTTTTGTCTTTAAGTCTTTTTATATTGATTTTTAATTAAGAGAAAAGATAAACTAGAATCTTTTTCTATTTAGTGGAGTGGCAAAAATAAGACAGAGTCCATGAGGGGGGCTTAAGGTCTATTTTGGAAGAAGAGGGTGGTGTAATGAACACAATTTTATTTGTTAGGAGTTTATTTGGAATCTTTTCCACCAAAATAGGAGCTTCTACTTTTAAATGTTACATATTTAAATGGGTGAAAAAGATGTGGGGCTAGAAATTGGCCCACGAAGTTAGGAATGTTTTTTTCACTCATCAAACATTAATTTTGTATTAATGAGATGACTTGCTTTCTTAAGTTGTATTTTTTACAAAGGCCTCTAAGAGGGGTTCCATGAGGGACTTAAACTTCTATTTTTTGAGAAAGAATGTCCCATGAAGAAGAAAAAAATTTGCTAGATATTATTTGGAATCTTTTCCTCAGAAATAGAAGCTCTTATTTTTAGGCTTGCATATTTGAGGCTTAAACACCAACATTTAAAGAGCTTGGTGGTGTCATGAATACAATACATTTGTCTGATGCACTTTTCATAAAAGAAACAATTAAATTATTTTCTCTCCAAAATTATTTCCTAAGAAAATAAAATATTTTGAAATAGAAGCTTTTGAATTTTGGAATAAATGACAAAAAGGATTCCTAAGCTGGTAGGACAATTTCTAGTCTCACCCTTTTTTCACTCACTTAGGGTGGGGCTCGAGCTTCTATTTCCAAGGAAGAAGAGGTCCCATGAAGAAGAAAATGAATTACTACACTATATTATTTAAAATCTTATCCATGAATATGGGATCCCCTACATTTTAAGGTTGCATATTTGAGCATTAAAAATATGGTGGGGCTAGAATTTGCCCCCAACACCTTAGGAAATTTATTTGTCACTTGTGGAACATTAAAAAATTTAAATTTTAGCCAAAAGAAGAAAAATCCTATTAGAAAGAAAATCAAGTTTATTTATTTTAAAATTTATTGTATGTATTATACTCATTGCTATTGTGGTTTTATTTAGTAATTTATTTTATTTTTACTTATGTTTTTGTCTCTCATAAGAGATTTTATTTTGAAGGTGAAGACTCTAAATAATTTTGTAGCCAAACAAAATTTTCCTCATGGGACCACCCTATTCATCAAAAATAGAGCTTAAGCCCCCCCCCCCCCCCCCCTAGGACCACTTAATGGGGCTACAAATTGCTCCACCAACTTAGGAATGTTATCTGCCAAAACATTTAAATTTAAATTTTCCTTAAAAACAATTGGGATGAGCAGTTTTAAAATATTCCCAGAAAATCTCAAGCAGTCGTAACTCTATTTTTTAGGAAACCCCTTTCTAGAGGACCACAACCTAAGTTTTTAAAAAGGGGGGGTGAAATAAAGTAGGTGTGTATTGAGAACAATGACAAGTGCCTCCATATAATTTTTTTCCATCTATTTTACTTATTTCTAATTTTTCTCCATATTTTTCTTATAATAATAATAATTATTAATCTCATTTAAAAATATAATTTAAGATAATCGCTAAAAAATAGAAACCAAACTAATTTATTGTTTAAAAAGAGGAGTAATGTCTGCTGGCCAAAATAAGTTATGCACTTGTATGGCCACCTGCCCTTAGTGTCTTTGTGAATAAAAAACATACCCAAAAATTTTCTTTATTGTAAACTCTACATTTACTAAATCTAGCTAATATGGGAAAAAAATCTAGAATAAAAGCTATTCATCCATATGTTGGGTACAATTGTCTGAAGGAGATTATTGGATTAATTATGTGTTGTCTTTGATGTCACACAAATGTCATATCACTTATCATGCTCAGTTGGTCAACAAAGAAGTTCCCAATGTCTACCGAGTTCAGTCGGTCAGCAAAGCAGTTCCCAGTGTCTACCGAGCTCAGTCGGTCAGCAAGGTGGTTTTCAGTGATTACTGAGATCTCTCGGTCTCCAAAGGATGTTGTAGAATTTGTAGTGTTCACTGAGTTCACTTGGTCACCAAAGGAAATCTTTTCAAGATTAGTATTTACCAAGCAAGGTTGGCCCAGTAAAGAATTTTGTTAATTTGAGGAATAAAGTTTGTTTATTCAAGCTGACTATTGTAATGAGTGTTAATGTTTTTAATGATTATTAGTGTCGACTTCACAATCTGAATGGACAATCTGAATGGTATATATAGAAGTTCAAGTTGTGAATTAAAAGTGTGTGCAAGTGAAAAAGAGTGGAAGTGTGGACAAGTGTGAAAGAGGAAGAGTGTGTGGATGAGGGAACATGCAAATCATTTTGAAGGAAAGTGTGAGCAAATTTTGAAGGATGGTTAGATATCCTTGAGGAGCAGTAGAGATATATTTGATCAGGAAGGATCTAGTGAAGTAGAATAGAGATCTGTAATCAGAAATTCAGTTGCATCATTATTCAAGTTACTTCATTGTTACTTTCTTACCATTGCAACAGTGATTTCAAAATCTCTTAACAGAGTTGGTTTAACAGCCATTTTGTAAATCCTCTAACAAGGTGACAGTTCCATTGAATTGTTTCAAAGACCTCTTACAAGGCCACTCCTAACAGGGTGATTAAATCCTCTAACAAGGTCATACCTAATAGTGTGCTTTGTAACCTTTAACTGGGTTGGCTCCTAACAGGGCTCACTTCAGAAGAGTGAAAAATAGTAACTAGTTACATTGGTGGTTTTTCCCATTTTTGGTTTCCATGTTAAATCTAGTGTCTCTTGTGTTCATGTTATTTTCTTTATGCATGCATGTTAATCATTGATGAATACTTAAGAACAGTTATAATTAATACTCATTGCAATAACTGAGTTTCAGCATTTCTCTGTATGTTTACCGAGTGACAATAATAAATGAATTATTAAGACATCTAAGGGATCTATGGTAATATTTTTGTGGTTAACTAATTCACCTCCCCCCCCCTCTTATTTACTCCATCTATATTTCCAACAATTGGTATCAAAGCTTTTGGTGCTTGCAGGAAGGATTTCAAGGACCTAAGCTAAAGATTAGGATGTCTTACAAGAGAGTAATTCCAAGGCTTAACAGAGATAAATTTTCAGCATGGCAAGGTGTCATGAGACTTCATCTAACTTCCATTGGTGATTCAGGATGCAAATATCTTGATCAAGAATATACAACTCCTACTGGCACATTAATTGTTGAAGACATTGCAAAGAAAAAGAGCCATAAAACCATGATGATAGACATTGCATCAGCCCTCAACTATGAAGAATTTGATGAGATCAAAGACTGTACAACTGCTTATGCAATGTGGAACAAGTTGAAGAAAATTTATGGTGGTGATGAAAATGTGAAGAGAGCCAAAGCAAAAAGTCTAAGAGGATAGTTTGATCAGATGAAAATGAGAGAAGATGAAAACATTGCAAAATATGTTGAAAGGATCAAGGTAAGTGTTAGTGCAATCAGAGATTCTGCAGGAACAATAGATGATGAAACTATTATAAGTAAGGTTCTTAGAACATTACTCCCTATCTATGCAATAAGAGTATCTGCTATTCAAGAAAGAAGATTTGAACAAAATCACAATATAACTTTGGATGCCTTAGTGGGAAGATTGATAGCCTTTGAGTTGGATAACTATGACAACTATGTTCCAACTTCCAAAAATATTGAATCAGCATTTGAGGCCAAACTTTCACTTAAGAAGGGAAAGAAAATAAAGGACATCCAGTCAAAGAGTGAAGAAGAATCAGAGGAAAGTTCTGATAGTGATCTTGAAGTTATTGAAGCATTACTTGCAAAGAAATATACTAGAGGCAGAGGTAAATACAAAGGTAAAACTCCCTTAATCTATTTTTCATGTGAAGAAATTGGTCATATTGCAACTAGGTGCCCAAACAAGCAAAGAAAGGATGAGAAGAAAGGTCACAAGTACAATGGCAAGAAGAATTTCAAATCATTCAAGGATAAAGGTAAGAAAACATGTTTTTTGGCTAAGGATTCTGATGATAGCAAAGAAGAAATTGTCTTCATTACTGTAAAAGATGAATCTGATGATGATGAAGATGAGATGACACTTATCTCTCATATAAGCAAAAATGATACATGGATCATAGACAGTGGATGTTCACATCATATGACTAGTGATAGAACAAAGTTTGAACACCTTGAAGACTATGATGGTGGTAATGTAAGGTTTGGAAATCTTGTTGCATAAAAGGAAGAGGATGAATCTCATTAACCAAAGAACTTATGTGTGATAATGCATATTGGGTTGAAGGACTAAAGCATAATCTTCTAAGTGTAGCACAACTAATCAACATTGGATTCAAGGTTGAATTCATGCATGGCAAAGCAAGACTGCTGGATGACAAGGGAAAACTGATTGGATCAGGCAAACAAACCAAAGGTAACTTGTTTTATCTTGATCTCAATGAATGCTCATGTTTTATTTCTCAAATTGAAGAAATTTGGCTATGGCACAAAAGGTTACGTCATGCAAATTTTGATAACATGGTGAAAATAAGCAAATTCAAGAAAGTAAGAGGCATTCCTACTTTGAAGAAACCTGATGTTGGTCTATGCAAGAATTGTCAGATTGGTAAAATGGGAAAGACTAGCTTTAAAAGTAAAAACTACCAGTCTGAAGATATTTTGGAAATTGTGCATACTGATTTATGTGGACCTATTGGAATTGAGAGCTATACTGGAGAAAAATTCTTTATTCTCTTTGTTGATGACTACTCTAGAATGATGACTGTTATGTATATAAGATAAAAGTTAGAAGAATTTGAGAAATTCAAATGGTATTTGGCAAGAGTAGAAAAGGAAACAGGGAAAAGAATGAAGTGCTTAAGATCAGACAGAGGTGGTGAATTCATCTCCCATGAATTCAATAATTTTTGCATTGAAAGAGGAATCAAAAGACAAGTATCAGCCCCAAGAACTCCTGAGCAGAATGGAATAGCTGAAAGGAGGAATAGATCTATCATGGATTGTGCAAGGACTCTAATGATTGAAAAGAACATTGCTATGAAATACTGGAAGGAAGCTATCAGCACTGCAGTTCATAGCTTAAACCGAGTACAGTTGAAGAAAGACACATTCAAAACTCCTTATGAGTTATGGTATGGCTATAAACCCAATGTAAGTTACCTGAAAGTATTTGGTAGTAAGTGTTACATCTTAAAAGAATCTAGAAAAGGCAAATTTGATGTGAAAAGTGATGAATGAATATTCTTGGGATATTCTTGCAAAAGTAAGGCATATAGATGTTTGAATTTGTCTACTCACAAAATCATAGAAAGTGCACATGTGAAAGTTGATGAGTTTGCAGAAAAGATTGAAGAAGAAAGTAAAAAGGAACCAGAGGATTACAGGAGATTTTTTTACATTGAACCTAATACATTGCCACACACATCTATCAATAAGGAGACTGCATCTACTGAGCCCAATACAATAACCGAGTCACGGGAAGAAGATCAAACCGAGTCACAAGAAGAAGTTCAAACTGAGTCACAAGGACCTGAGTCTTAGTCTGAAGCTACCAAGCCAATATCTACTGAGCCTGAGCAACCAGAACCTGAAGATGAAATTCAAGAAGATGACAATGTAACTCATTCAAGAGGCAAGGAACCTGTATTGGCCAAATGTCTCAGGAGGCATCATACACCAAATCAGATTATTGGAAACAAATCATAAGGTACTATGACAAGAAGTAAACTAAAAGGTACATGTTTACTTGCTGATTTTGAACCTAGAAATGTCAAATATGCATTAGAGAATGAAAGTTGGATTGAGGCTATGAATGAAGAAATAAATCAAATAGAGAAGAACAAAACATGGACTCTTTTACCTAGGCCTAAAGATAAAAATGTAATTGGAACAAAATGGGTATTCAGGAATATGTTGAATGAAGATGGTCAAGTATCAAGAAACAAAGCTAGATTGGTGTGTAAAGGATATTCTTAAGAAGAGGGCATAGATTATGGAGAAAATTTTTCTCCTATTGCAAGATTAGAAGGTGTAAGAACTCTACTTGCATATGCAGCACATAAAGGATTTAAGGTATATCAGATGGATGCAAAATCTGCATTTCTCAATGGTATTCTTGATGAAGAAGTCTACATTGAGTAACCTGAAGGTTTTGTTGAATCAGGCAAAAGGAATATGGTCTACAAGTTACACAAAGCATTGTATGGTTTGAAACAAGCCCCTAGAGCATGGTATGAAAGATTACATAACTATCTTATTCAGATTAGTTTCAAAAGAGATAATGATAATAGTAGTTTATACATCAAGGAAGGACCCGATAACAAAATTGTTTTCGCAGAAATATTTGTGGATGATACTATGTTTATAGGTAATGATGATCAGTGCAAAGAATTTTTAGAGAAAATGAACAAAGAATTTTAAATTTCTATGTTTGGTCAAATAAAGTTCTTTGTTGGTCTTCACATTCAGTAGAGCAAGAACGGTATCTACATTACTCAGTCTAAATACATCAAGGAAATACTTAAGAAGTTTGGTATGGAAGATGCAAAACTAGTTGGTACCCCCATGTGTATTGGACTGAAGCTTACCAAAGATGATGATTCAAAAGAAGTAGATCAGACCTTATACAGATCAATGATTGGAAAATTACAATATGTAGTTCATACAAGGCCTGATATTGCCTTAGCAGTTGGTATAGTAGCAAGATTCTCAGCAAAACCCAGAGAAAATCATATGATGGCAATCAAAAGAATCTTGAGATACTTGAAAGGAACTAAAGATTATGGATTGTGGTATAAATTTGGAGGCAATCTAGACTTAAAAGTGTTTACTAATGCTGATTGGGAAGGAAACATTGATGACAGAAAGAGTACAAGTGGTGGAGCATTCTTTCTTGGCAAGAGGTTGGTATCTTGGACTAGTAAAAAGAAAAATTGCACATCCCAATCCACAGCAAAAGCAGAATATGTTGCTGCAGTAGTAAACTGCTCTAATATTGTTTGGTTTAAACAGTTATTGGAAGGCATGAAGGTCGAGATCAAAGAACCAGTTGTTATGTTTTGTGATAATACAAGTGCAATAAATATTTCAAAGAATCCAGTAATGCATTCCAAAACCAAGCACATTTCTATAAAATATCACTTTGTTAGAGAATTAGTGTAGGACAAAGAAATCAGATTGGAATATATTCATACAAAAGAACAGATTGCAGATATATTCACCAAGCCACTACCTAATGATGCATTCTTGTATCTAAGAGGTAAGTTAGGGGTCGTTCCCCTATCCGAGGCTCACTAAATAAAGTTTTAGCGATGCATCAACCAGAACATATTGAAGATCAGTCAGTTGATGCAGCTTAGTCAAGGAATCATTACATATGAATCAGTACTAAAGGTACACTGCTATTCACCTGGTATGTATTGTCTTTGGCATGTGTTGTCAAAGAGGGAGAGTTTGTTGTCATAATTCAAGAAATTTCTTAAGGTTTCTAAGAAGGAGAGTTTGCAATTTGAAAGAGAAGTTTGCTGACAGAGGGAGTTCTCATAGATGAGAATCAAAATGAAGCTAAGGATATGTTCCTTACTCTATGTTTTCTATGAAATTTCATTGTGCTATGACATGTTGTGTTGCCATCAATGCCAAAGAGGGAGATAGTTGGATACAATTGTTTGAAGGATATTGTTTGATTAATTATGTGTTTTCTTTGATGTCACACAAATGTCATATCACTTATCATGCTTAGTTGGTCAGAAAAGCAGTTCCTAGTGTCTACCGAGCTCAATCGGTCAGCAAAGCAGCTCCCAATGTCTACCGAGCTCAGTTGGTTAGCAAGGCGGTTTTCTGTGATTACCAAGATCTCTCGGTCTCCAAAGGATGTTGCAAAATTTGTAGTGTTCACCGAGTTCACTCGGTCACCGAAGGAAATCTTTTTTAGGATTAGTATTTACTGAGCAAGGTCGGCCCAGTAAAGAATTTTGTTAATTTGAGGAATAAAGTTTGTTTATTCAAGCCAACTATTGTAATGAGTGTTAATGTTTGTAATGATTATTAGTGTCAACTTGACAATCTGAATGGACAATCTGAATGGTATATATAGAAGGTCAAGTTGTGAATTAAAAGTGTGTGCAAGTGAAAAAGAGTGGAAGTGTGGACAAGTGAGAAAGAGGAATAGTGTGTGGATGAGCGAACATGCAAATCATTTTGAAGGAAAGTATGAGTGAATTTTGAAGGATGATTAGATAGCCTTGAGGAGCAGCAGAGATATATTTGATCAGGAAGGATCTAGTGAAGTAGAACAAAGATTTGTAATCAGCAATTCAGTTTCGTCATTATTCAGGTTACTTCATTGTTACTTTCTTACCATTGTAGCAGTGATTTCAAAATCTCTTAATAGAGTTGGTTTAACAGCCATTTTGTAAATCCTCTAATAAGGTGACAGTTCCATTGAATTGTTTCAAAGACCTCTTACAAGGCCACTCCTAACAGGGTGATTAAATCCTTTAACAAGGTCACACCTAACAGTGTGTTTTGTAACCTTTAACCGGGTTGGCTCCTAACAGGGCTCATTTTTTTCAGAAGAGTGAAAAATAGTAACTAGTTACATTGGTGGTTTTTCCCATATTGGGTTTTCACGTTAAATTTGGTGTCTCTTGTGTTCATGTTATTTTCTTTAAGCATGCATGTTAATCACTGATGAATACTTAAGAGTAGTTATAATTAATACTCACTGTAATAACCGAGTTTCAGCATTTCTCTATATGTTTACCAAGTGATAGCAGTAAATGAATTATTAAGACATCTAAGGGATATGTGGTAATATTTTTGTGGTTAACTGATTCACTCCCCCCCCCCCCTCTCAGTTACTCCATCTATATTTCCAACACCATCATCTATAAATCATTCATCATTCATCTCTTTCTCAATCCTCTTACACATTCCTCACTAAACAATAAGGAGCCCTTCTATATACACCACTATTTTTAAGACTCTTTAAATACTCATAATACTACACACTCCAATATTACCCACTTTCATGTCAAAACATGCAAAGAAAGAGCTCAATCAAGACAAGCTCTAAAACATGCCTTAGACATAACAATTTTCCTTCTCCATAATCAACACAACTTACAACATAATAAATAAGTTTTGCAACAACAAAGGAGAAGTATTAAAAGTGTGAGAGACTTCAAATAGTAGTTACAAGAAAAGTAAAGGCTTGATTACGACAAACTATAAAACATGCCTTATGACATAATAAATAAGTTTTGCAACAACAAAGGAAAAGCATGACAAGTGTAGGTGACTTCACATGGTAGTTACAAAATATGTGATAGATACCACTGCATGAAAGGGATAAGAGTGCATCCCTTGATACATGAGCACATGAGACACACAATAGTACATAATCTATGGCATAATAAATAAGTTTTGCAACAAAAAAGAAAATGCATGACAAGTGTAGGCGACTTCAAATGATAGTTAAAAAATATGTGATAGATACCACTACAGGAAAGGGATAAGAGCACATCCCTTGATACATGAGCACATGAGACACACAACAGTGACTAGCAACAAACATTAAAATTTATGATTAAAAGACTCTTAAAATTAGGGTTATTTTTGCAAAGACATCTATGGAGTGTTTGGTTGACAAGGCTATAAGTATTTGTGTTTACAAAACAATTGATAACACCTTTAGATTACTTTTTAAAAAATAGGAGCAATAAGAAAGTTTATTTATTCAAGAAAAAAGAGGTCACTTTGAAGATATTATTATTTTTAAATATTGATGATTATTTTAAAAGATATCAAACATTGATTAAGTATCAACCACAAATTGGACAATTTCATAATTTTCATTGAAGATCTTTCTAGTAGCACTATAATTATTTTAGCTTAATAAATATATTAAAATAAAAATCATCTAGAAAATACATACATTTTACTTTTAATTAAAATCATCATAGGCTTGGCTATATTAATACATTTTCTAAAAAATTGAACATAAAGAAACCACTACCATAAGAATACCAATATAATTAAATATTTTATCCAACTCTTAAAAAATAAAAGAAAGATTATGTAAGTAACAATTTGAAACATAAGCTTAGTGGCTTGGGATAGGGTATGTAAGCATAAAAATCGGGGGGGTGGGGGGGGCTTTCTCTGAGAACTATCCAAAACTTTAATAAATCCCTTTTGGCTAAACAAATTTGGAGAGTCTATGGGGAAAGTAAAGAATGGAATTCTATCATCAGAAATAAATATTTGTTTAACTATCCCTCTCTAGAAGACTTCCTTCTTTCTAGAGAGAATTTGGAAGGTTCTTATATTTAGAATAGCATATGCTATGCTAAGGAGCTGATTCTTAAAGGTGCTAGATGGAAGATAAGAAATGGTAGGAAAATTGACTTCTCAGGGGACGATTGGATTCAATCGGACCCTCTTTCAAATAACCAAGAGTGGAGCCAAGCTATAGCAAGATGTAAAGAATCTTTTGGGGACAAAGTTAGTAATTATTGGAGAGAAAATAAATGGACCAATTTGAGAAAATTTGACAGAAAGCTTTAGCCTCTTCATATTGTGTTGCAAACATGGTTTTCTAATGAGAATTGTCATGAAAAACTAATATGGGCTCCCAATTCAAATGGAAGTTACTTTGTTGCCTCTACCAATAAGCTTATGGATGTGGATGAAGATAGGTAGTTGTGTTCTAAGGTTTGGTATAAATTTTAAATTCCTAAGATTAATTTCATTTTCTAGGTTTTAGCCCAAAATAAACCTCTAACTTTAGATTTTTTTTTCTAAAAGGGGCTTCTATTTGCCTAATAGATGCTACTTGTGTATGGAGGAAGCTGAGTCTTGTGATCATATTATGTTGCATTGGTCCTATCCCTGCATGGTCTGAGAGATAATTCTTAGAAAATAGAACCTTTGTTGGTTTTTCCCCCTCTCTTGGCAAGACTTTATTACTCAATGGAGTTGTCTACATTCGAACAAAATGGCTGAAGAATTTTGGAACTTGATTCTCCCACATTTGAGCTGGCACATTTGGAAGGAGTGAAATAATAAAGTGTTTAGGGAGAAGTATGCTAAAGCTGATTTGGTTGGGAATCAAATATGCAAAGGACTGGAGGAAAACTTCAATATTATTATCAAAAACTACCCTACTATGATTTCCTCTCAGGAGAATATGGAGAAAATTAGAAACTAGCAGTTTAGCAACACTAATCCTAAAGTTCCTCATCCCAGAGATGATGCCCTGTGTTCCTCTCCTCTCCAAGGATAGCTCAAAGCCAACTTTGGCAGGGTTGCCAAGGGAAATCCAAGCAATGCTAGTGGTGGTGGTATTATAAGAGATTGGGCTTGTAATTGTGTAGGGGAAATTTCCTTTCCTTTGGGAGTCCAATCTAATCATAGAGTGGAAGCTATGGCAGCTCTCAATACTATTATGATGGTTGATGAGTTAGGTTGTAAGAAATTATGGCTGGAGAGAGATTCTCTCAATATCATCAATAATATTAAAGGCCTTAGTAAACCCTCATGGACAATTGAGCATATAATAGAAAACATAAAATATATTGTTCAAAAATTTGAAAGATTTCACTTAACCCATAACTACCATGAAACCAACATGGTTGTGGACAGAGTTGAAAATATTGGGGTTACAAATGATGTCACCCGCAAGTGGCTTGGGACTAGCAATATTAATTATGATATTAATAAACTCATTTATTATAATAGGATTAATCAAAAGGAGGGAATCATATGATGTAATGATGATATTGAGTGATATGACATAGATTTTAAGAACTCATGGAAGGAAATGGAAAATGGAGTGCAAGATCATTAAGAATCCTCCTTTGATACACGCTTTATGGGTTTTCAAAATGGTTCTTGTGATGAAGGTGTTTTATTCAGTGCTCTGTGTGTCCCTTTTGAGAAAGTCTGGTCTCAAACTGTCGATGCAGAATTCTATTATTTTTTCTCTGGGAGGGGATCTGAAGAGAGAAGAACCTTCAGAGTGTAAATGGGTTCAAGAGAAAAAAGTTTGGAAAAAAATCAAGGGAAAGACTAATCAATATCTTTAGTGCTTGCATGGTAATGACAAAGACATAACAAAAGAGGTTGCCTCTAGTTGGGACAATGGTGTGGTGCACATTAGGGGTAAGTCTTTTCCTTTGACTCTGGACCTGATTGTAGATATTACGGGCCTCCCGCTTGATGGTATGAATTACTTCAAATGTAGGAAAATTGGTAATAAGGCTTATAAGGAGTTTCCTAAAAGTGTAGAAGAGAGGGCTATGCTTGTTAAGGGTAGTGTAGATTATGTCAGTATTAACAACATCAAGCTCATTTGGGTGCATGGTTTGAGGGTTATTATGGAATACTTCACTTTAGACGGAAGATTCACTAGGGTTTATAATTTCCATTTTGTTCTAGTGAACTATTTTTGTTGTAATACTTGGGTTTCTTTCCCTTATTTCCTATTGAGTTCTTTGAACCAAAGTATCATGGATAATAGAATCAAGTCTAGTTCTCCCATCCTTCATGAAGGGTTGATTCTTCTCATTTCTATGTATGCTAGAGACAAGATTCCTAACCCATTACCAAAGCATATAGGTAAGTAGAAATGTAAGTCTGTTGAGGCTAGTTCTGCGAAGAAAGCTAGTCCGACTTCTTCCAAGAAAAGAAAGGCTACTCCTACTAAAAAAGAGGAGCCCCTTTCTATTTTTGATGATGTGGAGGGCATGAAGTATGAAGATGATAAAGAAGACAACATTTCTTAGGAAGAAATTCTAGATACAGAGGAGCCCAAAAACAAGGACATTTTGGAGAAGGAAGCTACCCTAATGGTTGATAAGGAAGAAGAGGACAAGAATATACTGGTACTGATCCCGCACTCTCTGGAAGGTACTAAAGATATTAACCCTGAAGAGCTCAAGGAAGATTCTTGAAAGGAGTCCCAATAGGAGATCTCTAAGGAAATTTTAAATGTGTCAAATCGGGATGAGTTTATAGAAAACAATTATCAGGAGAGGGATGGTGAAAACAAAGAGAATGCAATTGTGGAAGAGGAGAATTTCAACAAGGAAAATGATGATGATGGGAAATTTTTTGGAAATCATGACATTGGTGAGATGCGAATGTGGGATAATGTTAAGGGACCTACCCTTCTAGAGAATATTACCAATATAGTCGATTCTACTTTCAACTGGGCTGCAAATGTTTGTCAAAAGACTTCTACTAAGAACTTGAATAGTGAGGATATTATTGGAAAGGGAAAGAATACTAACATTCAAAATAAAGAGGATTCTATGACTCTTGTGGGTAATGATATCAATTCAAACATAATTACCAACACGAGCATCCTGAATGCAGCCAGAAGCAGAGCTATCTTGTCTTTCAAACTCGATAAATGGGCCTTCAATGAAATCCAAGATCTGAAAGTTAAGTATAGAGCCTTGGATACTAGGAATGAGGTGCTCAATGAGATGGTGGATAAAATGAGAAATGACGCTATCATGTAAAATAGTAAAGGTAAAAAAAAAATTATTGGGGATTTTGAGAATACTAGTTTGTTGGAAGAGATGATTAATAACATCATCAAGGAGAAGCTTACCCACATCCTCGAAAGAGCCAATAATAATGATATGATGCTAAGGAAGTTGTTGACTCTCAGTAATAAAGAAATCAAAGCTATAGTCACTAATCTGAATGCTCTGTATGCTTTGTTAGAAGGTAATCAATCAGACACCAAGGCCATTATTATTATTAATGATACTCCTAAATAGGAAGATCAGACCTTTAGTCCTGGTTCTAGAACTAGATCTTGTACAAAGAAGATGGCTTCTCCACCCAAGGATCTTTCGAGCCTTAAGGAATCTATCGAGAAGATCTAGGCTCTGCTAGGAGTTCCTCAACAAACTAGACTGATTTATGTTGTTGGGTATTTTTTTTGTGTTGGTCTAGTGGTCAAAGTGCTGGAAGTTTTTTTTATCTTTTTTATCTTTTTGTATTTGGAACTGATATTGTAATATCTTGGGGTCTGTCCATTTTAGTTTTGCCACTTCCTTTTGGGAAGTTGTTTTTATGTTGTTGCTCTTAATGCTTTATCTTACTGCTAGATTGTAAAGGGTTTCAGGGTCCCTTCAAAACATGTCACGTTACCTCACTCAAAAAATTGAGATATGTTATTCTTACATTGCACTCATCCATTCCCTATAATCCTTAGCTTCTTCAAAATTTTGAGGTTTATCTACACTCGTCAATTAGAGAATAATCATTATATTTGATTGATGTCTTAATTTTCCTTGCTAATATTCTTAATGCTTCACTGTAGGATGAAGTAGCCTTTACTTGCCTTGTTTCATGCCAGCTTTGATCATGAGTTTGTTGATTTCCAACATCTGAACTTTTGTGATATTGCTATTAGGATTCAACTATGTAGGTTTCTAGTCAAGCTCATTCACCCATGTTTTATGAGTCAGTCTTGATAGCAATATCACAATTTTACTTGTGGAAAATATCTCCTATTTATCACCTAAGCTTTTCCTATGTTCTTCAAGGAGTTTTCTTTATATAGTGTTATCATCCTTTTCTTTTTCTTCTTCTTAGATCATCATATGAAAATTCATGAAATATGACATCTCTACTAAAAATGCCTTATGAGTAGTAGGAATAAACTATTGTAGGCTTTGTGATTGGCACAATAACCAATAAGAATATATTTGAGTGACTTTGCATCATGTTTTCTCCTATTCTCTTTTGAAATGTGACAATTTGATTTACTTCCAAACATTCTCAAATAATTAACAATAGGTTTAGTACCTGTGAGAGCTTGATAAGGAGTTTTATTTTCTATATGCTTAGTTGGTCTTGTATTCAACAAGTAAATAGTTGTACTAACTACTTTAACCCACAAATTATTAAGTGGATTCTTTCCTTTGAGCATCCTTTTAGCACACTCAACAAGTGTTCTAGTTTTCTTTCAGTCACATTATTTTTTTTGGCCTATGAAGAATTATATTATTGATTCATTATGTCATTATCTTTAGAATATTTTTTAAAAAAATTTAAAGAATGTCCACCCTTGATCTAATCTAGGAATATAACATGAGTTATTAGTTTTTCTACCATAATTTTGAATTCTTTAAAATATTCAAATGCTTTGCTCTCATTTCTTAAGAAATGGACCCAAGAATAACTAATGAAATCATCAACAAATATAAGAAAGTAATAATCTCCCACAAATGATTTATGTAGTTTGCATGGGACCACGTAAATTTGTATATACTAACTCAAGAATGTTACTTTGCCTTTGATTTGTCCTTATTGGAAATCCATACTTACATTGTATACCCAATGCACAACCATCATAGCTAATGTGCTCATTTTTAAATATTGAAAGACCTTGTAGCATACTTTTCCTTTGAAGACAAATAAGAACGTTAAGGATTAAATGGCCATTTATCTCATGTGTCCTATCTCTTTAGTGATAACACGTGTAGAATCCAATTCTTGATAACTTTCTTCTTTGACATCAATTTTAAAGAAACCTCTTGTTCTGATTCTTTCAACAATCACATTATAGTGATATTTCATATCCTTTACTTGGCAACATGTCTTCATGAACAAAACTTTTAAATCTTGATCGGTAAGGGTTGAAATTGATGGTGATTTTTTCTTAATTTCTGGGAGATACATTACATGAGAAAGTTGTTTTAGGTCTTCATTAGGTAGTTGGACAATTATATCACCATATCCTTTTATGTCATGAGACCTATCAATTTCTAAATAGATCTTACTACCATCATTTTTTTATGGAAAATTATAAACCAATTTTATGTCATGACATAGATTAATGCCCCTAAATCTATGAACCAATTATTACAATCATCTATTTCATCCAAAAGAGCAAAATCAAAAAATAAAAACTTAAACTTATGAAGGTTATCATTTAGCTCATTCTCACCACTAGCATAGTTACCTTCATATTTATTATTTTTGGACTCATTAAACCTTTTTCAAACATTCATAAAAATCATATGCAGTTTTTCCATAGAAGTTACAATTTTCATTTTTTTTAAATTGGAATTTTATTTTGATGATGACACATCTTGATATCTTTTGTAGTCTTTATATCTTTGGTTATCAAATTTACATCCTCCTTTGTTGTTTTCACATTGCTTTCCTTTGAATGGCTTCTTGTTTTTGGCCATCAAAGTTGAATATGCATTCATATGCTTCTTTCTTTCTTCTTGTAGAAGGATGCTTGTCAAATTTTAAGAAAAAGGTGTCTTCTCCCTTGAAACCAAACTAATACTAAAGACATGATAATCACTCAACATTTAATTCAATATCTACAAATATCAGCCATTTCTCCTCTAATTTCTTAATAGTTAACTCTAGATAAATAACCACTAATATTTTCATTCACTCACTTCCATTGAGAATAATTTTCTCTTTATTTTGCCAATCTTGAACAGTCTCTTGTGGTGTTGTAAGTTTTGCCTCAATATCATTTACATTGCTCCAAACATTGTACCCTTCCATCAGAGCTTGTATTTTGAACTTCAATTAACATTATTGGAGCCACCCAACTTAATTGATTCAATTAGATAGAAATTTATGATAGTTGCCATTTGAAAAATACAAAATAGTAAAATAACAGATTATGTAAAATTTTCCAATTTCCTACATCTCAGCTTTAACGGTTGTACCAAACTATGCAGTAGTAGACTTCTTTTAACTCTTCAAATCTGAGACAGTCTCTTTTTCCTCCACCACAAGTTGACACAGCAACAATCCCACACCCTCTACACAGACCTCCTATGAACATCTTCTCAGCAATAACCAGATTCCAAATAGAACACAGTTGGATACCACAAAATTGCAATTAAAGTGATAGCAGAGAGCACAATGAAATAAAGGAGAGAATGAAATTATAGAATGTTGGCACTGATACTGAAATGGGGATATAAAAATAGCAGTATAAACCAATAATAGAACAACAGGAAAAAAAAATAGAGAACAGATGAACTCATTGGTCATAGTATTGATAAAGTGATACTCATTTATACAAACAAGGAGACATCAACTTCCCTATAAATCAACTAACCAGTTTGATAGCAAACTGTCGATGGTGGATAGAAAATTGAAAGGGTTTGATGAAAGAAACATCTGCACTTTATTTACCACATGCATAGTTCTGTTATAACTTATTCTAACATTTGGAACGTTGATCTTGTGTTTCAATGGCATAGCCTAACATTTTAGAAAGAAGATATGAAGGCCTTCTAGTTTCTAGCCAAGAGGAATGTACACTTGATAGGTTGTAGTGGGAAGACTCCAACAAAATATCAATGTTAGTGACAGATGCTGCATTTAAAAGGAATGTATACGTGATAGATTGTGTCCATTCAATTCCTGTCATGTACTCTGCATATACTAGCATAGTATATATCTCTTGATATGATTGCCATTTCTGAAGCTGCCCAAATTCTTCTTTCACTGATCCAATTTTTTTAAAGACAAGACTCGTGCCAACACTCAATAGGAATAATAGACAATTAGATTCAAACTTGATACATATTATGAAAATATTTAGTTCAATTGAATGCTGGTGAGAAATGTTTCCTGAGAAGCCCAAGCTTACTAGAAAACAACAGTCTCCCTTCGAAGGCTTGCATTTATCCTCCTCATGAGAAACGTTGGTCATAAATATCTTTGAGGCATCCTCAATACGGCAGGAAACCTTAGAGATTATCAATTGGCTTGAATTCATGTTTTAAAGTTCTAGGATGAGGAAAAGGCCTCATATATCCCATTTTCCTTTTTGTACACAAAAAAAGGTCTCAACTATCTGTTTGAATGCATGTTGTTGCAGAAAAAAAAAAGATTTCAATTGCTCACAAGAGCATTATTGACAATAATTTTAGATTGTTGGAATTCAAGACGCTGCCAAAGAAGGCTTCCAGGGGGTACAAGACCATAGATGCCATTCTTAAGGACCAAATAGTTTATATTAATAGAGAAGGGAAAGCACTCAAAAATTATGGCACTATGCTTATGTGCTTGTGATAAGAGTTTAAACTTTAGTTGCCTAAAAATATCTCTTAATTTCTTGATTATTGATGAAAGAACCGAGCCGATAACATCCAACAATACCATTAAGACCACCATACCTAGGTCACTTCTCTTCAGCCTCATAGTACAGAAGCCCAACCACTCATCATGTGCATCATAAAACATAAAATACAACACCCATATTAGTAGTAGTTCAGAGTTTTCAACATAATCCATTGCATAGTTACATGTATTCTTGTTAGAGTTCAGTTCATTGTGGGTTGAGTGCACCAAATATGCCATAGCTAGATTTGTAATACTCTGCCAAAGAACCCAAGAGAGTTTAACCTAAAACATGCTACTAAATTTGATGAATAATTTTTTTTAAGTTTACATAACAAGATATACATCAATGCGGAAGCAGTAACCATTTACTCACATTAACACAAAAATCAACACGGATTATAAAACTCGAGGGTCCCATGACATAGAATTACATAAGAATAAAACTCAACTAAATAATTGAAACAAAAGATTATATATCATAGATATAAAAAATACACCTTACATCAATAATTACAATCCTCATGGACATCCATGATACCTACATAAACTCACATCTACTGCACATGTTGTAGGGTATGGAGTAATCACTCTAAAAATAATAGTACAATATCCAGATTAGGTATCACATGCGATACTCTAATACAAGATTATAATAAAAGAAGATAAGAATGATTCCACTAATGAAGAATCATAAAGAATCCAACTACAGAAGAAAAATCAAGCACTAGAACTAGGACGTTGAATCTCAAATGGTAAAGAATCACTACCACCCGTCCATGTAGATCCACAAAGGTCTACCCCACTATGATGAGGAGATAACAATAGACTCCACTTGAATAACTAATACCAAGAAATATAAAACCACTAAGAAAGGGGATCCTAAGAGCTCTCTAACCAAAGGTGTACAAAAATATAATGATAGGAAAGACTTACTAATCTAGAGGCAACCAACACATGTAGGATAACTAGACTATGCATAGGAAGGTGTCATCATGTACGTCTAACCCTTAAGTCTCATCCTGATAATCTCTCTAGACCTCGACACTCAAATGACCATACACGGTATCAATAACTTCTCATACAGACAAAGCCATTAACTATGCCAGACACACACCTCTCAAATGCGACAAGCATCATCCCATCCTCCATCTTAGTCTATACTAGCACTCAAGCATAGGTGAGGAAATACATCTTATTAAGTTCAATTACATATTAGGTTATCACTTGATTAAGATTCCTAACAATAAGTGATCCCGACAGCCACTTGTGGGCCTTGGTGCTTATTGCAAGCCACCCCCTACTACACATCTTGGTAACCTACCCTAGGCTCATAGATCCCATACAGATCTAACATAGGTATAAAATCAGGTAGTCCCAAATCTAGAATCAAACACAGGAACAAGATATGACTACAGATACCCAATTACAAAATTCAGTACAACACGAGCCTACATGGTCAATTAGGGTGATAAAGCACAAAACACACGCGCCGTATAAAAAAAAATAGAAAACAAGATCATAAGATTTATACCCCAACCTCTGTATTTTTCCTAGGTCATCTAATGCCCCATTAACACATTAAGCAAAAGAAGATGCTCCAAGATGAATATAAAACATTTACATCATAGTAAACTGAAATTAAATGATTATGCAATTAAGTTCAACAATGAACGTAAATAAATCCATGTACAGAAATGATTTACCCACTAAGCTATCAGATTCTTTAAATCATTAAATCAATGCCATTAATAGAAATGTTCTGTAAAGTCTCCTAATAGTTTCAATTTGGAAAAAGATGTTCATTTACATTAAGTACGAATACATTAATCCAATTAACCATCCAGTTTAAAATTAATAATGTGATTAAAGTAATCCAATTACTATCTTCGATCTAAACTCTAATAAATACATTTCCCTTACCATGTAATAAATTATATTCACATATAATGTTTTTTACTAAACATATAATAACATAATAAAATATTTTAATTAAGCCAACTTATTAAATCAAACATATATTACAAATTTAAATAAATAAATAACTATAAAGTAAATATTATTTAATTTATTTAGCAATTTAATAAGCAATAAAATAAATTTTAATTTGCATTAAAAAAAAATTTTAAAAATGAAGTGTATGGGAGAGGGTGGCGAAGCGGCCCAACTGCTCCTCCCTACCCATGCCTCTATGCACGGGCCCCTACACATAGCAGGGCACTGCCGACGATAGTACCACTTCCTACAACAGTGTTGGTACTATCATTGGTAGTACATTTGCCTAGGTAGGTGGTACGCACGACAGGGGGTTGGGGGTGTGGTGGCCCCCGCCCCTAAAATTTATAATTTAATTAATTTTTTTTTTAAAACAAAACTTTCAATGCAACTTTATTTATTTATTATAATTTTTATTTATATTGAAAAATCTAAAATTCTGAAATTGGTATAATATATTGCTTTTTAACACTTTTGACTTTTTCCATGCTTTTGGCTTTTCCAGGTTTAATTTTTTTTTTTAATGTGTATTTTTTATTTTTTGACTTTATGTTTTTTAACCCAGAATTGATTTTTCACTAAAATTGATTCTCTTTCTCAAGCAATTTATTTTTCCAAGCCTAATAGTTCAACTATAGTCCAGATTTGATTTTTTGTTTTCTAAAGTATCTAGGTTGAATTTTTCAATAAAATTTTGCTAGCATGACCCTACTATGCCAAGTTTTAATAAAAACTAATACTCTCAAGTCAAAGGGTTTTCTAATACCCAAAACCATAGAAATAGCAACTAGATCTATTGAGATACAAGAAAATGATCCAGACATTGAAAGGCATTGAATTGCAAAATAAAAACCACAAAAAGAAGGATTTTTTAAACCCTACCTTAGATCAAATGTAAACAACTAAATTTGAAGCATTTGAAGATCTGTAGACACCAGATTCTTCCAAGTATGGATCTAATTCTGCAGATCTGAGTCCACGAAGAATGCAAGCACCAAGATCCAAATGCACAAACAGAGCTTTCAACAAATATCAAACAATCACAAAACACCCAAATTCTCAAGATGGAAAAATACCAATCTTTCTCAAGCTTTCTCCAAAACTTCTCTCTCCTCAAAAAATGAAAGACAATTTCCCTAAAAGAGATTCAGTTTACCCCTTTTCATGCAAACTCTAAAGATAACTCACCAGTTAACTCCTAAATCAACTCCAATTAGAAATTGAAAGTAATTCCTATGTGTGTGAATTTTGTACCTAGCTGCAAGAAACAACACTTCAGTAAAATATTAGAAGTTAGCGAAAATCAAAATCTTGCATGCAATTGAAACTAAGCTAACTAGGCGATTTACTACCTTCTAGTAGGTATGAGTATGTATTCTCAGATTGGACCGAGATCAGTGACAATGTAACACCTAAATGAAGGATTTGAATGCAAAAGATGAATGCGAAATTGAATGCAATTTAGTCTACATTTTTTGTATTTTCTATGCAATTAGATGAAAACTGATATGAAACTAGTCTAGATGAGTGATATGAAACTTAATCTAAGATATGATATGAAACTATGAATGTAAAATCTTTAACCAAATAATGAAAGATCTCACAATAGCCTGAATTCACAAAAGATGGATTCTTCAATCACTAATTCACTAGCGTGAGGATGCAATTTCGTGGATGCTTTTAGAAGAGCTGAAGCCTTATTTTTATAGAAATCTAGGGCTTTGAGGGTGCATGAGAAAAGTCCTAAATCACTTTGATGAACTCAGGTTGATTTTTGAGTTAACAAGAAATGAGAGACAATTAACTCACACAATCATGCAAAATCATGCAAGAACAACTTTTTAACTCAAATCATAAGTTTAGATTAGCTTTGAACTCAAAAGGGTTATTGAGTTCCAAAAAGTTAACAACTTGCATTGATTTTCTGATTTGGAGTTTGGCTGGTTCTTTCAAATTTGCACATGGATAATTATGAATTAATAAATAAATAAAGTGATTTATCATCAACTTAACTAATTTTTTATTTAAAATAACTGATTTGTCGGTTAATCAATTATTAAATCAAACTTTATTCAAAAACTATATCATTAAATATTGACAATTGGATTTAATTAATTAAATGAGAATTTAATCAATTATTCGAATGATTTTTGATTTATTGTCAAAATTAAATAATATACTTTAGGAATACATACAATTAAATTCAATCAAATGACTAAGTGGCAAAATTAAATCTAATTAATCAAATATAGAGAATATTCAATTTATCAAACTTTAGAATAAATTGGATTTATCACCAAATAATATTTAATTAAAGATAATTAGGATAGATTAGAAATATTCAAGGAATATTCCCTGATGCAGAATTTGGATAATCAATTAGGTTTGATAAGCTGATGTTTGATGTGCCTTAGGTTAGGACTTTGATGTCGATTTCGATTAAATTTGAAGATGTAGGAGGTTAATGAACCTATAGCCCATTTTTGGGGTATTACATTTTGCCCCTCTTTGAATTACTGGGTGAAGCACAGTAGTTCAAAGATAGTCTGTGTATGATGTTTGAAATTGATTTAAAAAATTAACTGATTCCAAGATAGAAACTGATTGAAAGATTGGAAAAAGTTGATTCAGGTCCTAGACGACCAAGAATCGTGATGATGTTAACTATAGCAGCAATGAACCAGTGATTACGAAAAAGTGCCAAAATGCTTGATTCTAAACCTTATGATTGCGAAGAAGTGAGTGACTGATTCCAGACCTGATTGTCCAAAGGAATCACATTAGTATCACATCCTGAACCCATCAGTTATGAAGAACTAAGGAAATAACACTAATGAACTGATGGTTACGAAAAGCTGATACAGTTTACAAGATAGATTAGGATACTAGATTGATATGGATCTCAATGAATCTGATATGCCCCAAGTGATGTGCCCCAAGCAATGAGGTCTTTAGATGATTAAATAACTAGACGTGGTTGTTGTCTTGATTACTGAAGGAAAGATTGATTACAAATTTAGATTTATAGACTTGAATGATGTGCAATACCATGCCCCCTTCAGGATTAAAATGGAAATTTGACAAGAGAAGTCAGCGTTGAATGGTTTAGAAGCATGTTAATTGATTTGATAAGTGGTTATACACGTCCAAGAATGCGTTATGCATCATTTAGAGGTTTAGAAGACCAAGTTTGACCAGATTTCACCATGAGCTGACCATGGGTGACCAAGTTAAAATTTTGATAGTTTGATGTAAGATAATCAGTTAAGTTGAATACTGGATTCTATGATGATTAAAGGTCGAATATGCAAGCAGTCGGCCATCCTGGGTCTAAAAATTTTAAATCATGATTTTGACATAGTGAATAATCTCATATTTCAATTTTGATTCTGAAAATGGATTCAAAACATCGAAATTAGGCAGGGGTGCAATTTTCATGGAAAACAAAGGACTTTTGAAAATTAGGTCAAAAGCTATATAAGGGCCGAAAGGGTCATTTTCAATTCATTATTCACTTTTGCCTTTTTGAAACCTTGTGGAGCCCTCTGAGTGAGAAATGTCTAAGATGAAGGTACCTATTAGTTCTCATCAATTTGAGCGCAACTGGAGGCATCAGAGACCTCGATAGTATGGACATCCGATAGGTGGACCTCTGTGCCTCTCTGTAAATTCAATTTTTGCATGTTTGTAGGATTTTTAGGTTGTTTTTGTACATTTTTTATTTTTTGAATTTTGCATGCACAGAAACTCATATGAGTGCCTCTCTTGGCTCATACGACTTTTCAAATCTAGTTAGGTTGTTGTATCAATATTCCCCAAGACTTGTATGAGAGGGACCCAAGAGTCGTATGACATTTCGTCAAGTCCCTCATAACTCATATGAGGGTATATCCAGTGTCATATCATCATGCTTTGTCGTATAGTAACTAGTGAAAACTCGTACGACTGATGATTCCAGAAATGACTTTTTGCTTCAGATTTTGATTTTTGCTTAGATTTTTGGATCAGTTTGTTTCTTCTGTTCAAGTTTTGCAGATTTGCGTAATAGTCCAGATTCATTCATTTGCAATAACAAAGTAGATGACAAGCACATAGAACAACAAGCAAGTGATTTCAAGCACGTCTGAAAACAATGAGCAAGGGAAAAGGAAACCTTGCACATGAGCAACCAACTAATTTATTGATCTTACCCTAGGAGAGCTAAAAAGTTTTTCAATGATTGCACACATCCCTAGAAAATAAAAATTTGGCCTCAGTAGGGTTTTTAGTAATGGTTTGAATCTACAACTTTTATGACCTCAAGAGAGTGAAATCTAATCCTAGGGCACCAGGGTTTTGACACAGTCCAAGAATTTAATCAATCAGGAGTTGCTAGGGAGATTTAACAGCCCAACAAGAGACCACACCTGTGAAGATTTCCTCCACAAGGACATTTATATAGCGGTTGTCACTACCACGATAAAAATGGCTATTACCGCTTGAGGTTCCGTCGACGTGGTTGACCCAATTAAAGGAATGTCCACTGTGATTAACCCTCTCTAAAGGTGACTCACAAAAGATACCACAGGGGGACTAGGTCAGATTCAAGGATCTGGGTTTCTGGTACTATCCAGAAAGGAAGTAGAGCATAATCCCCTAGCCACTTCACCTCACCAAGTCAAAGAAGACATATTAATCTGACATGCTAAGACTAAAACTATCTTGCCAAGATCTATGATGTTAACAACTCATGATCTATCAACCTCTCCGGAGAGAGAATGTATCAATCAAAAGTTGAGGACTACAAACCTAGTAGAACGTGAGACAATCTCAGTATCCTCCCTACCTACAAGGGGATCCTTCATCAAGAAGAGCTTCATATGCGTAAACAAGTGAACAAAGCCCACTCTCTCGAGATCATCCACAAATAGTGTTCATAGGGCCTATTTACTATATTCAATAGATATGCAAAAAGCAAATCTATGTTCATTTTATAGACCAAAATGAAGTCTATGATATGAAAGCAATAAAAGTCACACAAGCCTGACACATGAGAGTTCATTTTTAAACAAATTGAAGTGTTATCAGATTGAGAAGAATACCTAAATTCCTCACAATGCGCTTAGTAGATTTTTACCTATTTTTAGCAATTTTTCTTGCACTTTCCCAATTAGAATCAGCAAGCACAAATCAAAAATAGAAGATTTCAATTGTTATGGTTAGCTATTAGTCTAAATCTAAAAATCAAATCTGAAAAGCTGACTAAAAAATATGAAATGATAATTGAACCCTGGTGTCAAAACTCGTACGACACTAGGTTACCTATCATACGACAATTGGAAGACTTGTACGATAGTAGGTGTATGATCATATGACAATAGAGCTCCAAAATGATCTTGTGTAGCTTCTGATACGAGCCTCGATAGAATCAACTATTGTATGATGGTGGGTACCTCCTGGTAAAACCTTTCTGACAAAAGTCATATGAAAAATGTATGGACAGAGAATAAAATCATAGAATTGATCAGAAAATGACAAGAAATTGATTGAAATTGATAGAAGTGAAATGGAAACCCATGTCAGGGCCCCACGGTGGGTGCTAGAAATGTGTGTGTGAATTTTGTACCTAGCTGTAGGACACAACACTTTAGTAAAATATTAGAGGTTAGCGAAAATCAAAATCTTACAAATAATTGAAACTAAGCTAACCAGACAATTTACTATCTTCTAGTAGGTATGAGTATGTATTCTTAGATTGGACCGAGATCAGTGACAATGCAACACCTAAACAAAAGATTTGAATGTGAAATTGAATACAATTTAGTCTAGATTTTTGGTATTTTCTATGCAATTAGATGAAAACTAATATGAAACTAGTCTAAATGAGTGATATGAAACTTAATCTAAGATATAATATGAAACTATGAATGTAAAAGCTATGACCAAATAATGAAAGATCTTACAATAGCCTGAATTCATAAAAGATGGATTCTTCAATCACCAATTCACCAATGTGAGGATACAATTTTGTGGATGCTTTTAGAAGAGCTGAAGCCTTCTTTTCATATAAATCCAGGCCTTTGAGGGTGCATGGGAAAATTCATAAATCACTTTAATGAACTCAAGTTGATTTTTGAGTTAACAAGCAATCAGAGACAATTAACTCACATAATCATGCAAAATCACGCAAGAACAATTTTTTAACTCAAATCAGAAGTTTAGATCAGCTTTGAACTCAAAAGGGCTATTGAGTTCCAAAAAGTTAACAACTTGCATTAATTTTTTGATTTGGAGTTTGACCAGTTCTTTCAAATTTGCACATGGATAATTATGAATTAATTAATAAATAAAGTGATTTATCCTCAACTTAACTAATTTTTTATTTAAAATAACTGATTTGTGGGTTAATCAATTATTAAATCAAACTTTATTCAAAAACTATATCATTAAATATTGACAATTAGATTTAATTAATTAAATGAGAATTTAATCAATTATTTGAATGATTTTTTATTTATTTTAAAAATTAAATAATATCTTTAGGAATACATGCAATTAAATTCAATCAAATGACTAAGTGGCAGAATTAAATCTAATTAATCAAATATAGATAATATTTAATTAATCAAACTTTAGGATAAATTGGATTTATCGCCAAATAATATTTAATTAAAGATAATTAGGATAGATTAGGAATATTCAAGGAATATTCCTTGATGCAGAATTTGGATAATCAATTAGGTTTGATAAGTCGATGTTTGATGTGTCTTAGGTTAGGACTTTGATGTCGATTTCGATCGAATTTGAAGATGTAGGAGGTTAATGAACCTATAACCCATTTTTGGGGTATTACAATTCCTAATTTAATAATTAAAAATAACTTTTATTTGCACAACTCAACTTAGATTCCTAAAGACAAGTTGTTACCTTTTTTGAAAATAATTTACTTTTCAACAATGTTAATGCGCATATAATTAATTTTGTATTAAATAGAATAATTATTTAAAGCATTATAAAACCATGTAATTAAATATTTAATTATTTAATAAAGCAAGAAGCACATTTAACTCTAATTTCAATTAAATAATTATTTAAATCTAAATATTCAAATATTTTACTTTTATTTAATTTTCTCAAATAAACATAGAAACACAGTTAATATTAAATTTCAAATATAATCTTTAAATCAATTAATCACAGAAAATCACTCACTTATGAAATCAAACAACTGAGACCAAAAAAAATAAAACCAAACATGATCAAAGAAGGGATCCACTAATTCATGTCAACTAGATGAATCCAAGTAAGGTAGTCAAACTGATACTCATCCGATCTTAGGACAAATAGGCTTAGGTTAGAGTTTCGGGTTTGACTATTATCTCCCCTCTTTACCATTGAGATGAATATTTATGGGCGTGCTCACTCCTACCAATTCAAGGAAGATGATGTCATGTACCTGCAAACCTGACATCACAAGAACAAGCATGTACATCAAATATAATAAAATAGACAATGATAAGGTATGATTGAACATGTGGATCTTTCTGTAGAAAGTAACTATGTCTCCATCCTCTACCACAAAAACACGTCAAATAGGTACACACACATGATAACCATACACATGCAAGTATGGAGTCAGTAACATCATAATCCATAATAAAACATAGAACATCGAATCATGATAATATCATCATCTAACTAAATAATCACATGATAAACATATAATAAGCATAATCTAGAATCATCATCCACTGAAATAATAACTACTCACATGAAATGTAGCCTAAAATAATTCAGCCAATCAACTGAAATAATAGCCTAAAAGAGTATGGAAACTAAAATAGAATGCAAACTATGAGTGGGCACTACAAGATTTAAGGAGCTAAATATGCATACTTACTGTAGACACAGAAAATTGGCAAAGGCTTAAATCAATCAAAAAGGTGCAATCAAGTCATCAAAATAGCATGAAAAATTGATAAATTGACAAAGGCAATTCAAATCAAAGGAAAATTCAATTAAATGATTAAATGATTAAATAAGGCTTGAAAAGGGGAAAAACACTAAGAAATTGGTTAAATTCAATTGATGACATAGTTGTTGAAATGAAAAATCAAAATGAACCTCTTACCCTTCATGGCTAAATTTAATTGCTTTAATTAATTAATAAATATAAAATTCCCTCAACAAAGGAAAAAGGAGACAAAATGGACACAAATCACTCACTTTTGTTGAAATGGTCCAGCCTTTTGAAACCATTTAAATGTTTGTCCCCCCATTTAGGGACAAAGCAAAGCCAATTGACCTTACCCAAGCATAACCATGGTTATCTCACTCTACCCCCTACCCTTGGGAAAATCTTATAAATAGAAGGCATTTTGAGGCATTATTCATCCACTCCATATCTTTGAATTGCAGCAAAGCTCTTGCAATTTGCATCCACACCACTCACTTAGTATTTTCATTGATATTTTAGCTTAATTGTTGATCATTTTAGAGATTTTCTTATCAAATAGAGCTAGAATTTGATAATTAGATCTATTTTGCATATCATATAGCTTAATTCTCATCTTTAGAGTGTCACTAGTGAGGATTTGCAGCTGAGAGCCTCATTTACCACTTTATTTTAGAGAACCATGAGATATTTAGATTAATTGTGCATTATTTAGATTAGTTTTCTTTGAATAGTGTAAATTCTCTTTAAATCTTGTTATTTCATGAAGGTGTAATCACTCACACACAAATGGCGCCCACCGTGGGGCTCTAGGCCTCAAATTTATCAAAATTTTCACGTTATTTGCAAATTTAGGCTAGAATTGCATGATTTTGCTCACTGTTTGCAGGTTACAGGAAAGAAATCACGCCTACCAGTAAAGAAATCACGCCTACAGTAAAGAGATGTCGCTCGCAGGAATTTAGATGTCGCCTGGAGTCTGAACGCTCACGCTTCTTACCAGCAGAGTCACGCTTATGGATAAAGAAATCACGCTTGCGGACATTATCTTATCGCCTGAAGGACAAAGATATGATGCCTTTGGCCATTTTGATGTCGCCTACAATGAATTAAAAGTCGCGGCCGACGAATTAGTTCACGCCTGGTGTAAAGGGAGTGTCCTGCACTTTGCTTTTTATTTGTCGCTTCTATAATTTGAAATGTCGCTTTCATTTAATAAAATGTCGCTTAGCTGAATTACTTTGTCGCTTTTGGATAAATAGTTTGCGCATTCATTTAATTTGATATCGCACGTAATCATTTTAATCTCGCTTGAGCCCCTTTTGGTGACGCTCGCGGTTAAATTGATTACGTCTTTGTTAAATTAGATATCGCCTTTGGAAAAAGAAATGCCGCCTGGTATAGCATCTATTTTCTGTTAGTGTAATTGTTGTTGTCGCCTCTAATAAAGATTTCACGCGTTTGATAAATTTAATATCGCGCTTGTCTATTTTAATCTCGCTTGAGCCCCTTTTGGTGACGCTTGCGGTTAAAGTAGTCACGCCTTTGTTAAATTTAATCTCGCCTGTAGTCTGGACAATGTCGCCTGGCAGTATTTTCACTATTTTGTCAAAATAAGGAATGTATGCTAACTTTACTGTCATTTTTTTTGTATCAGGAGCATGGTCTGTCATAAGAAAGTGCAAAAACCAGAGAGAAGATACAACTTAGAGGAGAAATTGATCTCTAAGAGGATAAGGAAAGAAAACCGGGTACATTCTACCTTTGTTCTCAATAATAATTTAGAGAAAGAAGTAGAATTGCATGCCAAATATATTGCTGTTGTAGATGCTTACAAACGAAAATATGTTTCATTGAATTGGGAATTTAGTCCTTAAATTTGTAAGAATTTTGCAAGTATCTTGGTAAAAAAAAGAATCAAAAGCATAATCAATTACATCATTTTTAGCTTTGATTTTGGTTTCTCCTCACTTTGTTTGTATTGTGCTGACTAACTTGTTGGTGGAGGGAACATTTTGCCAAGGTAAGAGAAGGATTTGGAGAGAAAACAAAAATCTACTACTTAAAAATGCGCCTAGCCTTTGCTAGCATCGTTTGAGGTATTTTTCTCATCAAGCTTGCACTTCCCTTAAATTGTGGCATTTTCAAAGTTCAAAAACATAGTTTAATCATAAAAGGAAAAAAATAAACACTTCAATTCTAAGAACCCCTTTGTCACGGGGTTGAAAAAGAACCAATTTGATTGTGAGTGTTTTGGATAAGGGAAAAGCAATAGGGATATGCTCTTCACTCTTTGAGTGAATCAAATTCCCAAACTTGCTCTACCAAATCTATTTTTCATGCTTTTCAATGAATATGTTTAAAACTTAGTGGGCTCGCCTCCCGAGATTGCCTTAGAAGGGCCGGTGAGAGGGACAGCCCAAAGTGGGATACACTTGCTTTTGCCGCGAGAATCCGACCCACTATAAAATGAAACGCGGGTATCCTTAATGGGGTACACGACAAAAGGATTTTAGCTCTTTCGAACTTCCTCTAGTAGTCCTAACGGATTGCGCAAAATTGTGCTTTTGTGCGTGTGGAAAGCCCCTTAACATAGTTGGGGGATGAAAAGCTAAGATCTCTTTTGAACGGAAAACTTACTACATAATGGTAAAATAGCAAAACTACCTATTAGAGCCATGTTTAGAAGCCAAATTTGTGCTAGGTAGCTTGCTTGGAAGTCTTTCTTGTGATCAAACCTGTGAAAACGTTCAAAAATATACACATTAGAGCATTCTAGGGATATGGTACCCAATTGATGTGTGTGTTGAGATTGTTTTTATTTTCAAACAAGATATTCCAAAGTTATTGATCAAAACACCATTAAAATTTTAAACCATTTAAAATTGATCAAAAACTTTTACCTTATTCCAAAAATAGCTTATCAAGAGAAGAAAGTCAACATACCCTTAAAGTTTGTTCATGCCTGTTATTACAAGGTCATTCTCTATAAGGAAAGCATTACAAACAGACGGGACCTACAATGGAGAAGAGCTCCCATTTCCAAAGAACACTTTCATTACTTCACAAGTGACTGAAAATCCCACTAAGGCAAAGGACATTAACAACATGTTTAGTGGTACCCTAGGAAATATCGATCCCACCAACCAAGGGAACAACATGAATGGGGGCATAGATCCCAATAACAACCAAGGGAACAACATGAATGGAGGTATGGATCTTAACAACAATCAAGGAAATTCTAATAATGGAGGAAGAGACCCTAATTCTCAAGAGGCAAATTCACAAGGCAACAACTTATTGCCTCCTCATAATACAAACTTACCCCCAACTGCAGAAGAAGCCACGATTGAAAGAGCATTAGAGGCAAGACAATGTCCTTATTTCATAGAACTAATGAAAAAGACCATGCTTATGGATAAAGAAAAACACTTCATGGACTTAATACAAACGGGGGTAAAGCTACCTAAAGATTTTGACATAGAACAATTAAAGCCCAAGGAAATAGAAGACCCTATGGAAGCAATGAGGAAACAATTCAAGGCATTACAAATGGAAATTGACAATTTGAAACAAAATGGGGCTCCTAAGCCTTTCTCTATTGAAACATTATGTCCTTTTCCATTTGATAAGAGTTTGGTCATGGTGCCTTTTCCCATTAATGTAACATTTCCTAAATATGAGAGATATGAAGGAACATCCGACCCACATGATCATCTTCGGGGGTTTTGTGCATTGAGTCTTGAATTCATGCATGAATCAACCTATTTAATGAGATTATTCCCAAGAAGCTTGGGAGGAACAGCCATGGATTGGTTTTCAAAACTACCATCCGGCATAAAATCCTTTGAAGAGTTAGCATCTAAATTCGTGACTCATTACTCTTATAACATCAAACATGAGGTCACCATGATAACGTTATGTAACACGAAGCAACAAGATGGAGAAGCCTTTCTCACATTCTTGCAAAGATGGAGGACTGCATTTGCTAGATATCCAAGAAGTGTACCGGAGAAAGAAAAAATGGATATCTTTATTAACGGTTTGAGAAGCGAGCTGAATTATAGACTAAGGATGCAATGTCCCAAAACCTTTCAAGATCTAATTGATAACGGAATTACAACGGAAGAAGTGTTGATTAAGAGTGGAGAGTTGAAATTGCACAAGGAAAATAAGAATAACTCTAACTCCAACAACAACAATACCAACAATAACAACAATCCAAATAAAAGTTGGTACAACAACAATAGCCGTTATGCTGCAAGGAATAACAACAAAGGTATTGTTAATGATGGTGTAGTGGAATCCAGCAACTTGAAGGTGATTCCATTTGCCCTTACAAAGACACCAAATCAAGTGAATAATGCTAATCAAGCATATAATGCACCTTCCAACAACAACAACAATGCCAATAAGAATAATCAAGGAAACAAGGATCAAAACAGCAAGTATGATAAGTATTTGAAACCCACTCCTGCAAGACACTTTACACCCTTAGGAGAATCACTTGAAACGGCATTAAAGACTCTCATAGCTAACAATGTTATTACATTACCCGCCATTAAACCTTATGAACCAGACCACAAGCCGGGTTGGTGGGATGCTAAGCATCATTGTGAATATCATAGGATTCGCGGGCACCCTACAAATGAATGTTTACAATTAAAGAATGTGGTGCAAGACTTGATAGATAACAACATAATCACTGTTGATGGACCCCAAAATAATGAAGATCATACGGCCTTCAAACAACCTTTTTACAAACATGATAAAGGTGAGTCATCAAATAGCAAGAAACAAAGTGCCAATAATCTCAACTTTGCGCCATCATATGATCATATTGTTAATGCTATCATCATTAATGAACAGCCTCAAAAGGAAGCAACAAATGTCATTACAAGAGGGCAGAATTCTAGAATGACTTTACAAGGGATAGTCCCTCAAAACACCAATATCCCACCATCCAACATTGTGGTCAAACAATCTCCTACAGCAGCAAGACCTTATAGTTTGGTAGACCAATTGCAACGTACTCCAGCACAAATCTCAATCTTAGAGTTATTGAAGTTGTCACCAAATCATAAAGAGATTTTGGAAAAAGCTTTGGAAGAAACACATGTTTCTACTACCTTAGGGGAAGAAAAGTTTCAAAATATGGTAGGACATCTTGTGGCTCCTCATTGTCTTTCATTTTCAGATCAAGATGACATGTCTATAACTCATCCTCAAAATTTGCCATTACATATAGAGGTTTTGATCGAAAGGCATAGAGTCAAAAGAGCCCTTATTGATGGAGGGGCTGGCCTTAACATATGCACATTGAGTCTTGTAAAATCCTTAGGTTTCTCCGAGTCTTGCATTGACCCTACAAAGAAAATCACCATAAAAGCTTATGATGAGGCTGAAAGAGCTTCTAAAGGCATGATTGTGTTGCCCATCCAAGTGGGGCCAGTTAAGAAGGAAACCAAATGTCAAGTGTTGGACATGAAATTAACCTATAACATTTTATTGGGAAGACCTTGGATTCATGAGATGCAAGCTGTCCCCTCCACATACCACCAATGCATCAAGTTCCCATACATGGGTGAAGAAATCACAATTGGAGGAGACTCAAATCCATTTCAATATTGTAATGCACTCAAACCCTTGCATGAATTATACATTCCACATAATCATGAAGGAGTTGTTCCAAGAATCACCAATGAAGATGCACAAAATCCTCTTCAAGCTAGCTCAACTACATCAACTAAGGGCAAGGAAAAAGTGAGCTACGAGGGTCCAAATGTGATGGAAAGTCCATGTGTGGCACCTAAATTGGAAACAGTGATCTACAAACCTACTAAAGAGGAAAAAGAACAAGCTAAAGCAGATCATTACCAATACATGAGTGAGATGATGAACAAATTTGACAAACAATGCAAGATTAGTTCAAAAGGGGTAGGAGAATATTCAGTTTCTCTATTTGACATGCCCATGTCTCCTAAATCACATGGAAAACCCTCCAAAGAACATCTTCCACATAAGTATAATTCTTATTTTGTGAGGGAAGATAGCAAAGCAACATGGGATAAGGAAGAGGATGATGTCCTTCAATGACTTTATCATGATGAGGATGGTACCCTAGACACTCCCATGGAAAGAATTCAGCATGTTAATATACAAACAGAACAATATGGGAAAGGATTTGATATTATGCAAAAGATGGGATACAAAGGAAGAGGACCCCTAGGCCAAAGAAATAGAGGATTATTAGAACCTATTGAACCTGTTTGGAGGGCAAGTCATGAAAAATCCGGAGTAGGTTTTCAACATAAGGGAGAAAGTTCAAGTCCAATGCATGATTTTCATCCTCAAATAAATGCATTAGAATCCGAAGGAGATAGTGATGATTCTAGGGATTATGAATGGGATACTTTATCAGATGAGTCATGTCAAGATAAAGAAGTCATTGCTATACATACTTATGCAAAAATCCCAAAACAAGATGCTCCAATTAATGAAGAATCTTCTATTCAAAGGCCTAATATAGAACAAGCATCTAGTAGTGGAGCATGGATAGAAACATTTTGGACACCTTCAGAGGAGGGAAATTCAAACGTTAGTTTTAACCCGCTTGTGGCTTTTCCCACATTGTTTCCCGTAGAGGTCGACGAGGATTCAAGCGAAGGGGACTTTGACCCTGCTTCCATGGATCATCTTGAGGAAGCACACATCATAGACCTAAACGATACAATGTATGAACCCTCAAATGAAGTCATGTCCATAAATCCTATTGATGATACCTTACCCAATAATTCCTTAATTTTGATACATCCAGACCTCATTGATTGGGATCAAACTGAACCACATGACTTACTTTACTTCCCAAATGACCAAGCCACAAACCAATACCTCAATGCGGTTGAACCCTCTTTCACCAACGAACTCAATACGGACATGATGACAACAACAAGGGTCCAATCTTTTAGTCAAAAAAAATAAAAAAAAATAAAAAATAAAAAAATGAAAAGTTCTATTGGTGAAAACCCAACTGTGGCACCCTTAGAACCAAAAACAATGAAAATAAAAGACGTTTCTTTTGGTGAAAACCCAACTGTGGCACCATTAGAAGAGAGATTGGATACTTTGCCTAAACATGAAGAAGAACGGTCATCTATTCTTATAGAACCAACAGAAAAAGTTAACATTGGCACGGAACTAGAGCCAAAGGTTGTACACTTGGCTGCATCACTTACATCTATTGAAAGAAAGGACTTTATCAAATTCTTCCAAGAACAACAAGTAAATTTTGCATGGTCATATGCCGATATGCCTGGATTGGATCCTGATTTCATAATGCATCATCTGAATGTTAGACCCGGAGTTAAACCTGTAAAGCAAAAACTAAGGAAAATGCACCCACATGTGGCTCTCCTAGTCAAGGCAGAATTGGAAAAATTGTTAAAGGTGGGATTCATAAGAACAATAGCATATGCTGATTGGATCTCTAACATTGTGCCAGTTACTAAACATGATAAATCTATCCGTGTGTGTACGGATTTCAGAGATTTAAACCTTGCATGTCCCAAAGATGACTTCCCATTGCCAAGCATTGATACCATAGTGGATTTGACAGCAGGTCACGCAATGTACTCATTAATGGATGGATTTAGTGGCTACAACCAAATCAAGATTGCTCCCGAAGACCAAGAAAAGATAGCATTTACTTGCCCTTGGGGTACCTTTTGTTGGAATGTTATGCCCTTCGGTTTAAAAAATGCTGGAGCTACATATCAAAGGGCCATGACAACTATTTTCCATGACATGATGCATACTTTTTTAGAAGATTATGTGGATGACATTCTAGCAAAATCCCACAATAGAGAAGAGCATTTACAAATCCTAAGAAAAATATTCATTCGGTTAGAACAATTCAAAGTTAGACTAAACCCAAAGAAGTGTGCCTTTGGTGTCCAATCCGGCAAGTTATTGGGTTATATAGTGTCAGCAAAAGGCATTGAGGTTGATCCTGAAAAAGTGCAAGCAATTCTAGAAATGGAGATTCCAAGAAATATTAGCCAAATGAGGTCACTCCAAGGAAAGATTCAATCAATAAGGAGATTTATCTCTCAATTAGCAGAAAAGTGTCACTCCTTCACCAGATTGTTACACAAGGATACTACATTTATGTGGGATGAGGAATGTTATAAGGCCTTTGCTACTTTGAAGACTTATTTGATAAACCCACCTATTCTTATGTCACCTATCAAAGGTAAAGAACTGTTGTTATACATATCAGCCACAGAAAGGTCTCTAGGCATATTGTTGGCACAAGAAGATGAGCAAGGAAAATAAAGGGCAATCTACTATCTTAGTAGAACCTTAATAAAATATGAACTCAATTATTCATTCATGGAAAGAGCATGTCTAGCAGTGGTTTTTGCATCTCAAAAACTAAGACATTATATGTTGATGCATAAGATCAAATTAATTTCCAAGATTGATCCTCTCAAATACTTACTAAGTAAAACTGCCTTAACAGGTAGAATAGCAAAATGGGTCATGATCCTAAGTGAATTTGACATTGAATATGTTGATAGAAGAGCAATTAAAGGACAAGTGATAGCAGATCACTTAGCAGATAACCCAATGGAGTCTACACAAACCATGCAAATTGAATTTCCAGATGCAGAAATTGTCAACATAGAAGCAAAAACATGGAAGTTATATTTTGATGGATCTTACACACAAGGAGGTTCTGGAGTAGGTATATTATTGGTTACTCCTCAAGGATACACCATTCCAAAGTCTTATAAACTCTTATTTCCATGCACCAATAATATAGCGGAATATGAGGCATTAGTCATTGGCATCAAAATGGCTTTAGAATGGAGTATTGCAGAATTACAAGTGTATGGAGATTCCCAACTCATAATCAATCAGGTTAATAATGAATACAATACCAAGGACATCACATTGATGAAATATAAAGCCTTGATTGATGGATGGAAGAAGTACTTTGCTTTGATCACATTTGAACAGATTCCAAGAGAAAAGAATAGAGCAGCAGATGCCATGGCTACCTTGGCTTCATTGTTACAAAAACCAGATCAACATGAGAAGTATGAGTTCTTGGTGGAAGAGTTGGTAAAACCGGCATTTAACCTTCCTGACACCCAAATTGTTGCTCTTTTACATGGACATGACTCTCCTTGGTATGGACCCATCTATACTTACCTTAAAGACCAAGTACTCCCCATAGACCAAACTCGTGCCCAAAAACGTAACTTCATACGCCAAGCCGCCCGTTACCTAATCCTTTCAGACACATTGTATCGTAAGGGTCTTGATGGGACGTTACTTAGATGTCTAGAGGAAGAAGAGTCTAAGTTAGCTTTACGCGAGGTCCACGAAGGCATTTGCGGGTCACACTCAAGCGGTTTTAATCTAGCTAAGAAAATCCTTCGTCTAGGGTACTTTTGGACAACATTAGAAAAGGATGCTTGTCAATTTGTGAAGACATGCAGCAAATGTCAATATCATGGTAATATGATACATGCACCGGCTCAAGAATTACACCCATTCATTACACCATGGCCTTTTTATCAATGGGGTTTTGATTTGATTGGGATCATATATCCTCCATCTTCAAATGGACACAAGTATATCATCACAGCAACAGAATACTTCACCAAATGGGTGGAAGCAGTTACATTAATAACAGCAACCGGCAAACAAATTTCAATGTTCATTTTGAACCACATAATTTGCCGCTATGGTATTCCACATGCCATTATCACGGATAATGGGAAACAATTCAAAAATCAGGATATTGATGAACTTTGCATGACATTTCACATTACACATCATTCATCATCCATTTATTATCCACAAGGCAATGGACAAGCTGAGGCAACAAACAAAAATATCCTCAAAATATTAAAAAGATCAGTTAACAAATCAGGAAGAGATTGGCACGTGCAAATAAATCCCGCACTATGGGCTTACAGAACTAGTATCAGAACACCTACAGGAGCCACCCCATTTTCTTTAGTCTATGGAACTGAAGCAGTTCTACCATTAGAAGTTGAAATTCCATCTCTACGGGTTTCATTAAGAGGATTGATCACTGATGAGGATTATAGGATTGCTAGACTACAACAATTGGAATTGTTAGAGGAACATCAGACTCAAGCTTATGAGCATTTAAAAGGTTATCAAAACAGGATTGCCCACAATTACAACAAACACATCAAACCAAGAACTTTTCAAGTAGGAGACTTGGTACTAAGAGAAAATCCCAAAAATCAAGTTGAAAGGGAAAAGAAAGGAAAGTGGGAAGCTAATTGGATAGGCCCATTTGTTATAGCATCATCCTTTGGAACTGGAACATATAAGTTATCAGATTGTAATGGTGAAGAATTACAAGAACCCATAAATAGCATTCATTTGAAGAGATTCTACACCTAAAACAGATGAAAGAGTATAAAGAGTATCAGATGAGAGAGCATCATAATTATTGTACATAATTGAAAATGGAAAATACCAAAAACATTTGAAAATGGAAAATACCAAAAACATTTGAAAATGGAAAATCCAAAAACATTGGAAAAGAAGAAAGATCAAAAACAGTGGAAAATTGAGCCTGAAGAAAGCAAAAACATTTGAAAAATTATCTCTTGGTGAAAACCTAGCAAATAGGCGCCAAGTTGATAATGAAAAAAAAAAAAAAAAAAAAAAAAGGAAAAAATGAAAAAAATGAAAAAAGAGAAAAAGTGCCTTGGTGAAAACCTAGCAAATAGGCGCCTTGGTAGCAAAAAAAAGAGAATACCCAAAAGTGAAAACTTGGTAACAAGCGCTTTTGGTTCCCTTAAGTCATTTCCTTCCTAGTCACATGTGTATATAATGCATCTCATCATCCCATTTGTCTAAATCTTCATTGCATCCGTCATTTGTACATAGTCATAATAACAGTTGGTAGCACCATCCTTTGCATTGCCTAAAGTTGTCAAAGTTGATACATCAAATACTTGGGGGCAGCATAAACGGATTGGAAAGTGGGTACCTCAAAACGGATTCATATGAACAACATTCAGTCACAAGCAGAAAGAGATCAACATTTTCAGAAGAGAGATCAGATTTGTGTAAACCTTTGATTGATAACGAAAAAAGTTGACTACCACAACAAAATTCCATGAGCCTAAATTGACTTATTATTCAGGATTAAAAATCAAAAATCATGTCATGATCAAACACTTGGAAATATATTTTGTTGAAAATCAGAAAACAATGCAAAACACTTAGATAGATTCTTTTGAAAAGTTGGTTAAAAATCTGTTTACTTACATTCATTCAATTTGTATCAAGTCTTTTTAGCTCATCAAGGATGTTTCGACTAGATTGGCAATGATGGAGACATGATATTTTTTTTTGACTATGATGTGACTGTTTGGAGGAAAATTCATTGCCTTATGAGAATTCATCTGAAGACATGGTCATCCAAGAACCATCGAGGATTATCTTATAAAATAATGAGTTAACCTTTGTTTGTTTACGCAACCGGATACCTTGGATATTTAGATTCTTCATATCTAAATGACAAAATCCACTTGCAACATAGAATCCGACAAAATCGGTATTCGTACTCTCATGATTTTTTTGAAATCAGTGATAGTCGTATCGATGAGACCGATGGGAAAGCAAAACGGAGGTTACCATATGAGCAGAAAATAAAAAGCGATATTCATATCATCATGTCAGTGGGCAGTGGTGATTGTATCGACTTTCCGGTCCCAAGTGCTCAATGATGAAAATATATCCTCAAGGCATTTATGTGCTAAAAGCTAGTGACACTTAGCTGCATTCATAAAAAAGGTTAAAAGCATTCTCATGTTAGATTAATTGCATGTGCATTTTTTTCCCAAGGGTCTTATTTTCGCATCAAAAAGGGGGGTACATGACATCATTAACAGGGTTAAATCAACAAGGACAACATCATTTCAACATCATCTTTTCTACAAAAATAAAAATAAATGAGATTATACTTTTTGCATTCATTCCATATCATTAATCATTACATAGATATTATCAAAGAAAAGAAGGAAATAATCATTTACATTTGCATACAGATTGCATACATACAGATTGCATACATGAGAAATAACATATCAAAACTGCATCCATACATGAAGAAGAAATGCATCCATCTATCTATATCATACATAAGATACGTTGCATCCATAGCCAATATCCATCCAAAAACAAATGCATTAGATAAACACATATAGTAGCATCTAAAGGAAATCTCATATATCATCAAGTAAAAGCAGGAAAAATCATAAATGTTCTCATATCACACGTCTACTCATAACAATGATGTCATAAAACTCAACTCTATAATCGCCCATCAACAGGGGCATCAATGTCAAATAAGTGTCAAAATACAACTGGAAAGGTGACACCAAGGTCACAAGACTATGGTACAATATCAAGTATCTCAGTATCAGTACATAAATGATCAATAAGAGCACTCATGGCTCATCTCTCGTCACCACTGGGAGGAGGTCCTGGAGGAGGCTGTGGAGGAGGTCCTGGAGGAGGCTGCTGAGGAGGCGTCTGACCAACCATAGCAACAAGGAGAGGAACCAAGGGAGCCAAACCCGATACCAACTGCTGAATCATAGATGACATCTGTGACACCTCTGTCCGTAATGCTCCCACATCTACTCGTAGCTGGCTAGTACTAGAGCTCTCTCCAACCTCATAGGTACTCTGAGGATCACCTGTATCTATAGGAGCTTTTCCCCGATCACGGGAAAAAGCTGCTAGCATCTGCTGTGCACCTGTATCCTGACCATCCACAGTAGTCTGCTGTAATCCTGCTCTCGTATCCTGTCCTGTCCCTGGATCCTGTCTAGCAGCCCTCACATGATCCTGACGATCTAACCTCTGTCTCTGTGCTACTGCAGGACGAGGAGGAGGAGGTGGTGCCTGTACCTATGCATCTCTCGCTCATCCTCTGAGCCTAATCACTGCCCTACCTCGGGGTCTACCTCTGCGTCTCCTCCCACCACCACCATCATCACCATCATCATCTCGCCCAGGTACTGGCTCTGCAGGGTCTGTAAAGCGAGGCATCGGATGCTCCATCAACCAAGCTAGATACTCCTGTGTGACGCCGGCATCTCTGATGTGTAACCTCATGTCCCAATCCATATAACCCAGTAATGATATCTGCTCTATAGCGTCATCATATGAAGGCATGTGACCCCAAGTAGCACGCTCTGCACTAGAACGAGCATATACTGCAGATCCCTGAGGCATAGGCTGAATCCGCCCAAACTGTCGTAGTACTCTCCCTGCCAAGAATCTCTCAAGAACAGAGTCAATCCTGCCAATCATCCATCGAGGAGAAAACATATAGGGTAACTCCAAGCTATCCTCTCTCCAATCCTCGACCTCAACATATGGCCTCCAATAGACCTCATCCATGTCATCAATCTGCCGTCGCCAATACTCCAAGTGACCCAAGTGATGCTGTGTCACCATACCAGTATACTGCCATGCAAAAGGATATCCTAGAGGACGATCTCGATCTGATATAGGACGACTGACTGGTAAGTGCTCCCATATCCACAACTGTAAAATATGAATCCCAGCAGATAATGAGGCTGATCTCCTGTAAACCACCTCATGCAGATCATGATAAAGCTGTGCTAGCACACAAGATCCCCAGTCAAAGCGTCGAGGATGATGTAGCAAATCCTCGATAATCCTGCCCCATCCCACTGAAAATCCGCGACCTCGCCGATCAGGTAATAAGACACCACCAATGATAGCACCTAATAAGGCTGGTAAAACAGGAAATGAGGCAAACTAAGGCCATAAGATACAGTCATCACCAATCGACAGATCTCCGAATACTCGTCGACAATATGTCCCGTCATAGACTGCGTCATAATATACTATCTCTCCATGAGTCGGGATCCGTAGCAATCTATAAACATCCTCCGGTGTAATAGTCATCTCGCCCTGTGGTAGCCAAAATGTGTTTGTCTCAGAGTGCCAACGCTCTGCGACAGCCGTAATCAAACCTCGGTTCATCTGGAACCGAGGAAGCTCTAGTACGCACAGTAAACCGCAGCGCCTAATCACTCGCCTCTCGGCGTCAGTCAACTGAGTCCTAAGCTCCATCACCCAGTGTGGTACAGTCCGAAGGTACAGCACAGGGACATCCTCCTGTTTAATCAAAACAAGGAAACCACATGAGTAACTTACTATCAGGAAATCAAACAATCAATCATGGTCATCAATTTAAATATACCTATCAGACTTACCAATCCTAACTCTAAGCATTGAGGAAGGACGATCCTAGTTTTATGTCTCTAAGCATTTGAGCATAAAATGAATGGACATTTAGATCCATGATCTATCATTCATGATGAAGATTGATTAACCTTATTCTTCGATATTGTAGTTACCTATGTCCTAATTCGTTGTTGAAATCAAACAAAGGGAATACCCTAACTAAACATTCGATTGAATTCATTGACGTGATCGATATCAATCAAGTTGACGCAATCGAGCAATCAGACGTCTTAGAAAAGTTTGAAACAAAAAATTTTCTCTGACGCGACTTTTCTTTCTGGCGTCATTTCTTTTACCAGAGGTGACATTTCTTTGATCAAACGCGTGATTTTATTCAACCACGTGAATTAATTTCACGGAGGCGGTATAAGATTTATCGAAGGCGACATCTTATTATCACGCGACACCTGATTAAAAATGTTTAAAACCTACGCGACATTAAATTTTCCTTAGGCGACACTAGATTTTCTAAATGCGTGAAAATACCTAAGGGACGCGACATAAAATTTACCACAGGCGACATTTAAAATTTTCAGGCGATACTAAAATGCACGGAGGCGACATTTCTTTTCACGCACACAGAATTAAAATTTTTAAAAGCATTAAATAAGGTCATAAATGCGACTTTAAAGACATGAGGAAAATTTGAATGACATACCGAAGGACCATCGGTCGCTCTCCGACTGAACCGGCGCGCTCTCTCAAACCGATGCTCGCGATGTGGGACCACCATCGTCTCCAAAAGGCTAAAATCAGAGCTCAAATCTCAAGAAGGAATGGTGCAAATGAATAGTAAAATGAGGGGTTTTACCCTATTTAAGGTGAAATTGGTCCTCATAAACACTTAAAACAATGCACTTTGAACCTATCATAGGACATTTTCATTAATCGGGGCATAAATCAAATTTGATTATTTCTTTCAAACGGTATCAGAAATCAAAACATATTCCAACTACTCAAACTTGTTCAAATCAAGGACTCAATATGTTTTATTTCTGAGGGGGCATCAGAGTATCAAATGGGCATCACATCAAAAACATTTACCAGTGGGGCATATCATATCATATCATAGCAGTATCATATCAATTTCATATCAGGAGGCAAATCAATTGCATATCAGTTTCATATCAAATCTATCATCATATCAAAACCTATCAACATATCAGCAATCAATCAACCCAGGACCTTTATCAATCAACCCAGGACCTTTATCAATCAACCCAGGACCTTTATCAATTAACCCAGGACCTTTATTAGTGAACCCAGGACCTATCATCAAACCAGGACCCATATCATATCAGAGGCATCAGAATCATATCAGCACCATCATCAGAGGCACATCATCATCATCAGGAAGTACATCAATCAGAACGGTCAGAGGCATATCAGAACCAGGACCTGAATCAGATCATCATACTAAGGGAATCTTTGAATCGGTGTTCTTCGCACATCGACTCAAAGAGGGGCATTTGTAGACACAAAAAATTGGCAAAGGCTTAAATCAATCAAAAAGGTGCAATCAAGTCATCAAAATAGCATGAAAAATTGATAAATTGACAAAGGCAATTCAAATCAAAGGAAAATTCAATTAAATGATTAAATGATTAAATAAGGCTTGAAAAGGGGAAAAGCACTAAGAAATTGATTAAATTCAATTGATGACATAGTTGTTGAAATGAAAAATCAAAATGAACCTCTTACCCTTCATGGCTAAATTTAATTGCTTTAATTAATTAATAAATATAAAATTCCCTCAACAAAGGAAAAAGGAGACAAAATGGACACAAATCACTCACTTTTGTTGAAATGGTCCAGCCTTTTGAAACCATTTAAATGTTTGTCCCCCCATTTAGGGACAAAGCAAAGCCAATTGACCTTACCCAAGCATAACCATGGTTATCTCACTCTACCCCCTACCCTTGGGAAAATCTTATAAATAGAAGGCATTTTGAGGCATTATTCATCCACTCCATATCTTTGAATTGCAGCAAAGCTCTTGCAATTTGCATCCACACCACTCACTTAGTATTTTCATTGATATTTTAGCTTAATTGTTGATCATTTTAGAGATTTTCTTATCAAATAGAGCTAGAATTTGATAATTAGATCTATTTTGCATATCATATAGCTTAATTCTCATCTTTAGAGTGTCACTAGTGAGGATTTGCAGCTGAGAGCCTCATTTACCACTTTATTTTAGAGAACCATGAGATATTTAGATTAATTGTGCATTATTTAGATTAGTTTGCTTTGAATAGTGTAAATTCTCTTTAAATCTTGTTATTTCATGAAGGTGTAATCACTCACACACACTTACAAACACATACAAGAAGGCGAATACATTTGAACCTAGCTTTGGAGAATAGTTGCACGTTTCTAACAAACCAACTATAATTAAGTTAGTGTTATGGATGATAGAAAATTTAGAAATAACATTTAAAGACACGGGCTTAAACTTGCAACATCCCTCATTTTGGAGACCGTAAGATCAGACATGTCTCTGAACAAAACCCTTTTCATAGCCATGAAAGTACAACAAAACCCCTCTCCCAGCTTGCTAAATATGTTAACTAGTAACTCCAACTAGTTTCTAGCATATATTGTTACTCATGGAAGATACCCCTGCAAGACATTCTTGTGAAACCTTAACAACTAATCAAACCTTTCATTGACACTAGCTGAAATTCAAATAGGCAAAAGAAACAATGAATACCAAAAACAAACAAGTTGGAAGAAATGATACAAATCATGTGTTGAAGTGAAAAATGAAACATATGTAGCTTTTGCAACTTGGGATTCAAATGGAATCATGTGCTTGCACACAAAGCATGGCTTGTGGAAGGGTATAATTGTCTTAGGTACCTGGTGTATCATACCAATACCATCTAGAAAATAGAAAAAAATCATGCAATAGACAAGGTAGCACCTTCCCTCAACCCCATTAAAATTTGATCACATCAACAAAAAAACATACCAATAATATCATCCAGATGATTCTATTTATTCTAGTAGATTATTTGATTGTCCAATATAGCTGTAGTAAAGCTCAGAAATATAGAAAAACAAGCAAAATAGACTGCATGTAGCACATGCCTTAAAAGGCTCATCCATTGGAAACCTGTACTCCAAACAAACATAAAAATAAAAATAAAAATCATTACCAGCTGCATAAAAACATTTGAAACTATTTAACCATAAGCTATTGATTACAGGTAAATGATACACCATTTTTCAATGTTCTTAATATTGGCAAATATTTATTGTCCTTATCATTACACAGTTGTGACTATACACCCATCAGGTTGCGCTGACGGTCATCAGTGGAGGCATTGATTATTCATATTGAACATGTTGGATAGTCAGTGTCCAAATCCATTGCTCTCATCTTCCATCTCCCATCCCATACTCGTTAAACTTAAAGATCTAATGCAGCAGTGGTCAGTAGAAGCCTCCAAACAATGAGCAATTTGGTGAGTTTGAATCCCTCAACACCCAAGGTGAAGGGTCTAGTGTTGAAATACTTATCACAAGTATCAAGAAGGACTTGATTTTAGGTTATCACAACCCTACAAGACAATGTCACCTAATCACTAGGCTGGTCAAAGTCCCAAGCACCAAGAAACAAGAATCCCTATCGAGTACCCTGGTTTTAAGCCTCAAAACTAGGCACCTTCACTAAAAATCAGATAACTTTTGATCTAAGGGAGATCAACACATGAGACCAATTGCATATGGAAGAGGATTCAAGTCTTCAACCTCAAGAATCCCTGTCACATGCCCTTGCATTTGTACCTATCCATACAATGCCTGAATCATGGGAATTTGTAGAGAAATGATGGTTCTTATTGATAAAATGCCAAATTACATGTTGTTATCCTATCACCCATCTATAAGGGCTTATATAGGATACTCCCAATGGTTACATGAGTGGTTTGAACCAACTAGCCATTTGGGAGGGTTAATTACAATGTTTGACAACTTTTAGGAAGTTGCTCAAAAGTTTCTTAACAACTTTTTGAGCAACTTTGACAATTTTGCATTTCTTGCAACTCTATTGACCAAAATTGGTCTGTACCTTATTTTGATGATCCCTAATGGATCCAAGCATAAAAATACCTAAGACTAGGGTGTTGGATCATAAATGACCACTAGTTAAACCAATAGCTCATAAAATGCCAACTTTGAACTATGGTCTTACAATGAGATCCAAAGACTAAACCCTTATCCTAAGCATGACTAGAGGCCTCTAAAGACCCTAGTGTGAAATCCTAGACTTCATAGGAATGCTTGTTGAATCTGGAGTAGGAGGAGGTGCTCCTACACCATACTTCCCTTGAACTTTAAAACTCAAGTCCCTACTTGAGTATAGCTGCTCTACCGAGGTCCCATGCTACTGTATTTGATCCTTGGTCAGCCATGTAGCATCAATCTTTGGTAGGCCCTTCCATTTTACTAAGTACTGCATGTACTTCCTTGATTTGGTCTACTTGAGTAGTTTGGAGTCCAAAATTTCTTCAATCTCCACTGGTTTTCTTTGTGGAAGATCAGTGACATAGTCCTCATCCTCAATGCTTGCATCCTTACCCTGCTCATTGCTTGAACCTGCTATAACTTTATATGGTGTGAGGTCTGCAATGTTGAAGATTGGAGAGATCTGCAATGTTGGAGGAAGGGATATCTCATAGGCATTGTCACCTATTTTGTTGAGTATGCTACAGGGGCCTACTTTCTTCATTTGCATCTTGGAGTATCTACCCCTAGGTAGTCTCTCCTTCCTTAGGAATGCCCAAACCCTATCCCCTATTTTGAAATGGGCCTCTCTCCTTCTCTTGTCATCATTTTCTTTATATTTCAAACTAGACTTTTGTAGGGTTTCCTTCACTTGCTGTTGAACCTTTGATATAAGCTCTACCAGTTATTGGCCTTGAGCACTAATTCTGAAATCAGAGGGGAGTTCCATCAGATCTAGTGGTCCCTTTGGGTGTAAACCATACACTATTTGAAATGGAATCTTGCCATTTGACCTATTTATTGAGTCATTGAAGGTAAACTCTGCTTGGGGTAGTATGGTATCCCAACTTTATGAATATTTCTTTGTTAGACATCTTAAAAGATTGCCTAGGGACCTATTTACTACCTCAGTCTACCCATCGGTTTGAGGGTGATAGGAAGAGCTATAGGTGAGATTTGTACCCAACTTCTTGAAGAGTGTCCTCTAAAAGTGCCCTTGAAACTTTACATCTCTATCTGATACAATTGTTTGAGGTAAGCCATGAATTCTAACTACTTCCTTGAAGAAGAGATTGGCTATATGAGATGCATCATTTGTGCTCTTGCATGGCACAAACTCGGCCATTTTGTTGAACCTATCCACTATGACAAACATGCTATCAAATCCTTGCTTGGTTTTAGGAAATCCCATGACAAAATCCATTGAAATGGATTCCCAAGGCCTTCAAGGGATTGGTGAGGATTGGTAGAGCCCTTGATTTTTTGTCATTCCCTTAGCTTGCTGGCAGATTGTACAAGTTTCAATAAACTTTTTTACCTCATTGTTCATCTTGGGCCAAAAATAACTCCTCTTCATCATGTCTATGGTCTTGTCAATGCCAAAGTGACCTCTTAGGCCACCACAATGTTTTTCTCTAATTATGTTTGCTCCCATTGAACACTTGGGTATGCATAGTTGTGCTCCCTTGAATAGAAGGCCATTCTGAATCAAATATTCAAAAAAATCAGTGTGATATTTGCCCTCCATTTTTGTACAAATCTGATATATCTCTAAAAAACTAGGGTCATCCAGGTACAAGTGTTTGATGGACTCAATTCCCACACTTTGTAGTTGAACTTCTTCAACCAGACCAATCCTCCTACTAAGTGCATCAACAACTTTGTTTGCTACACCATTTTTATGCTTAATGTTGAAGGTATAGTCTTGCAATTACTCTACCCACTTGAGATGCCTGACTAAATTTTTTTCTTGTGAATTAAGGAAGCTTAGAGCATGGTTGTCAGTGTAGACTAAAAACTCCTTTGGGATCAAGTAGCACCTCCATTTCTTGAGGGCTTGGACCATAGCATAAAGCTCTAGGTCATAGGTGCAATAATTCCTCTTGGCCTCATTCAATGTCTCAGAAAAGAAAGCAACTACCTTACCTTCTTGTCTTAGGACTACCCCTATAGCCAAATTACTTGCATCTATCTCCACAGTGAAGACTTTGTTGAAATTAGGGAGGACCAATATAGGGTATTGAGAGACTCTATTCTTCAAGTATTGGAATGCATCATTGGCTTCCTTTGTACATGCAAACTTAGTCTTCTTTCCACCTTTGATTGTTTCAAACATTGGTGCACACACATGACTAAAGTTTTTGATGAACTTCCTATAAAATGTTGCAAGCCCATGGAAGCTTCTCACATCACCTTGATTCTTTGGTAGAGGCCAATTAATGATTGCATCTACCTTTTTAGGATCCATCTTGAGGGTACCCTATGAGATCACAGAACCTAGGAATACAAGTTCCTTTCTCATAAACATGCATTTTTCCAAGTTGATTACCAACTTGTGCTGATGGAGTCTTCTTAGTACCTTTTCCACATGATCAATATGGTCTTCCTTGCTATGACTGAATATTAGTATGTCATCAAGGTAAACAACAACAAATTTTCCAATAAAATCTATGAATATCTCATTCATAAGCCTCATAAAAGTGCTAGGGGCATTGCTTAAACCAAAGGGCATTACTAACCATTCAAACAAACCTTTAATGGTCTTGAATGCTATTTTCCATTCATCTTCGGACTTGATTCTGATTTGATGGTAACCAAACTTTAAGTCTATCTTGGTGAAGTAGCAAGCACCTCCTAGTTGATCCAATAGGTCTTCAATCCTTGGCATGGGAAACCTATACCTTATTGTGATTTTGTATAGGGCCCTACTATCAGTGCATAACCTCCATTTTCCATCTTTTTTAGGGGCCAAGATTGAGGGTACAGCATAAGGACTGAGACTCTTTTGAATGAGCCCTCTTTCCAATAATTTAGTGACCTATTTTGCAATCTCTGCATGCTGCAATGGAGTCATTTTGTATGGTGCCTTATTAGGTAGGGATGAGCCTGGAATGAGGTCTATTTGATGACTAATGTCCCTAATGGGAGGGAGGGTAGAGGGCAGGTCACTAATAGTGACTTCTTTATACTTTTGCAACAGATTTTTGACTTCATTTGGCATGGGCTCTTCTTGACCAAACCTGATGTTATCTTTGGGTTTTGAAATTAGGAAAAATGGTTCAATATCAGATTCTTTCAAGGTTTTCAACATCTCCTTTTCCCCATGATAATCATAGTGGGTTCCTTTTAAGTTTTGCTATCTAGTAGGGGCTTCATAGTGAAGGTCTTGCCATCTTTGGTTATGGAGTAGGTGTTCTTCCTACAATGGTGGGTGGCATCAACATCAAATTGCCAGGGCCTACCTAGAAGGATGTGAGCTGCATCCATCTCAACAACATCACAAAGGACCTTATCCTTGAAGTCAGCAATAGAAAACTCTATCCAAGCTTGTTCTGTGACTAGAGTTTGTTGGCCTTTGGTTAACCATGAAACATGATAGGGGCAAGGGTGTGGCTTCTTAGGAAAGTTTAATTTTTGAACCATTTCCCAAGACACAAGATATTTAGTTGAACCAGAATCAATAAGAAGATTGCATACCTTTCCATGACACTTGATCTTTGTCCTAAAGAGATTCTTTCTTTGTGGAGGCTCTTGGGCTTGTGGTACTTGAAGGAAGACCTGCCTCATCATTAGACACACTCCTTCTTCTGGTTCCAAGTCTCTAGCATCAACATTATCCTCTTGTTTATCATCTTGGACAAGTTGTGCTCTCCTCTCACCTTGGTTACTATTTCTCTTCTCAGGGCACCTTCCTACATGATGTCCCAATTGGTTCCAGTAAAAACACTTCAATGGTCCATTGCCTCTTCCTAAATTTTACCTTCCTCTATTGAAAGGTCTTCTTCCTCTATAGTTTCCTCTTGAATTAGAGTCACTATTTTCCTTATCTCCTTGGTCAGGGGTCTTGTTGCTACTGCCACTACTCTGTCCCTTGTTCCAAGAGTTGTTTTTGCCTCTAAAACTCTTCCCACTATCATTGCTCTTTCCTTTGCCAAAATCCTTCTTTCTCTTCCATTTTTCCTCTACCTTAAGTGCCATTTGATAGCACCTATTGATTGTGGTAGGGCAGTGTAGACTCAACTCTTCTTGAATGGATACTTTCAAGCCATTCATGTACCTTGCTAGCTTCTCCTCTTCATCTTCATCCATATTGGTCTTCATGCACAATTTCAAGAACTCCTCAGTGTATGAGCCTACATCCATGTCCTTTTTTTTTAGGCTTTTCTTCCTCCTATGGAGTTATACCCCATAGTCCTTAGGTACATATGTCTCTTTGATCAATGGAATCATTCTATTCCATGAATTGATCATGTTCTTCCCATTCTTCACCCTCTCTATTTGGATGAACTTCCACCAAGTTCGGGCTGCTCCCTTCAACTTGGATCTTGCTACCTTTACCCTCTTCTTTTTAGGGATGTCTTCACATTCAAAAAATGTTGTTAATGCCATTATCCAATCCAAGGCTAGATCAACATTCATCTTTCCATTGAAAACAGGCAAATCTATCTTCTCCTCCATGGTTCTTCTTCCCATGGACTTTAAGGCATCAATGAAAGGTCTTTGGTCTGCAAGGATATGCTGATTAGGATCATCCTCCTCTTCTTCACTCCCTTCTTCATTTTTAGACTCATCTTTGTCCTTGTCATCAAGCTTCTTCTCAAGTTCCTAAAGCCTCTTAGTTAAGGCCTTATTTGCAGCCTTTTACTCTCTCACCATCTTTGCCAACTCACTATTTGTAACCCTTACAAGGATATCCTCATTCTTAGGATCAGACATAGCTCTAATACCACTTGATGCAGCAGTGGTCAGCAGAAGCCTCCAAACAATGAGCAATTTGGTGAGTTTGAATCCCTCAACACCCAAGGTGAAGGGTCTAGTGCTGAAATACTTATCACAAGTATCAAGAAGGACTTGATTTCAGGTTATCACAACCCTAAAAGACAATATTACCTAATCACTAGGCTTGTTAAAGTCCCAAGCACTAAGAAATAAGAATTCACTAAGAGATCTCTTCAAGGAGATAAGTACTCAAACCCCATGAAATGGACGCTAAGACCAGGGGTGGCTTATAAACATGGTTTTAGCTTATTTAGGTCTTATCTTATTAGTTCCAATGGTTCTTTCACCATTGAGCAACTTCTAAGGTTATGCTGTTGCACAAACCTAGTGTTCTGCTTGTAGCCCTTCCTAGAAGGAAAACTAGACATAACACAAATTACTCCCAAAAGAACAAATGAATGGGTTGAGGATTCTAATACCCTTTTCATTTTTACTAAACATGTCTGAATAGCAAGTAGTGGAAATGAGTGGAGGTTGCTGCTGTTGCAATGCTAGACCAGTTTAATAGGCCTAATTAGGGCTCCAAATGTACTATAGGTGCTCTTTCTCTTATGCCGATGCACAAATTAGATATGGAGGCATGTTTATATGTCTAAAAAAAATGAGAATCCAATTTTTTAGGCCTTGGAGAACCCCCAACCACAATCTAGGATGATTGTCCTAGTTAACTGACTGGTGCACACATTGAGATGTACACCTAGGGTGTGGTGGCAAACCCAATCCTCTGCTTGGTATCACTCCAAACCTACAAAAGATGAAAATAAATTGAATAAAATTGTATTCCACCAAGGGGCATCAATTTCCCATGGTGGAATGTGCCTAAACAATCAGGCCCTATCAGGTACCCTAGTTTTAAGCCTCAAAACTAGGCACCTTCACTAAAAATCAAATAACTTTTGATCTAAGGAAGATCAACACATGAGATCAACTAAAAATGGAAGAGGATTCAATTCTTCAACCTCAAGAATCCCTGTCACCTGCCCTTGCATTCTTACATGTTCATACAATGCCTAAATCACGGGAATTTACAGAGAAATGATGGTTTTTATTGATAAAATGCCAAATTACATGTTGTTATCCTATCACCCACCTATCAGGGCTTATATAGGATACTCCCAACAGTTACATGAGTGGTTTGAACAAACTAGCCATTTGGGAGGGTTAATTACAATGTTTGAAAACTTTTAGGAAGTTGCTCAAATGTTGCTTGACAACTTTTTGAGCAACTTTGACAATTTTGCATTTCTTGCAACTCTAATGACCAAAATTGGTCTTTACCTTATTTTGATGATCCCTAATGGATCCAAGCATAAAAATACCTAAGACTAGGGTGTTGGATCATAAATGACCACTAGTTAAACCAAGGGCTCATAAAATGCCAACTTGGAACTATGGTCTTACAATGAGATTGATGTTCAGGGTGCTTCCCTTAATACCAAAAACACATAATTGAAATAGAGAAACAACAACAACAATATGCAAGAACAGAAAATTGGCTTCTTATTATCTCCACAAATGTGGAATTACAAACTTTTAGAATTACAATATGCAAAGCCACATGGGCATTCCCTTACAATATTCTGTAGGACAAAGCCTCGAATCAATACCCAAATCTACTACCCAGAACTACCCTAGACAACACTACGGGCCTTCTTTATATAGGCATTTCCCACCACCCGAGAAGGTTCAAAAAAATTTATCCCTAAGGGCCGACCAAACTTAGAATTATTTTAATTTGCAATTTATTACACCAAAGTCAGCTCAAAATAACTTTTGAAACTCGAACAAAAATTTTGAAGGAAAATTATTTTCTGCCATTTTAGGTGGCCTGACTTCTAGAGACCATAAGTCATCACCAGTTGACCTGATTGACTATTATAACCCCATTTCAGAAACACCATGAAGCGCTCTACAGGCTTGACTTGCGCAAGCGCTCGTCACCCAAATTTTTAACCTCATCCGAGGCCTCTAAAGCCTTCAAAACTGAGTTCAAAGTTTTTGTACCCTGCTGCCAATACCAAAAACCTTCAATATCTTCAAAACTAGACTTGATCTAGCCATGAAACTTTGCTGGCAGGCTGATATTATCGAGATGAACCTCCACATGTAAAATCAAATTATTCCAAGATCGTAAGACCAACTTACTAAAAATAGCAAGTTTCCATAAATAGCAGCTCTGCACAAGATAGCCCCTATTGAATATAAATATAGAAATATTTTTGGGTGATGCAAGATTGCTCTTACACCCAGGATGCTCTTGCATCAATTACCCACAATTGCACCCAATTCATTGAAGTACTAGAAGGGCTACCTCTTATACACTTTGGCATTTTTGAACTCTCTTCTTTGCATGTTGGCATAAATAAATGGATTAGGTTCTTTGTCTTTCATTATTAACTTTAAAAGAAGGCAATATTATTTCCATCAAAATAGTAGAGAGATCACCCTACCTTCAGAAGCTCATCCCACACTCTATCCTCAGCATCCATGCACTAAGTTGCCTCGTTCCAAGTGAAACCACTTGTATTCCTTAGCTCTTTCATCACTCTATAGGCAGGCTTTAGGTTTTCAACTTAGTTTTGAAGTTGTCCTTTGATAGATTAAGGTTCATATCAGCATTGAATCGCATCTCAATTGCGGACCATGCTTCTTTTTTGAAGCCTCTGTCACATTTTTTGCCTAGTTGTACTTTCTCAAGGAGCAAGTCTAGAAACTTGTGTTCCATTTCCTTTGTCCACATTAGCTTCTTCAAGGAAGGAGATATCTGGCTTGTGTTACCAATTTCATCCATGCTCATCATTAATTCTGTGTATGCCATGGTGTGTGTACAAATTGTTGTTAATGGTATCAAAGTATCTTCATACATCAATTTACTCAAATAAAACACATTGACCCATACAAGTCCAATACTTGCAGATAGAAAGAGAAGAAAAAAGAAACCATCATGTATATCAAAGTATCTTCATACATCAGTTTACTCAAATAAAACACATTGACCCATACAAGTCCAATACTTGCAGATAGAAAAGAGAAGAAAAAGGAAACCATCATGTATATCAAAGTATCTTCATACATCAGTTTACTCAAATAAAACACATTGACCCATACAAGTCCAATACTTGTAGATAGAAAGAGAAGAAAAAGGAAACCATCATGTAGTCTTGACTCATACAAGAACAACTATTCTCAGGATCTGTACTCTTCCCACATTCTACTTGCTATATCATCTCAGAACTATGCCCACTGGTCTCTATCATGCTGAGACAACCCATATGTCTCCAGCATTGGTACATCTATCCCATCACGATCCTCTTCCTCTTTGGTGAAAATTTCTGATGGAATGTCATCCTCTAACGTAATGTAGTTGTGTAGTATGCAACATGCTAATACAATATGGGCTTGTGTTATGATAGGATAAGATGCGGCATGCCTCAAGATTGGAAAATGCTACTTGAGAATACCAAATGTATGCTCTACTGAGTTTCTAAGAGGAGAGTGTCGATGGTTGAACAACTCTTCTCGAGAGTTTATTGGATTCTCTCTTGAAAACTCCTTCAGGTGGTAGCGTGTACACTGATAAGGAGCAAGAAATCCAGGTGCATTGGGATATCCAGCATCCACTAGAAAATATTTTCCTACATAAATAAAGTATATTATTAAAACATGAAATATTGATTATACCCTTGAGTATATTAAACTATGATTTGGCTTACTGAGGGGAACAACAAGAGGATCTTCTCTTGACAGAGCTGAAGCTAGAACACGACTATCCACGGTAGACCCTTCCCAACTAGCAAGGCAGTACTAAAACTTATGATCAAAGGAACACACACCTGGATAACATTTTGCGACAAGTTGCCTTTTCTATCATGATATTTACCCTGCATGTTGACATCGATGGTGACTGGTATATGGGTTCCATTGATAGCTCCAACACAATCCTATATGATATGATACAATCATCAATTCTACAGTCAACTAATAATATGATAAGGATAAAAATCCATACAAGAAATTCGTAACAACACAATAATTACCTTGAAGAATGGATCAAAATGTTCATTCCCACTAATTTTAGGAGTGTTTGGACTAGGTGGTAGAAAGAAATCCTTGTTGAGTCCTAAGATAGCCCTCAACATCTTGTGGAAGTATCGACTGATTGTCTCTCCCGAGTGCCCAAAGTTTTAGGCAATCTTGCAGTTCCTTAGATTATGGCCAATGGTGTGGAGGAACATCACAAGTTGTTCTTCTAATGTCAAGTGTATCGTATTTGTCAAGGTTCCTTTCAACCTTAGGATAGTAGCTAGATGAAAGAAGGCTCCCCTACTCATGCGAATCTGATAATGACAATCCACATTGTTGGAATGAATAACCATTCTATAAAAATAATTTCCTTTTCTTTTTTGTTTACCCATTTGTGCATTGCCTTCTCAGGCCACCACTACTATGGCTACGACAACACAAGCAATAAAAGCTGCGAGAAGACGAGAATATGTGGTCTCCACAGCTACCCATCCTAGAATGTCAATATTCTTAATAGGATCCATCAATGGCCTGAAATGTGGACAAACACAACGATTTCAATGAGGAGATATTGGTAGCATGTTGTTCATGTTCTATTTTTCTAACTCTTTTCATGAAAGTATTCTACAAATAAAAGTGATTTTAAGACATTTTATAATCAATGTTCTTTGGTTAGTCCTAATGATGATATTTTCTTCCCATACTTCAACTACATGGGATGCAAACAATATCTCAGGTTAACCTTCAATGGCCTTTACATGAATCCCTACAGGTGACTGTGGTAGCTAACTAGTTGATAACATTCAAAGTGATTGTGGTCATAGAAGAGTGAGATATCTAGGTGCAACTCTTTTTATGAAATTGAAAGTATTCTACAAATAAAAGTGATTTTAAGATATTTTAGAATCAATGTTAATTAATAGTAGAGATAGGTGCTATAGTCTTTAGAAGTATCTAGGAGCAAATGTCAATGAAATTGTATTTATCATGAATATGTTTCGGTTAGATTTAAGAATTTTGTTGTAATATCTTGTTTTATCAATGTTTTGTCTTATCAAAATAGGGAGTTAGAGAAAAGAAAATAGACTCTTTTGATTATGTATGATTTCAAATAGTGATGAAAAAGACCTCCATAGTCAAATTCACATTTTCAAATTGTATCAATATGAATTATAAAATTCTAATGTCTTTTAAGAATTTTGTTGATCTCATTCTTTATATTTCTAAATTTTTGCCATCCATATATACTAAAAAATTCTTCATGGATGTTTGAATTTGACTGCGTGTATCTTACTCTATCAACATTTCAAATCATATTATATGATTCATTATAATACAATGAATAAGAGAAGAGACAATACAGTATCTTGATGAATATAGAGTATGGTTGGAAATGTTAATAGAAAAAGATATAATCAAATCAAGAAACTCAAATTACATCAACATGGATTGTAGAAGCCTAATGTCTCTGAGAATTTTGTTGGTCTCATGCTTTAAATTTATAAGCTTCTACCATCCATATATTTAGAAAAAAATTCATTACGAATTTTTGAACTTGATTGTGATCTCTTCCCAATAATGTTTCAAATTAGATTCTATGATTCATCATTGAGATAATGAGTTAGAGAAGAGAAAATACAATATCTTGATAATGAGTCATAGAGTACAATTTGAAACATTGCTGAAAAAGTATACACAATCAAATCAAGAAGCTCAAATCAAATCAACATGAACTGTAGAGATTCTTTTTATCTTGTACTTTATATTTCTAAGCATATATCATCGTTAATTAGTGCCAAGTGTCAAAGATAAGTATAAAATGCCAATTGATAGTTCATAATTTCAACATTAACTATTAAGACATATGTCATCTCATATATGTGTAAGTTCACAATTCAAATGAAAATCATTACAATTACAATATTGAAAATCACAATTACAATATTGTCTTCTATCTTCAATGTAGTTCATCAATCATCAAAATGGTTATCATAAATATCATACCAAATACACAGCTTGTGGTTGACGATAAAAAAAAAATACTATAGGTACTTTATTACAAGTTGCAATAAGTTTTTATATGAGTTACTGTAACTCTTTGGATAATCAATATCATAAGCACAAATTGTAATAAAGTAGCAGTGTGCTTCCTTACTTAAAACTAATACAAGAGCACCCCCAACCTAGCATCCCTCATTTCTTATTAATTTACTAATTTCAAGATGCAACATCCTAGATTAGTGATATGGATTGAACCTAAGTCCGACCTATGACTTTGACTAGCGTAAAATCATGTGTATAATGTAATCTCTCAAAAATCATGTGCCCTTAATTTAGATCTTAATGATCCTCAAATAGAACTTAGCAAGTGTATACTGTAACCAGTATACACTTGGTACAATATAATACGAAGATTTTAGATCTTATAATGATCCGTCGATGCAAACTAATTCTCGCCAAAAAAGAATTCTTCAACTGAGGATTAACAAATTTCTTAACAAGTGTAAATAAATTCAAACTATGGATTTAATAGCAATGTAAACTGTTACAGCGTAAGAAATAGCACTGGGCTAATGCTAACAAAATGAAAACAGTGCTATTTCTGTCATGACCATTGCCAGTCTCTCTGAAAATCGTAGACATACAACATGAATGAAGGAATATCTAGTGTAAACTGAAGGAAAAATAAATCAATCAACACTGTTGCTCGGTATATAGATCTCTGGTGTTCTTCTCAAGCTGGATCTCAGGGATCATGTGCCCTTTTAAAAAACTGGAATAATTTCCATCAAAGCGTTAAGTTGATATGTAGCTACATTATCCACTAGTTTGTGTTCATGAAATGATCGATATGTGTTAAGTTGATATGTAGCTACATAGCAATGATTGAATAATTTACAGCAACACAAACCAGTGGATAATGTAGCTACTAAATGAAAATTTTGATTGAAAAGGAATAATTTATAGCACCTTGATACGCACAGGGAGTGATCCAAGCACCCTGGGTGTGGTTTGGGTACGCACTTTGCATACCCACAGCACACTTGATGCACTTGGGGCGCATCTTGTGGTACCAACGGCACACAGAGCGTGCATATCCAGACCCAGACACACCCAGACCCAGTTTATGGGTACATTGTATCCAACAATGTTAATGGGTATATGGGTTCATGGGTATATTTTGCCCTACGTATTAATGGTTTATTTAGAATAGTGTTAATAGTTTATTATAAATAAGTAAAATACGCAGTGTTGTGTCATTTGCGACCAGCCATGAAGGAAAGTCCAAAATTAATTGACCGCGCTTTGTCTTCACTACTTTACGCACTAAAATACGGCCACATTGGTTTGCAACTGCTATTACTCATCGTATCCAACAGCCCAACAGCTATACAGAGATATTGATAAACTAAACAAGCAAAATAAAGCTTGATATGAAAAACAGATAAAGCTTGAAGATATGCAAAAAAATAAGATTCAGCAACAAATTGATCTTCGAACTAGGGTTTTATAGAAAATACTTGAAAATGGCGCAACGAAAGGTATGAGGCCCCATTTGTTTGCTAAATACAGAAACACTTGACCAGTCAAGCTGCAAATGCAAAGCCCTAAACCCTATCGAGAATGTGAGGCGCCAGCGACAACCAGATGAAAAATGAAAACCCCAAAACAAATGCGAGAATTTCGCGGACCTGACGGATTATCAAATTTGCCTCGATTTTTTTCAAAATTGGATTTTGGTTTTGAATTCCACCTCTTCGGTGGGAAGATTGTGCCGCCCGTTTTAAGGCCTAAACCTGGTTTTCACCGGCATAACCCAAATTGCATATTGGGGTTCCAAACGATGGATTTGGTGAAAATCAAGAAGTGTCGCCACCAATTCCGATCCAATTCCCGCAAACAAATGGGGCCTAAAAGTCAATACTTAAAATGACACGTGATAATTTACATTGAGAATTAACTCCTATCTTAAAATTCTCCAATAAATTAAATTAAATAAACTTAAAAAACAAACAAACAAACTTTTATCTTAAAATAATAATTGACTTAAATTAAAATTGACCATATCTTAATAAATTACATCAATACCACGTTAATATTTTTAAAGGCACATACATATCAAGAAATAACCTAGCATCAACAAATTTGAATATTCGTATTATTAAAATACGATAAACTTCAAAATCTAATATTATTTTGATATACGTAAAAAAAAATTCATCAAAATTTTAAGTCAACTTGACATTAGACTCCCCAATAAATATTTAACACTTGTAATATAATGTTAACCTTATCCACATTTCCTTGTCCTCCTTCAGGACAATTGCACATATTTTGCATGTCGATGGTGGCCCCAATTCCTAGGTTTCGCTCGGGACCATCTTGTTCGCACTAGGTGGAGTAAACGCTGAAATTGTAATGGGTCGCACTACAATTAGTTATCTCTTTACTAACACCAAAAAGAAACATCTCCATTGCTGCACAGTTAAAAGCCATTTGAGGCTTTGATTTGCTCAATCTCTGCTCCTACTTTTACAGGATCCGGTTGGGAGCAGCTGAGTCAAAGAGGAGTTCCGTGTAGAGTTTGGCAATGAATAAAATATTGTTGAGGGCGGCATTGTGCGACGCTGAAGGGGATCAGATTGTGGGCGGCTTCCGTCATAGACAAGATAGAATGAGCATATTCTCACACAAGCTTCTAATGATTTGATATAGGTATCAGCGGATATTCCAATTTTCCGAACTGTTCAGAGGGGAAAATCGAAAGGGTTCTTTCGAAAAGCAAAAAAATTCCCACAAATTGATATTAGTCAACATCCTCAAATTGTTTGAACGGACTTAAGAGAACTTTCATTCTGCCTTTGCCAAATTTCTTTTCTTTTTTTAATTTTAAAATGATACTCATGTTTATAATTGAACTCAACTACTGTAAGGGTTTTGTCCTTGGCCTGGAGTAAATCCTAATCCTTAATCCCTAGCAAAGAAATTTTTCACCATATAAAAATGTGTAATAAGGAAATCTAAAGCAGGTGAAAGATTTGAAAATGAAGATATCATTTGAGGCCAAGAAAAGGAATCGTAGGCATAGAAGAAGGGCTCGAAAATGGTTTACCTGGACTAATTTGTCCTGCCAAGTGCACAACGGGAGGGAAACGAATTAGTGTGAATATTTTTGCTTCTCAAGAAATATCTTATGTCCTTACTCACAATGATGGAGCTGCTTGAAGTAGTACTGCCCCATCTCCCAGAATTGTAGGAGTTTGGTAGCGGACTGTTTCCAGCATTTAGTTGGAATTGGCATTTGTATATATCCATTTCGTCGAAATCTTCAGTTTGGGTGTGCCTTATGAAACAGGGATAGGAATGTGTTAATGCTCATTTTGGCCCAAAATGAGCATTAAAATATTCCATTGAAAAGGTGAAATTGGGATTTGAAATTGGAATTTGAATGGAGAGAAAACAAATTTTAAAATTTTTCATATCTACATTTAATTTTTTAATTGTGTGGGGGGGGATTTAATGTATTTTTTATTTGTTCTAGGTGGTTTGTAACTTTATTGTTTATTCAATTTTTTTTGAAAAAAATTCAAATATTTTGTTGAATTTTTTTTCGAATTTTTTAACGATTTTTTTCACGAATTTTTTGTCGAATTTTTGTTCAATTTTTTTGATTAATTTTTTGTTGAATTTTTTTCGAATTTTATCTGCAGTGATTGTAACTTGGCTACCTGCCACCAACTTTGGCTGCCTAAAACAGTCTGCGATTACATTTTAAATTCAATTCCATTAATAAAAATGAATTATTAATTTTAAAAACATTAAAACAATTCAAAAAGAAAAATTAAAAAATCATATTCAAATTCCAATTCCAGTTTCAAAAACTGGAACCAAACGGTAGAAACATAATCCAGAAATGAAAAACTGGATTATCAAATCCATGATTTGACCATTTTCGACATTTGATCAAATTCATCATTTCCTAATTCCCACTACCAAATGGGCCGAATTATGTCTAGTAGATTAATATTAATAAGTATCTTTTTATATTATTTTTAACTAATATGCATCTTTCTATATTGTTTATTATATATTTGTATTAATTTAGAATTCTTTTAATACAAAGTTAATTTAAGATTTTCGCATATATAATAATGTATTTAAAATAGTAATTAGATTATTTTATTTAAAAATAATTATATTTAATATGTATTATTAATTATAATGATAATAATATTTAAATTTAAAGAAATTTAATAGAAATAATTCATAAATTAAAATAATTTGACAATTAATATTTTAATTAAAACGTAAAATGAAAGACATTAAAATAACTAAACTATCATAAAAAAATCATATAGAAGATAAGGGCGATTCTCAAATTTCAAGCGTGATGTATGGAGATTTTGATTTGATTTTTTAGAAAGCATATATTCTATTGTTGGGTAAGATGAATAAAAGCTATTAGAGTTTTTTTGTATTGTAAAACTCCTTTAAGATATAAGATAATAAGGATTTATGATGAAAATAGAATCCTTACATATTAAATAAATGACACCAAAACCAAGTAATCTACAAATGTATTTAAATATTAGAAGTTATAATGATAGATGTGCATATTTTTACTTCGTATAATAAAAATACCTTACACAAAATACAACCATCTCTTTCTCAATCAAAAGGCACCTTTTTAATAATAAAACAACAATTTTAATTTAATTACAATGTCTTTTCCTAAATTTAAACTAACTATTATATTGATTTGGTTATGCCACTATAATATGAATATAAGTTACTTCCTAAAGAAGATAAATGTTGGTATCAATAAGTTATCTATCAAGTCCACCTATTGATTCATATTCACGTGTTAAGTTTTTTATAAAAATGTTAAGTTTATTATAAAAATACGATACATATATTAGATTGAACGCTAAAGAAAACATTATAGAAGGGAAAAGGCTAAAGAAGCCCAATACAAATTTTGACGCATAGATTATTAAAGCGAAAGGTTATTATAAAATAAGCTAGATGAGGTGACTTCATAAGTAATGCCCTTTAACAAAGAGCTTATTTATTTATTTATTTATTAGATAAGCGGACCACCACTCGTATGAAAGGTGTCACTGACATGTGGTGCAGGTGGAATATACATTGAAATTGTAATGGCCCACATTGGAATTACTAATCTGTTTGCTTCCAGTCAGCGTGCTTACCACTTTCCCTCCACGCTTCAGGGTTGCCACTTGTTGCCCTACCTGGAAATCCATACTCCACGTGGATATCCCTTTCGGAGCATCGGATGTCTTTGTCATACTTCCAGATCGCAATTCCACCGTGGCAGGCTCAGTCAGCTTCGCAGTCACGTACACTTTATCACTTAGCTGATCAGAATACACGACCTTGCAACCGTCAGCGGGCACGTTGATGGTTTTGGTCTGGGTGTAATAAAACAAGTAGATCGAATCCTGTGTAATCGCGGGTGCGCTCCCGGACTTATACCAGCTGAAGTAGTACTGCCCCAACTCCAGGAAGGCGCGGTGCGTGTACTGCGACACGTCAGAGGTGGCTATGCTGAGTGGCGGTGCCACGTAGGAGCCCTCTACCCAGTCGTTCCACATCGCGATCTCGACGAGAGGAACGCTTAGCTGGATGAGCTGCTCCCACTTTTTGATCCAGAGCCCCGGACCCTGGTAATTGCCCTTCACTTGACAGTTACAGCCGTTGAGATCCTTTGCCTTGCAGGCAGCAGAGCAGCAGGAGCCTTGAATGTTTTTGAAGAACCAGGGGCTGGGGCTCGCCATGTACACTTTCCCCGCGGCTTTGCAGGCGTGGAGATAGTTCTGGTCTTTGGAGGCAGAAGGGTTCTGGAAATCGGGGCTAAAGTAGGGCCACGCTGACGTGTCCCACGCGAACAGCCCGTCGATAATATCCTTGAATTTATCCAGCATGCCCTAAACGCCCGCCGAGGTGTCGTCCGTGGGGAAAAGGGGAATGAAGAAGAACTTGCTTTTTCGACCTTTTGAAATACGTCTTTCCATCCACTGAGAGCAGAGGAGTACCCGTATTCTGCCCACCATGAATCGTCGCTGCCGAGCCAGGAGGTGAACAAGGGTTTTCCTCGGTATTTCATCTGGTTGGGATGGGTTTCGTAACGGGTGAGCATGGTGACCAGTTGATCAGGCGTGAGATTGCCATTGGCGTCCTTGTGAATATTGGCGGAGAAGAATATTTTGAACGATGGACCCACCTCTTTGGCCACCTGGTACATATTGTCCGCCAGATTCTGTCGCCACACATTGCTGTTGAGAGCGAAGGCGTCGATGCCTCTGGTCTGGGCAAGTTGAATCTCTCGCTTGAGGACATTGATGTTGTCGTTGGCGTAGAGCAAGTAATGTGCGAACACCAGCCTCTGATCTGCTGCCCTCGCGAGGTAGATCAAATGGCAGGACACAGCTAATACGAAAAGAAAGAGCTTCATTTTTGCAGAGCTCGTAGTATTTTAAGAATTCATTTGCTCAATCTCCGATTTATATATTTACAGACAATGGCTGGAGCTGGGTGGGCTAACTCAACGTCGAGTTCCGTGTAAAGTTTTTGTCGAACAATGAATAAATGTGGTGTCAATGGCATTCAGCGACGATTGTCGGCAGCTTCAGAGAATGAAATCATTGCATTTTTGTTTCTTTTCAATGATATAAAATATCGCCACTTAAACAAGGACGTAACAGTACAACCTCTTTAAAGACAAGGTTATTGAGTATAACCTCTTTAAGGATGATTTAAATATTGTGAGTTTTAAGTGGACAGAGATGAAGTTCAAAAAATGGATAAATATGAATCTTAAATTGTAATGCATTAATAATGTCTATTTGAGGTGGGTTTTAAGTACATCGGTATAAATCTAATATTGTACTGTATTCTTTTACAAATGATGGCAAATCATAATAGGAAAAAATTATGATAGTTCAGAGGTATGATGATACATATTAATACTTTATTTTTTTATAAGTTTGATTGTGTAACACTTTTTTAGCATCAACATTCTTTTGCTCTCTTGCATTTTGATGAAATATCATGTAGTGTTTCTTTTCAATGATATAAAATATTGCCACCTAAACAAGTACGTAACAATATAACTTCTTTAAAGATTTGAGGTTATTCATTATAACCTCTTTAAAGATGATTTAAATATTGTCAGTTTTAAGTGGACACAGATGGAGTTCAAAAAATGGATAAATATGAATCTTAAATTGTAATGCATTAATAATGTCTACTTAGGATGGAATTTAAGTACATTGGTATGAATTTAATATTGCAATGTATTCTTTTACAAATGATGGCAAATCATAATGGGGAAGAATTATGATAGTTACGGCTAGCATAATATTTATTAATGTTTTATTTTTCCCAGTTCTATTGTGTAACAATTTTTAATATCAACATTCCTTTGTTTTCTTGTATTCTAATGATAGATCATATAGTATGATCTGAAGGGTAAAGTTGATGCTAAAAATTGTTACACACTAATCAATCAAAAAATAAAATATTTATTTATATTGTAAAAATCTGATAAGTTTGATAATGCCTATTAGTTTTAAGTGCATAAATATAGAGTAATCTAAAAAATAGACAAAATTGTGGGGAGTCAACTTGTGATATGATCTAAGAGTTCTCCTTTTTTAAATCTGTAGGTACCTTGAAAAAATAAAATTAATTTGTTTAAATTTTTTTGATTTGGTAGGATTTTGAAACATTTTTTCAACAAAGTTTTCCCATTTTTTAACTGCCCTCATTGGCGACATTACATAATTTATGCAACATGTTGTCCAAAATCACTAGCAATGTTTTAAGTATTTTTTAAAGAAATCTGTAAGAACATTAAAAAATGATTCTATTCTTATCTATTAAATAAATGTCATTTTTATTTGTTAATAATATATGACGTGATTGTAACGCCTAATGTTAGATCCCTATTTTCCCCTTCCCATAAATATATTGTGAATTGTGAAATGAATTTTATATTTATTTAGTTGTTTAATTTTTTTTGTTTATTTTCTTTTCTTATTCTTGAAGTTATTTTCAAAACTATTTTATGACATAACTATTTAGTATTGAATGGATAATAGTTATTGTTGATGTTGAAAATTTAATGGTTGCCATAACTATTTTGACATAGAGTGAATCTAGTAGAAATTGAACCATCTGTCTATATTATACTTGTCTCATTCTATTTCACAAACCTTATACAACTTGGTTTTCTAGATAGGTTCGCTTTTAAAATAATATTGTTGTTATATTTCATTTTTTTGACATAAATTATTAAATATGGGGTGGGGGCTAAATAAATATAGCCCCTCTCAAAAAGAGATGAATTTCAATCTAATTGATCGCATGATTGATGTAACATGCGTGGCTACCCCCTGCAGAATGTTATTCTTTATGTGAACCACTCCCCCTTACGCTTCAAAGTGTAGATGTTAAATTATATATAATGTCATTATATGTACTATTATTTTTAAAATATTTAAAAAATTAACAATATGTCTTTCTCAAGAAAATTTGGAATTTGTTATATATTATTAAATACATAATTTACTAACTACAATAATAAATAGTGGTAGGTACTATCCATTAATAGTACTTGTTATGGAGGAAATTGATATTTATGGAGACAACTCAAAGTGTTAAAAAAAAGAATAACTGTTTTCATGACTACAATGATACACCATGTTTACTCTTTTGAAAACTCTCCTATTTTCCCATTTACTTGTTTTGGGCATGCATGATGGTAAATATTTCAAGTGTTCTTTTAACAAATTATATATTAAGCAGAAAATATTCAATTAGCTTATGCAGTGACATTTTACAAATCTTAAAATTGAAATTCTAACTTTCTTTTAGATTCATAATGTCTAGGAGTAGGCTTCGTTAGTTTTATTGCCTCTCTCTCTCTCTCTCTCTCTCTCTCTCTCTCTCTCTCTATATATATATATATATATATATATATATATATATATATAGACACACACACACACACAGAGAGAGAGATATAGGGTGATATAGAGAGATAGAAAGGGATAAGAAAAGTGATAGAGAGATAGGGAGAGAGATATAAAGGAAAAGAGATAGAGGTAGAGAAAAATATGGATAGAAAGAGATCAAGAGAATAAGAGATAGAAATATATATATATATATATATATATATATATATATATATATATATATATATATATATATATATATAGAGAGAGAGAGAGAGAGAGAGAGAGAGAGAGAGAGAGATGAATTTCTTAACTTTGACAAGTTGAATATTAAAATATTTCAAATCTTTTAATTTAATAAAACGAACTAGAATATGCAAGGTATATATGTAATAATAATAATAAGCATGTGTTCATTAGAAAATTTATATAATTTTCTCATGTGCCAATTTGTTGGCCTTTATTGTGGAGATTGTACCTTCCTTGAAGTCATTTTGAATTTCACATTTTATGTTCCACTTCCCTATATCTTTGGCATACCCATTGCACACCAAGGTACAATTGCTAGTTCTTATTTGTCTTTTCCACCATTTGTAGTAAATACTCCCTCCTGATTTCTCTACGATTTTTATCTTTTGTCTTTAACATTAAAAATATTACTTTTAGGTTTTCATCTTTAAGATTTTTATAATTTTAATAATTAATTATATAATTTTTGATGTTTTAATTTTTAAGTTTTAAAAACAAAAGTATAAATATATAAATTATTTATATACTCTTTTTAAAAATAACTATTTAGAAATTGAATTTTAAATTTACTGATACTCCTAATAAATCAATTATGAAAAGTAGCAATTATTTTAATCTATGTTTAAGATATAAAGAAAAAACTATGAATAACAATAAACTATTTGTAATTTATTTGTTCTTAACAAATATAGAAAATTATAATGTAATCAACATCAATTTTTTTGAAATAATGTACATTAATATTTCATATAAATGTAGATCAATATATTATTGAATATATTATCATATAATATACTATCTACAAATATTTAAAGTTTAAATAAATTTATTATAATTTAATACATTTATTCTAAATTTATATTTTAGAAATTTAATAGGTTTTTTAAATTTATTTTATTTATTTATTTATTTGATTGGTAAAAGGTCGAAGTTCTGAAACTTTATTAATAATACAAATAAATGAAGTTTTACATACAGAACCCCGCTCAGTGCAGGCGCTGGTAGGAAAGAGCGGGATTTATTTATTTTATTATTATGTTCTATTTCTTTTAATAAACAAAACAATCAAATGTATAAGAATCTCATTAATTTTTACATTTATACTACGATTAAAAAAATTAAATGTGGTATTCACATTTATTTATTATAAACAACTTTCAACAACAAGTCAAATAGTGATCTATTGATATCAAGATTCAATTGTTAATTGTGTTGGGTTATAAATGGAAGAAATAGTGATAATAGATATGGAATTAATGTCAAGTTTAGTGTTAAGGTCGTGATTAGAGTTAGGTTTAAAGCTAAAAACAAGTGATTCATATTTTTATTTCAAACTAAAGATAATTTTTATATTTTTATCAATATTATATTTTTTTTTTTAATTTCAAACTGAAGATAAACTTTCCCAACAATTCCCAAAAGATAGGAAGAATGGTTGCTGCTCCCCCTACTCTCCCCTAGTTTCAAATTTGAGAATCACACTCAAGACCACTGGAATCAATAACTCTCCCACTTGCAACCTACAAGGAAATGAATTTGCATGAATTCTTTTGCTTCTCAAGAAAAAAATGATATTTTTTTATCACGAATATGGAGGAGCTTGATGACCCAAATGAATGATAATTCTTCCATGGACAATACTTCCCTTATTATTTGTAAAAAGATGGATTTGGTTGTAGTGTCCTTTGTATGACTATTTCTTGTCTTGTGTTCAAGACTTTTGACTGACTTTCATGTGTGTTGATATGTTTGTTGATTATTTGAATATTTTAAATATTATTAGAATTCTAATATTATTTAATTATAATTAAAATTATATTATAAGATACCATTGATTATGATTAAATTATATTTTATGATATCCTACAACATCATTGATAATTATTGATGTTGTTCAAACACAATTATTATTATTGTGTATAACTATCTTATGAGTTGACGTTAATTATCATTAATATAATATTAATGTCATTTTAATAGGATACAATTATTGTTTGATTGAATGTAAAATTTAGGATGATATTAGTTATTGATAATTTATTATTCAAGTTTGTTTAGCAATATGATATTAATACTTGAATTGTATTAATTGATAAATTAGATATACATATAATAATTATTTGGGAACTTTCCTTATTGAAGAATGTTAATTGTCGAGATGGAAAGCAATTTCTAATATCATCTTTTGGGGTTTATGAGTGCATGGCCATTTCATTGGTTTTGCACGGATTTTTTTTTGGAGAATGAACACTAATTAACAGCCCCTAAATAGTCAATGAACGTTAGTGCTGAAATGAAATGATAGAAGCAATAACTGAAACAATCATTTAATAAAAGAGGAATACCTAAGAGAGATATTGATATATGTCCTCTACAAATTTAGAGTAATCTCAATATGTGCCACTGGGAGAAAAATGGAGTTTTTGGAAGGAAATTGGTTGGGAGATAGTTTCTCATGCATCTAGTCCATGTTATTTTGATTATGACCATAGTCAAAGGAGGGATTTGTTGATGCATATAGTTAATGGATTTATGAGGATTTGGTCTAACATTATTTGGCTACGATGCATAACAATGGGATAAATTTGGCGTACACAATTATGAAAAGGTGATGTTTCATATTGTTTTGGATCTCTAAGTACCGTAGAGATTACCCTAGTACTTGTGCCTATCTTCATCATGTCTATCACCTCTTTCATGGGCATCTAGATCTACTCCATGCCTTGGTACATTCGTAGACTCGGTGTAAAACTCCAGATAGCTCTTTTGGAATTTCTAGTCGCGATTGAGCTTTTGGCATTATGTCACTGCCTATGCATTTATTTTGGGGGTGATGTATCAATGATCATGGTTGTATTCTGACACGTAATGGTGTTTTCTATTTGTTTTTTTTAAGGTCTGTTCCAGCCATTTGGCATGAGGAATGAACAGGATAGATTGTAGACACAAAACTACAACATTGATAGAGGCATGCGGGTTATTTGATAAAATGATTAAGGAGAAGAATCTCATTAGGTTATTCTCAATCAGGTATTCGAATTGACAAAATGGCATGTTAATTTTATACGTTAGTTTCCTTAAAACTAATGAAGGTTTTGTCAGTTTATTCTTGCTTGTCATTTCATGCATGCGACTAATACAATAAACCATTCAATCACTCCCTTCATCATTGACCTATTTAATTATAGTAGATGCTTGCTATGAAATCAAATCTCTTCTTCTTGCCAAATAATTGTATGACCATGCAAATAGAATTGTTCCACAAGTATATGTTATTGCCTATATTTTGTGATGTTACTAGTTTCTTCCTAGGATGTCACGGGCTTGATGCTTTGAAACAGTTATAAAATAGAATTGACTGTTCTCAATTATGATGGTGGTCATAACTGTTTAGTGGGCTATAAGGAAATTCTTACTTGCTCTTGGTTTTTAGCGTTCGCTGCTATTGATACATTACTATTGTTGTTTGCGGCTACTAAAGATGTGTTTGTATTTCGGTCAACGTGAGAGACCTTGTTTAATGCATGTGCTTGGGATCTTTCCATGTTCGCTGATCATTTCTCTTTTTGGCATTTTTTGTTGGCCTCCTTATCCACATTGGATGGTTGCATAACCTGTACAAGGCTCCATTTGATCTGTTGATTGCAGACCATAGAAAAGCTCTTCCTAGTGACTGTTATTTAGATTTAGTATTATTTCCATCTAATGGCATTCTACATAGTTAGATTTGGGAATTTCTTAAATGCCCTTACCTATTTTTATGGCTGTATATAATGGTTATTCGTTGAAATTTTTTTTTTTGGGTCAAAACTTTTTAGTAAGAGTTCTGACTCATAATTCGTTTGACATATATACATATGTGTACACAAACACAAATACACATCATGATGATTATTAGTGGGCTAAGTCATTTAAGTGAGCAAATTTATTATATAATAAAGGTTGTTACTCTTGTTAATGGATATTTGTATTTATGTAAAGTACTTGTAGTATAGGCATGTCACTTGGTTGATTTATAGTATGTGAATATTTCTAAAACAATAAAATTACAAATGTATAATCTAATGATGGAAATATCTAACTTTGTTCTCTCACTAAAGTTATGAGTTCTTGTGTTTCTTTATTCGCCTTGGTATGTTGTGATTGAGCTCTTCTATTCAGTACCTGAATTATCCTAGTTTGGGATGTCGTGATTAGATGATTTATTTGGGCAACGGCTATGCAATCGACAAATTCTCCTCACCCTACCACCATGCATGGCCCCTTCCTCATATCATCCATACCCGTGGTGTACTGTCAATTCCGCAACATTTACACTTTGCCTATCAGTACTTGATTGCACCATCAGAAATGATAGGGAAAAAAATGGGCATTGGATAAATCGTAAACTAAATGGTAATATATTTAAGGGAAGTTTGAAAAAAAAAAAGTGTCCCCCTTAGTAAGATATGCATTTTAGTTTACCAATTAGTTAATTATTTTTACTATTTTTAAAGGTAATATTATTAAAATAATATATATTAATATTTAATTATATATTTAAATTTTTAATCCTATATTTTACTGTGTGTGTGAAAATTGTACCTGATCTGTAGACACAACACTCAGTAAAACATTAGAGGTTAGCTATAATCAAAATCATGCAAAATTGAAAGCTATCTAACCAAGCGATTTACTGCCTTCTAATAGGTGCGAGATTAATGTTCTCAGATTGTAATCAAGATCAGTGACCTAGACGACACCTAAATGAAGGATTTGAATGCAAAAGATGGATATGGAATAAATGCAATTAAGCTATTTTTTGGATTTTTCTATGCAATAATAATTGTAAAAACTGATATGAAATCTATGCTAAATGAAATTGATATGCTATGAATGCTATTGAAAATTGATATGCTATGAATCTAACAATGATATGTAATATGAATGCAAAAATAAGATTGATCTCACAAAGATGTCGATTCGCAAGAGCTTTGATTCTTCAATTCCAATTCTCCAGCGTGATTGTGAAAAATATGAGATGATTTGTGAAGAGCTAAAGCCTTAATTTATAGAAATCCAGGGCTTTGGAGGTGCATGAATAAAAGCCATAAATCACTCAAATTAACTCATCTTGATTTTTGAGTTATCTGATCATAAAAGATAGTTAATTCTCAAAATCATGCAAAAACATGCAAAAATAGCTTTTTAACTCAAATTAGAGTTTAGATCAGCTTTTTGAACTCCAAAAGGATGTTGAGTTCCAAAAAGTCAATAACTTGCATTGATTTTCTGATTTGGAGTTTAACTGTTTTTTTTGAATATGCATAATAATTAAGAATTAAATAAATAAATAAAGTGATTTATCCTCAACTCAACTGATTTTTGAAAATAAATAATTAATTTATGGGTTAATTAACTATTTTACCAAACTTTTATTAAAAATTATATTATTAAATAATGACAACATGCTTTAATTAATTAAATAAGAATTTAATCAATTAAAGATAGGAATTTTGATTTATTGTCAAAATTAAATAATACAATTAATAATAGATAGAATTAAATTTAATTACACAATTAAGTGGCAAATATTAAATCTAATTAATTAAATATGAAAATATTCAATTAATTAAATTTTTAGGATAAATGTGATTTATCGCCAAATAATCATTAAATTAAAGATAATTAAGATAATTAGGAATATTACTAGGAATATTCTCCGATGCAAAATTTAAGATAATCAATTAGATTTGATGATGTTTAGATGTGCCTTAGATTAGGACTTTGATGTCGAATTGATATAATTAAATTTAATTACATAATTAAGTGGCAAATATTAAATCTAATTAATTAAATATGAAAATATTCAATTAATCAAATTTTAGGATAAATGTGATTTATTGCCAAATAATTATAAAATTAAAGATAATTAAGATAATTAGGAATATTACTAGGAATATTCTCCAATGCAAAATTTAAGATAATCAATTAGATTTGATGATGTTTAGATGTGCCTTAGGTTAGGACTTTGATGTCGATTTCGTTCGAATTGAAGATGTAGGAGATTAATGAACTTATAGCCCATTTTTGGGGTATTACATTTTGCCCCTCTTTGAATTACTGTGCGAAGCGCAGTGGTTCAAAGAAAGTCTGTGTTTGATAGAGATATGAAACTGTTTCAAAAGATAAACCGATCTCAAGATAGAAAATGATTGAGAGATATTGAGATAGGAGTTGATTGATATTGAATTAAGATGGAGATAATAGGTCTTGAATGACCAAAGATAATGTTCACTGTAGCAGCAAATGAACCTATGATTGCGAAAAAGTGTCAAAATGTCTGATTCTGAACCTTAGGATTGATAAGAAGTGAGTGACCCGTTCTAGACTCGATTGTCTTAGCAGAACTAGCAGGTATCACATCCGAATCCTTCAGTTGCCGAAGAACCAAGGAAAGAACACTATGATCCGATGGTTGCAAAAATTGATACAGTTTACAAGATTAGGAGAATACCAAATTGATATGGATCGATGAATCTGATATGCCCCAAGTGATGATAGATTTGCCCCGAGCGATGAGGACTTTTGATGAATCAGTAACTAGACGTGATTGTTTGTCTTGATCACTGATGAAAGATATTGATAGACTTTGATCGATAGAATTTGATTTACAGACTTTGAATGATGTGCAATACCATGCCCCCTTCGGGATTAAAATTGAAATCTGACAAGAAAAGTCAGTGTTATAGTTTAGAAGCATGTTAATTGATTTGAGAAGTGGTTATATACGTCTGAGAACGCATTCTGCATCGTTTGGAGGTCTTGGAGACCGAATTTGACTAGATTTGACCATGAGTTGACCATGGTTGACCAAGTTGAAATTTTGATAGTTTGATGTAAGATAATCAGTTAAGTTGAATACTAGATTTCTGTGATGATTGAAGGTCGAATATGCAAGTAGTTAATAATATGAATGATCTCAGATTTGAATTTTGATCCCGAAAAAGGATTCTACTTGCTATTTCATTGGAGGAACCTTCGTGTGAGATTCAGCTCTTGTTAGACTTGAAGATGCGATTTGAAAAATCATTTAAGCATTGAAGTTCGTTTAATCATTGTGAGATCATGTAAACATGCAAAATGCAATGAGACATGCAAAATGAAATGCAACCTAAGACCTAGGACCTAGTCACTGATCATGTGTCGATTTGTTATCATCATTGAACTTTTAGGTAACCGGATAAATCAATACAATGCCCACTAGCCATGAAACCATAGACATATGAATATCGATTTGTATGCGCAAGAATCAATACAACACCCACTGAACAACAACCATGGATATATGAATATTGACTTTATTTTCAAAATGTTGGATTAAATATAAGCATCAAGGCACAAATGCCAGGATGACCTGAATATCATGTCCATTTTGATACAGCAATTTGTACAAGCATCAAAACATACACGTCGTGATGACCTGAGTACGCCTTGCGTTACAAACACATCAAACAGTCAAGAGATCATTCTAAATCCAATGTGAATTACCCGTAGTGACCCTTTATCGTTCACATCCTTAGGCAAGATTGCGTTCCACAGTAGGAGGAAGAACTCACTCAAAAAGACAATAGTTAGATCAAACTTCCTTGAATTTTTTTTGGGTATCAATGGTCGAGGTACGCATGGCCATCCAATTCGAGATAGAGGCTCTTACAGTCGGACACCATTTCAATCCAAAATTTCCAAAGTTGTTAGATTTTCACATACAAGCAGAAGACAAAGAAAAGATTATGCCCCCAGTCATCACTCTCTAAATCCTGTAAAGGACATCATTGAAGAGCTCAAAGGGACACAATATGCAAAAATTTCAATGCGAATCAGTAAGCATACAAGGAGATAAAAGCATGAAAAGCACAGATTGTTTTCAGTTGAGTTTTGATGTTTGATTGTTGTTGATGCAAAATCCTTTCTGGAGACGAGACTGACTGACTGACTCAACTTGAAGCTTCAAAGGACTCTGAGTGGATATGACACGTCTAAGATACATGGGAGACCATAGGATATGACATTGATTGCCCCCAAGTGTGAACATTGATAGGATGCAAACGCTTGAGCTGGTTGGTGTACAGGCCGACTTATTGAAAACTGGAAATGCAGGAACAAACTGGGAGATATGTACAAACTAAAGCAAGACTGAAAGCTGGGAAAGACCAAGATTGTGCTGATAGATGGAGCATTTTGGAACAAGTGGTGCCCGTTTGCCGAGTTTTCACCATCTTGGTAGAGATTCTATTTTTGCTACCGAGGTGCCTGTTTCCAGGTTTTCACCAAGGCACTTTTTTTTTCTTTTTTCTTTTTTTCATTTTTTTGTATTTTTCATTTTTTCAATTTTTTTGTACTTTTGATATTTTTTGATTTTTTTTTTGTGAATCATCAAGGTGCCTATTGCTAGGTTTTCACCAAGATGTTCATTTTTCAGGACTTTTTCTGATTTTTAAGATTTTTTCAGAACATTTACCAAGCACTGAATGCCTTAGGCATAGAATTTCTTTAGATGGAGAACGTTGATTGGTTCTCAGAGCTATTCTCCTTCAGTTGTTGAGAGTTGATAGGCAGCAGAGCCAAAAGTAGCAGTGATTACAAAGGGACCCAGCCAGTTGGGTTTGAACTTCCCCTTGCGTTCTCGATGTGATTGATTTTTAGGATTTTTTCTCAACACTAGATCGCCAACCTGAAATTCTCTATGTCTGACTTTCTTGTTGTAGCCTCTAGACATTCTTTTCTGATACACTCTAAGATGATCATACGCTGCTTGTCTGCGCTCATCTAGTAGTTCAAGTTCTTGTAACCTCGACACTCTGTAGTCTTCATCAGTGACAAGTCCATGCATTCTAATCCTGAGTGATGGGATTTCAACCTCAATAGGCAGTACCCGCTTCAGACCCATAAACTAAAGCGAAAGGTGTAGCCCCTGTAGGCGTTCTGATACTAGTTCTGTATGCCCAGAGAGCTGGATTGATCATCAGATGCCAGTCTCTTCCTGTTTTATTCACTGTTCTGTGCAAGATCTTCAGGAGATTTTTGTTTGAAGCCTCAGCTTGTCCGTTCCCTTGAGGATAATAGATAGATGACCAATGTTGAGTAATTTTGAACTTGGCACATAAGTCATCTAGGTCCTTGTTTTTGAATTGTCCCCCGTTATCTGTGATTATAGAGTGAGGGATCCCATATCTGCAAATGATGTAATTCAAGATGAACATAGAGATCTGTTTCCCCGTTGCTTGTGTTAGAGGAACTGCTTCTACCCATTTTTTTAAAATAATCTGTAGCTGTGATTATATGGGTATGTCCATTAGAAGAGTGCGGATGGATAGCACCTATGAGATCAAATGCCCATTGTTGAAAAGGCCATTGTGTAGTAAAAGGAATCAGATCTCTCCCTGGAGCATGAATCAAGTTGCCATGTACTTGACACTGTTGACAGTTTTTAGCAAATTTAATAGCTTCTTTTTCCATTTCAGGCCAATAATACCCAGCCCTAATAAGTTTTCGAGCTAACGTTAACCCGTTCGAGTGTGACCCACATATACCCTCATGGACTTCCTCTAATGCACGTTGAGACTCTTCTCGTTCTAAACATCTAAGCAGTGTACCATCTAGACCTCGTTTGTACAGATCATTACCAATGATGACATATCGGGATGCGGATCGGATAAGGTTTCGTTTCTCAAAACGGTTAAAGGACTCAGGGATGATTTGGTCGTGGAGATAGGAGAACAAATTTTTGTAGCGAGATGAGTCATAACTTACAACAGTGCAGATCATGCGGGTTTCAGGGGAGTCATATGCAGGATAGGATAGGGCTTCCACCAGGAACTCGTAGCGTAGTTCATGTTCAGGCTGTTGTAAAAGAGTAGATAATGTTGCCATTGCATCAGCAGCCTTATTCTCCATTCTGGGTATTTGCTCAAATGTGATAGAGATGAAGTATTTCTTTAGATCATCGACCATTCTCTTGTAAGGAATGAGCTTTTCATCTTTGGTTTGGTACACATCATTGACCTGGTGGATGACCAGTTGTGAGTCTCCATGAATGTGCATCTCTGTAACTCTCCACTGTATTGCCATTTTCATACCATTGAGAAGTGCCTCATATTCAGCAATATTGTTTGTGCAAGGAAACTTTAATCTGAATGCTTTGGGTATCGAGTATCCTTGAGGAGTAATGAACAATATGCCTGCTCCGGATCCATTCTGTGTGTAGGAGCCATCAAAGAATAATCGCCATGCTCTAGAAGAGAGGTGCATGATAGAGGAATCGGGAAATTCCATTTGCATGGGTGTATCATCAAACAATGGTGCTTCAGCTAACTGATCAGCAATGACCTGTCCTTTGATAGCTTTTCTTTCAACATATTCAATGTCAAATTCGCTCAAGAGCATGACCCATTTAGCTAGTCTACCTGTGAGGGCAGCTTTGCTTAGGAGATATTTCAGTGGATCAATTTTAGCTACCAAATGAGTAGTATGAGCTAACATATAGTGTCTCAATTTCTGTGATGCAAAGATCACAGCGAGACATGCCTTCTCTATCATTGAGTAGTTCTTCTCATAGGCCACTAAAGTTCGGCTGATATAGTAGATGGCTCTTTCTTTCTTGTTCTCATCATGCTGTGCTAGCAATGCCCCCAGTGATGTATCTGTTGCGGAGACATATAATATTAATGGCTTCCCATGAATAGGAGGCATCAATATAGGTGGATTTGATAGATACTTCTTGATATGTTTAAAGTTGTTCTCGCATTCTTCATTCCATGCAAAGGTCACACCTTTATGTAATGTTTTTGTAAAAGGTTGTGAGATGTCTGCTAGCTGTGATATGAATCTTCTGATAGATTGAACTCTGCCTTGCAACGTCCTCATTTGACTGATATTTGTGGGAGGTTGCATCTCTATTATAGCCTTGACCTTAGCTGGATCAACTTCAATGCCTTTCTTGGAGACGATGTATCCTAGGAGCTTTCCAGAAGTGACTCCAAAAGCACACTTTTTAGGATTTAGTCGAAGACTAAATTTTTCCATTCTGTCGAGGATCATGCTCAAGTCTGTTAGATGTTCAGTTCTAATCATGGATTTTGCCAAGGTATCATCTACGTAATCCTCCATTGTTCTATGCATCATATCATGAAAAATAGATGTCATTGCTCTTTGATATGTAGCTCCAGCATTTTTGAGTCCGAATGGCATAACATTCCAACAGAAAGTTCCCCACGCACATGTGAAAGCTGTTTTCTCTTGATCTTCTGGAGCAATTTTGATTTGGTTGTATCCAGAAAAACCATCCATAAGGGAATATATTTCATAGCCCGCAGTCATGTCCACTATCATATCAATGTTAGGCAGTGGAAAATCATCCTTAGGGCATGCTCTGTTCACATCTCTAAAGTCCGTGCATACTCTGATTGAACCATCTGGTTTGGAAACAGGTACAATGTTGGAAATCCACTCAGCATAGTCTATGACACGGATGAATCCAGCTTTTAGGAGTTTTTCTAGTTCTGCTTTGACTAAGAGTGCAACATGAGGATGCATCTTTCTCAATTTTTGTTTCATTGGTTTTACTCCGGGAGCAATGGATAGATGGTGCATAATGAGATTGGGATCCAATCCTGGCATATCTGAATATTTCCATGCAAAGTTGATCTTTTTCTCTGATAAGAAGGTAGTGAAGTTTTGTTTCTCTTCGTCTGATAGAGATTGTGCTACATGTACCAATTGTGGTTCCTCTGTTGTACCCAAATTGATGGATTGAGTTGGCTCAATCAGAACTGGAGATCTATCCTGTAAATGACTTGGAAGGACATCAAATATCTCATCCTTAGGTGCCTCAAAGAGGTTTTCACCTTCAGATACGTCTTTTCTTTTTACTTTTGTCGGTTCTGAGACTGCCACAAAGTGGTTTTCACAATGTGTGTGTGAAAATTGTACCTGATCTGTAGACACAACACTCAGTAAAACATTAGAGGTTAGCTATAATCAAAATCATGCAAAATTGAAAGCTATCTAACCAAGCGATTTACTGCCTTCTAATAGGTGCAAGATTAATGTTCTCAGATTGTAATCAAGATCAGTGACCTAGACGACACCTAAATGAAGGATTTGAATGCAAAAGATGGATATGGAATAAATGCAATTAAGCTATTTTTTGGATTTTTCTATGCAATAATAATTGTAAAAACTGATATGAAATCTATGCTAAATGAAATTGATATGCTATGAATGCTATTGAAAATTGATATGCTATGAATCTAACAATGATATGTAATATGAATGCAAAAATAAGATTGATCTCACAAAGATGTCGATTCGCAAGAGCTTTGATTCTTCAATTCCAATTCTCCAGCGTGATTGTGAAAAATATGAGATGATTTGTGAAGAGCTAAAGCCTTAATTTATAGAAATCCAGGGCTTTGGAGGTGCATGAATAAAAGCCATAAATCACTCAAATTAACTCATCTTGATTTTTGAGTTATCTGATCATAAAAGATAGTTAATTCTCAAAATCATGCAAAAACATGCAAAAATAGCTTTTTAACTCAAATTAGAGTTTAGATCAGCTTTTTGAACTCCAAAAGGATGTTGAGTTCCAAAAAGTCAATAACTTGCATTGATTTTCTGATTTGGAGTTTAACTGTTTTTTTTGAATATGCATAATAATTAAGAATTAAATAAATAAATAAAGTGATTTATCCTCAACTCAACTGATTTTTGAAAATAAATAATTAATTTATGGGTTAATTAACTATTTTACCAAACTTTTATTAAAAATTATATTATTAAATAATGACAACATGCTTTAATTAATTAAATAAGAATTTAATCAATTAAAGATAGGAATTTTGATTTATTGTCAAAATTAAATAATACAATTAATAATAGATAGAATTAAATTTAATTACACAATTAAGTGGCAAATATTAAATCTAATTAATTAAATATGAAAATATTCAATTAATTAAATTTTTAGGATAAATGTGATTTATCGCCAAATAATCATTAAATTAAAGATAATTAAGATAATTAGGAATATTACTAGGAATATTCTCCGATGCAAAATTTAAGATAATCAATTAGATTTGATGATGTTTAGATGTGCCTTAGATTAGGACTTTGATGTCGAATTGATATAATTAAATTTAATTACATAATTAAGTGGCAAATATTAAATCTAATTAATTAAATATGAAAATATTCAATTAATCAAATTTTAGGATAAATGTGATTTATTGCCAAATAATTATAAAATTAAAGATAATTAAGATAATTAGGAATATTACTAGGAATATTCTCCAATGCAAAATTTAAGATAATCAATTAGATTTGATGATGTTTAGATGTGCCTTAGGTTAGGACTTTGATGTCGATTTCGTTCGAATTGAAGATGTAGGAGATTAATGAACTTATAGCCCATTTTTGGGGTATTACATTTACCATTAAATAACATACTTTCTTTAATAAAAAATATTTTATAATATATATAATTAATTATATGAACTTTTGAATAACATTACTTTTTATAAAGTCAAACACTAACTCAAATTACTATGTTAAACTAACCACTTAATACTTGATTTTAACTAGGTAAGTAAAATTCAAAGTAATTAATTTGTTTACTCTATTTCAAGCTAGATATTAGAAAAATCATAAATTAATTAATTAATTATTTTTTTATAATTATACTTAATCTATTCATCCATCCCAAATAGAAATTGTTTTAACCCTTACATCAAGAAATATTATTATTATTCAACAATAAAATAATTTTATTTATTTATAATTCTATCCGATTGAAATCAATAAATTCAAAAGATACTAAATTCTATATTAAGTTTTTTAGTAAAACTACTTGAGTATAATAGTTTAATAAATGTAATTCAAGTGAATTCTAACATTAATAAATAATGTTCATATTACCTTTAAAACTATTTTGGTCAACCTTCTATCTAAATGTTATCTTACACTTCATAAATATAAATCATGCAATCTTTCATATTGATGATAATTGGTAGACATCTAACATTATTGTGGAAGGTATTGCCTTGGCTTGTTTGACTCTAGCGAGATGATCCTGTATAATTTTATTTATATTTTTACCATTGTTAATATATATATATATATATATATATATATATATATATATATATATATATATATATATATATATATATATATATATATATATATATATATATATATATATATATATATATATATATATATTAAATAATATGATTTTAAATTAGTTGACTGAAAAAGGTTAAAAAATAAAATATAAATATTATAATATATTACATTAAAATAGTAAAAAGTATTGTTAATTTTTATAAATTTTAAATTTTAAAATTACATAAATAAATAATATAAACATAAAAATAAAATTGGTTTAAATATTCACTAAAAATATAAAAATATAAAAATATAAACAAAGAATTTGCAGAAGTACAAGAAAAAAATAATATATGGAATATTTGATAAAGTGGAAGAATAGACCGATTGAAGATAGTTCTTGGATTTCACAATCTGAGTTGGATTCAGCTTGGATTGTACCTAATTCATGATTTGGAGAATCATTTCAAATAACCCCAGGTGTCTGATGCAGGAGCATCTCAGGTCCTTGGCAATCCTGTGTCACAAAAAACATATTTGTATTTTCCTGTGTTGCGTGGTTCCTATTTTGACCGAGTTGGCTTGGTAGTTTCTCAATTTCCTTTGTTAACCAGGGTTGGTTGGTTATCTCTCTAGCACTCGATTATTTCTTTGGGACTCAGTGATGCTTGTTTGGCACTCGATTATCCTTGCTTACTTAGGAGTTTGTTTTAGTTTTCTGTTGAGGCTGACTTGTGCAATTAACTATGGTCATAGATTTAATGCTGGTATCTATCATTGGGAAGCGTGTGGACCTAGCTCTGGTCATTTCTTCCATTGATGGTGGATCTGGGGTGAACCCACAATAGTGTGTTACACTTTTTTGCCTGAACGTACATTAAACTCTACATTTCAAGAAAAACTTTCAGATTCAGATGCATATTATCATTGAACCGTTCAAAATTAGAGGATGAAGTAAATAGTCTTTTAGGATTTTCTGTCTAGATTCTATATATATATTTTTTATTTTTTTTGAATTTATTTGAGTAATTTTTTCTCTCTCCCACGAAAATTGGTATGGTGCTGAAAACATCATTTTCAAATAGTAATAGTGTTTTCATAGAGCATAACTTTTTTTTGTAAAATAGATATGAATGCGATTCTTTCGAATTTAGTTTTGTAACATCCATACGGAGGGCATACAATTGGTTTGAAGACATTATCACTATTATTGCATATTTTATTAACGTTTAAAGTTGACTAAACCATAATTTTGACATACCTTGACTACATAGCTTATAACTTATTGTGTGTTTATCGAATTTCAAATTTTTTTTAATAGAAAGTAGACTTGAATACGGAGGGCACTGTTATTTTTCAAAAAAAAATTCCCTTTTTTACTATTTTTCATTGAACATCAAACTCTGAGGTTTATATTTGATAAACTACCTACATTCGTTTAACATCAAAAACCATACACATAATAAATTCAAAAATAGTCAAATATATAATCATTAGAAAGTTAGTTCCCAGTACTTGTTGTATGCAAAAAGGACGTCTTCTTATTCTTCCATTTGATTAGCGCGCTAGAGGCCCAAAGCCATGAGATTCTTAGAATTTCTTCAAAACTTGCAACCATGGCTTAAACCAAGCACTTTCAATCAAAATTACTTTCCTGAAAAAAGCAATTTCTAGTCATTACTAAACTACTTTCGATAGAAAGTCAGTTAGTTTCTATCGAAAGTTAACTTTGACTTTCGATAGAAACCCATGTCAACCTTTTTGGTGTCATTTCTGGTTAATAATGATTAGGTATAAATAAATGTATATTTTTTTCATTTCATAAATCCGAAAGCTGTAAAATAATTCGCATTTAGGGGAAGGAAGACATTTTGGCACTGAATAATTTTCTAAGTTGTGATGGGAAATAAAAAGAAAATGCCAAACAAAAGTACATGACATTATTCAGAAGAGACTGAACAAAGATTACGTGAAGAATCACAAAAAAGATATCATCATCAGAAACAAGGTATGTCTAAGATGTTTCTCTCTAGATATTTTAAGTTGATGGTCAAGACTTGTCTTAATATTCATGTAAATGTGATATTGTACCTATTAGACTTAACTAGACCTAACTATAGACCTATTAGGACCTATTAGGACTAATTAGGACCCATTAGGACTAATTAGGACTAATAGAACCTATTAGGAGCCAATTAGAATCAATTAGAACCAATTAGCACCTAATTAGACTCAATTAGAACCAATTAGGACCTAATATGACCTATTAAAACCCAATTAGACTCAATTATAATAAATTAGCACCTAATTAGACTCAATTATGACCAATTAGACCCAATTAGGACCAATTAGAACTAATTAGAACCAATTAGAACCTAATAGGACCTATTTGGGCTAATTAGGACCTAATAGGACCTATTAGGACCTATTAGGACTAATTACGACCTAATAGGACCTATTAGTCCACCCAATTAGAATCTATTAGAACCAATTAGCACCTAATTAGACTTAATTAGAACCAATTAGAACCTAATATGACCTATTAGAACCTGATTAGACTTAATTACAATAAATTAGCACCTAATTAGAACTAATTAGAACCAATTAGAACCTAATTAGACTCAATTAGGACCAATTAGACTCAATTAGAACTAATTAGAACCAATTAGAACCAATTAGGACTAATTAGAACCAATTAGGACCAATTAGGACCAATTAGACTCAATTAGAACTAATTAGAACCAATTAGGACTAATTAGAACCAATTAGAACTAATTAGAACCAATTCGATCCAATTAGACTCAATTAGAACCAATTGGGACCTAATAGGACCTATTAGGACTAAATAGGACCTAATAGAACCTATTAGGACCTAATAGGATCTATTGGGACTAATTAGGACTAATAGGACCTATTAGTCCACCCAATTAGAATCAATTAGAACCAATTAGCACCTAATTAGACTCAATTAGAACCAATTAGGACCTAATATGACATATTAGAACTAATTAGGACCTAATTAGACTCAATTAGAACCAATTAGATCTAATTAGACTCAATTAGATCTTATTAGAACTAATTAGGACCTATTAGATCCAATTAGGACCTAATATGACCTATTAAAACCCAATTAGACTCAATTAGAATAAATTATCACCTAATTAGACTCAATTAGGACCAAATATACTCAATTAGATCCAATTAGAATCAATTAGATCCTATTATCTACCTAATAGGATCTATTAGGACCTATTAGTGCGTGTGTGAATTTTGTACCTAGCTGTAGACACAACACCTCAGTAAAACATTAGAGGTTAGCAAAATTGAAATCTGTGCAAGTAATTGAAAACTAAACTAACAGGCGATTTACTGCCTTCTAGTAGGTGCGAGTATGATCTTCTTAGATTAGACCGAGACCAGTGACATTGATGACACCTAGATGAAGGATTTGAATGCAAAATCTAGATATGGAATGAATGCAAATTATTCTATATTTTTGTATTTTCTATGCAATTATGAATGAAAAACAAGATATGAATCTATTCTAAATGAAAACTGATATGCTATGAATTGATCTAACAATGATATGCTAAATGATATGAATGCTCAAAAACAATGGAAATCTCACAATAGCTTGAATTCGCAAAGATGATTCTTCAGTCTCCAATTCGATAGCGTGAGGATGCAATTTCGTGGATCTCAAATGAAGAGCTGAAGCCTTGATTTTATAGAAATCCAGGGCTTTGGAAGTGCATGAGAAAAGCCATAAATCACTCTTGATGAACTCAAGTTGATTTTTGAGTTATCAGGAAATCAGAGAATATTAACTCACAAAAATCATACGAAAGCAGTGCTTTAACTTAAAATAGAGTTTAGATCAAATTTCAACTCATCATCAAATGTTGAGTTTCAATTTAAAATTGATTGTTAGTTTCTAGTTGCCTGCTTTTCTGATTGTGCATGATTTAATTATAAATTAATTTAAAAATAAAGTGATTTATTTTCCACTTAACTGATTTAAAAATTAAAACAATTGATTTATGGGTTAATCAATTATTAAAATCAAACTTTTATTCAAAAATAATATCACTAAATATGACAACTTGCTTTAATTAATTAAATAAGAATTTAATCAATTAATGATAGGAATTTTGATTTATTGTCAAATTTAAATAATAATACTTAGGAATAAATGTAATTAAATTCAATTAAATAATTAAGTGGCAGAATTAAATTAATTAATTAATTATTCAAAATATTCAATTAATCAACTTTAGGATAAATGTGATTTATCGCCAAATAATCATTAAATTAAAGATAATTAGAATAATTAGGAATATTGCTAGGAATATTCCCCGATTCAAAATTAAGATAATCAATTAGATTCAATGATGTGTCGATGTGCCTCAGGTTAGAACTTTGATGTTGATTTCATTCGATTTGAAGATGTAGGAGGTTAATGAACCTATATCCCATTTTTGGGGTATTACAATTAGGACTGATGAGGACCTAATTAGACTCAATTAGAACCAATTAGACTCAATTAGAACAAATTAGCACCTAATTAGACTCAATTAGGACCAATTAGGACCAATTAGTACCAATTAGACCCAATTAGGACTAATTAGAACCAATTAGGACCTAATATGACCTATTATAACCCAATTAGACTCAATTAGAACAAATTAGCACTTAATTAGACTAATTAGGACCAATATGACCTATTAGGACCAACTATGACCTAATTAGACTCAATTAGAACCAATTAGGACCTGATATGACCTATTAGAACCAATTAGGACTAATTAGGACCAATTATGACTCATTAGGACTAATTAGACCCAATTAGACTCAATTAGACCTAATTAGACTCAATTAGAGTCAATTAGAACCACTTAGGACCAATTAGAACCTAGTTAGACCCAATTAGGACTAATTAGAACTGATTAGGACCTAATATGACCTATTAGAACCCAATTAGACTCAATTAGAATAAATTAGCACTTAATTAGACCCAATTAGGACTAATTAGGACCAATTATGACTCATTAAGACTAATTAGACTCAATTATTCACAATTAGACTCAATTAGACCTAATTAGACTCAATTAGACTCAATTAGAACCAATTAGGACCAATTAGAACCTAGAGTTAGACCCAATTAGGACTAATTAGAACCAATTAAGACCTAATATGACCTATTAGAACCCAATTAGACTTAATTAAACAAATTAGCACTTAATTAGACCCAAATTAGGGCTAATTAGGACCAATTATGACTCATTAGGACTAATTAGACCCAATTAGGACTAATTAGGACAAATTAGGACTAATGTGGATCAATTAGGATCAATTAGACTCAATTAGACCTAATTAGACCCAATTAGACTCAATTAGGGCCAATTAGACTCAATTAGGACCAATTAAAACTAATTACAATGAATTAGCACCTAATTAGACTCAATTAGGACCAATTAGGACCAGTTAGACTCAATTAGGACCAATTAGGACCTAATATGACCTATTATGACCAATTAGGACCTAATATGACCTATTATGACCAATTAGGACCTAATATGACCTAATATGACCTATTATGACCAATTATGACAAATTATGACCAATTAGACCCAATTAGGACTAATTAGAACCAATTAGGACCTAATATGACCTATTAGAACCTAATTAGACTCAATTAGAACAAATTAGCACTTAATTAGACCCAATTAGGACTAATTAGGACCAATTATGACTCATTAGGACTAATTAGACCCAATTAGACTCAATTAGAACCAATTAGGACCAATTAGAACCTAGAGTTAGACCCAATTAAGACTAATTAGAACCAATTAGGACCTAATATGACCTATTAGAACCCAATTAGAACAACTTAACATTTAATTAGACCCAATTAGGACTAATTAGGACCAATTATAACTTATTAGGACTAATTAGACCCAATTAGACTCAATTAGACCCAATTAGGACAAATTAGGACCAATGTGGATCAATTAGGATCAATTAGACTCAATTAGACTTATTTAGACCCAATTAGACCCAATTAGACTCAATTAGGGCCAATTAGGACCAATTAGACTCAATTAGGACCAATTAGGACCAATTTGAACTAATTACAATCAATTAACACCTAATTAGACTCAATTAGGACTAATTAGGACCTAATATGACCTATTAGAACCCAATTAGACTCAATTAGAACAAATTAGCACTTAATTAGACTCAATTAGGACTAATTAGGACCAATTAGACTCAATTAGGACCTAATATGACCTATTAGAACCCAATTAGACCCAATTAGGGCCAATTATGACCAATTAGACCCAATTATGACTAGTTAGAACCAATTATGACCTAATATGACCTATTAAAACTCAATTAGACTCAATTAGAATAGATTAGCACTTAATTAGGCCCAATTAGGACTAATTAGAACCAATTATGACTCATTAGGAGTAATTAGACCCAATTAGGACCAATTAGGATAAATTAGGACCAATGTGGATCAATTAGGATCAATTAGACTCAATTAGACCTAATTAGACTCAATTAGACCTAATTACACCCAATTAGACTTAATTAGGACTAATTAGGACCAATTAGACTCAATTAGGACCAATTAGAACTAATTACAATCAATTAGCACCTAATTAGACTCGATTAGGACCAAATATGACCTATTAGAACCCAATTAGACTCAATTAGGACCAATTAGACCCAATTAGGACTAATTAGGACCAATTATGACTCATTAGGACTAATTAGACCCAATTAGACCCAATTAGACCCAATTAGACTCAATTAGGACCAATTAGACTCAATTAGACCCAACTAGACCTGTTGGACCTAACTTCATTCAAAAGTTTTTGTTTAATAATTTATACTTCATACATGTGGGAAATGCTCAAGAATCACAAGCTCAACAAGCTGCCCAACCTTTAGAAGTTGGAGAAGGGTCATCACAAGCTCAACAAGCACAACTCTCAGAATATCAAACACTTGTACACATCTCTCTCTCTCTCTCTCTCTCTCTCTCTCTCTCTCTCTCTCTCTCTCTCTCTCTCTATGTAGTCTCTTATTGGTGAATATATTTTGGGTCTTTCCCCTTAAGAAGATATTGTTTTTGTTGTGTACATGGAACCTTTGATCATGAAAATGTTGCACTAACGACCATGAGAGAATATTAAATGTTATTCGAGAGAGAGATGAACAACTTGATGTGGACTAAATCATGCATGAAATATGATTTGAACTAAATTTTTCATGGGCGAGACCAGAGGTTTTCTTAGCTCCATTCTTTCCTACTGGTGCCCATAGTGAATGGAGCTTGAATTAAATTAAAAATTAAGAATATAGATCTAAAATTTGTCTTATAAGTGGATATGATATATTAATTAGCTACCTGAATATGAAGTTGTAGACACACAAAATTGGATAAGTGCTTTTTAAATGGCTTAAAATCAATAAAATGCTCTAAATCATTAAAATGGATCAAATCAATTAAAAATGGACATTATTAAATAAAGTTAAATAATGATGTTAAATAATTAAATGAAAGCTTAAAAGGGGCCAAAAACACTATATAATTGATTTTAATCAATTAGTTGTATAGTTGTTTAATCAAAAATCAAAATGAACCCATTACCCTTACATGGCTAAATTTAATTAATTAATTGAATTTAATAATTCCTATTTTCTTTCAACAAAGTTGAGGAACCAATAAGAATTGAGGACAAAAAGACATAAATCACTCAAACATTTAAATTGTCCAAAGCTTTGAAACCATTTAAAGGATTGTCCCCCCATTTATGAACAAAGCAAAGTATTTGACTCAACCAAGGGTTAACCATGATTATTTCACTCTACCCCCTACCCTTGGACATTTACTATAAATATGGAGCATTTTGGAGAGCATTTTCATCTTAAAATTTCATTTGCAAAGCATTGTTACTATAGGCAATTGAAAATCATTCTAAGAGCATTTTGAGCATTTAGCATAATAATTGTGTCATTTTGAGCTAGAAGCATGGTAGAATCATCATAGAAGCATAGTAGAAGCATAAATTCTCATTTTAGAAGTGTCACTAGTGAGGATCTAAGTTGAGAGCTTCACTTACCATTTATTTCTAGAGAACCATGAGATGTTCTAGATTATAGCTTCATTTTAAATTAGATTTGCATTGTATTTTCTTTAAATTGATGCTATTAGATCTTAATTTCATGAAGGTGATATTCATCATCACACAAATGGCGCCCACCATGGGGCTCTAAGCATCATTTCATCATTTTCACCATAATTTGCATGCTTGTATCTTCTATTTTCCATGAATATCTTGCAGGAAACTAGTGAAGTCACGCTTACGGGAGATCTGTTCACGCCTATAGTCATTTTACTGCCGCCTATAATCTCTGTACTAACACGGATTAGTTGGATATTCACGCCTGCGAGCGTAAAGCATTCAAACTTTGCTTCTTCAAGTCACACTTGTGACTAAGGAAGTATCGCTTTACTTGATTTTATTGTCGCATATCTTAAAGCTTTTCTTTGCACTTTTAATTAGTAGTTACGCCTGTGATTCGTGAAATATCACTTAGTTGAAATTTGTTGTTGCTTAAGTTCAGGCTTTGCTTCACAATTTTCAATTACTATCATGCTTTGGATATTTTAGTTTCCGCTTACTGTTAGTTAAAGTGTCACTTTGAAATGATCATTTTCTGCAATTTAAAGTTATGTTCATGCTTATGAATAAACTGTATACGCTTTTGTAATTTTTAGTATCGCATGTGACACTACAGAGTGTCGCTTGCTAGCTATAAAATTATGCCTGCAAATAGTTTGTTCCCACCTATTAGCTGGATGATGTCGCCTACTACGTGTTGTCTGTATTCACTATTTAATTTTTTAAAGCACTCATCTAACATTCTGTCTATGTGATTTAACATTAAATGAACAGGCATCCGAAAGTGCATAAGCCAGAAACCAGATTCAATCAAGAAGGAAGGCATTAGCTAAGAAGATCAAAAGGGAAAACAAAGCACATATCAAAGCTATTCTTGAGTCAACACAAGAGGAAGACAATCAGGTATATCATAAATACCTTGTTGTGATTGAAGCATATAAAAAGAAATTTGTCTCTTTAAATTGGATCTTTAGTCCTTAATTCAAAATTTTGTTTGAAAGATTTGCAATTAGAGTGCTTAAAATTCATTACATAAATATTGTCTTTGTCAATTCGATTTTGGTTTCCCCTCACTTTGATTGTTAGTGTTCACTAACTTGCTAAAGTACAAGCACATGGGAAGGAGCTATTGCCAAGGTGAGAAAAAAATGACAAAATACTTTCAAAAATGCCCCTAGCTTTATGCTAGCTACAAGGAAAGGTATTTCTCTATTCAATCTTGCACTTGATTAGATTGCGGCATTTATTTTAAACATAGCTTAATAAAAAATGGGAAATGAACCAAACACTTCCATTTCTAAGAATCTCTTTGTTACGAGATTGAAAAAGAACCTTATTGCTTGAGTGTTTGAGGAACTAAAGGGAAAGTTAGGGATATGCTCTTCACATTTTAGGTGAGCCAAATTCCCAAAAACTTAACCTTAATTCCATTTTCTTTCTTTCAATGAACATGCTAGTTACAATAGAGATTTAGTGGGCTCGCCTCTCGAGTTTTCCTTAACGAGGCCAGTGAGAGGGACAACCCAAAGTGGGACATGCTCACTTTTTTCTGCGGGGATCCAACCCACTCTAAAATAAAATGCATGTATCCTTAATGGGGTACATGACAAAAGGATTTTGAATTTCTCAAACTTCCTCTAGTAGTCCTCACAGATTGCACGAAATCATACTTCAGTGCGTGTGGGAAGCCCCTTAACATACTTGGGGGATGAGAGTTTGAAATCCATTTTGAATGAAATTCTCAATAAAACCTGGATAAAATAGCAAGGCCACCTTATAGAGCCATGTTTACAAGCCAAAATTGACTTTAGGTAGGCTGTTTGGAATTCTTTCTTGTGCTATACTTGTGAAAACATTCAAGAATATACACATTAGATTGTTTTTAGAGACATTAATGTGTGTGTTGCATTTGTTTTTTATTTTCAAACAAGAAAATTTTGAAAGAACTGATCTTAAACATTTAAAAAAATCCAAAATCTTACAAACTGGTTAGAGAAGTGTCGCCTATGCACAAAATAAACTCGCTTATCAAAGATTCAGTCATGCCTGTGACTTGTTTAAAAATGCATAGACATAGTGAAGTCACGCCTAGGATATTTTAAAAAATTCCTGGTAAAATTGGAAACTCACTTATTAATAGAAAAGTGTCACCTATACATCTACAGTGTGCCACCTAATGATAAACTAGTTCACGCATACAACAATTTTAGTCACGCCTACACTCAGGCCAGTGATGCCCAAAAACCTAAAAGGTAAAACAGAGAGTATTTACAGGGGAGGTCAAAAAATTTTGATCACATATTTGAGTACCCTTTTCCATGTTCTTATGGCTCCAACTTTCAGTTTGGTCAAAAAGCCTATTTCTACATCATTGTTGCAAATCATACAAAGGATTAGACCATGAGTAATATTAACTCTTACTCTCCAAGGTTTGAATGCCTGCTTTTACTAGATCTTACTACATCAAGAAAACCTTGCAAGCAGACGGGACCTATTTGAGGCAAGAGCTCCCTTACCCAGGAGACGAGTCTACCACTCCTAGAATACCCCAAAAATTACCCAAAATAAGAAGGGGAGGACAACATGATGTACTATGGTAGTTTGGGTGGTAAAAGCAATAGTGGCATTGACCCTAATAACCAAGGTGATGCCAATAATGGGGGCATTGACCCTAATAACCAAGGTAATGCCAATAATGGGGGCATTGACACAAATACTCAAGGAATTGATACCACTCACCAAAGAACTAACACCGAACCAACGACCGATGATGCCACTGATGACAAAGTTGATGAAGTTGTTCAATGCCCTTATTTCTTAAAACTCATGGAAAAGGCAATGGCAAGAGATAAAGAGAAGTATTTCATGGACCTAGCCCGAGCAGGTCTCAAACTTCCAAACGATTATGATGTAAATCAACTAAAACCACCCAAAGTTGAAGAAACTGCCATAGACATTATGAACAAACAGTTCAAGATTTTTCAAATGCAATTGGACACCATGAAACAAAGTGGGGCTCCCAAGCCTTTTTCCATAGAAGCGTTATGTCCATTCCCATTTGATAAAAGCTTGGTCATGGTGCCATTCTCAATCAATGTAGTGTTCCCCAAATATGACAAGTATGAAGGAACATCGGATCCACAAGATCACTTACGAGAATTTTTTGCATTGAGCTTAGAGTTCATGCATGATACAACCTATTTAATGAGACTATTCCCATGAAGCTTAGGAGGCATGGCTATGGAGTGGTTTTCAAAACTACCCTTAGGCATTAAGACCTTCAAAGAGCTAGCTTCAAAATTTGTGGCCCATTACTCATATAACATCAAACATGAGGTCACGATGATAACATTATGTAACACTAAACGAAAAGATGGAGAGGAATTCCTGACTTTTTTACAAAGGTGGAGGACAGTATTTGCAAGGTATCCTAGGATTGCGCTTGAGAAAGAAAAAATGGACATATTCATTAATAGTTTAAGCACTGAGATAAATTACCGACTGAGAATGCAATGTCCCAATACATTTCAAGATCTCATAGAAAATGGAGAAACAATAGAAGTGTTGGTTAAGAGTGGAGAGCTGAAATTGTATAAAGAGAACAAGAACAACTCTAACAACAATAACTCCAACAATGGCACCAATCAAAATAAGAATTGGTACAATAACAATAGTTGGTATAAGAAAAACAATAAGGGAATAGTCAATGATGGGGTTGTTGACTCTAGCAACTTGAAGATAACTCCCTTTGTGCTTACAAGAACACCTAATCAGGTGAATAATGCCAATCAGACCTCTAATGCACCTTCCAACAACAACAATGATAATAATGGAAACAAAGGAAATAACTCAAGGAGTAATAAATTTGATAAGTATTTGGTGCCAACTCCTAAAAGGAACTTCACACCCTTGGGTGAACCCCTCAAAAAGGCACTAAAGACTCTCATGGCTAATAATATCATTACTTTACCCAACATTCAGCCTTATGAGCCACACAACAAGCCTAGTTGGTGGAGCGCCGATAGCCATTGTGAGTACCATAAGATCTGAGGGCACACAAAAAATGAATGCTTGCAGCTAAAGAATATAGTGCAAGACTTAATCAATAATGGTATGATGACCATTGATGGACCCCAAAGTAATGAAGACCATACAGCATTCAAGAAACCCTTCTACAAACATGACAAAGGGGAGTCATCTAATAGCCAGAAGCAAAGTAGCAATAACATTAACTTTGTGCCACCTTATGATAACATTGTGAATGCTATAATAATCAATGAGCAACCCCAAAAAGAGACATCAAATGTTATTACAAGAGGAAAAACTTCAAAGATTACCTTGCAAGGAATTGCCCCCAAAGTTATCAGCACTTCACAATCCAACATTGTGATCAAACAATCTTCTACAATAGCAAAACCTTATAGCTTGGTAGATCAGTTGCAAAGAACTCCAGCACAATTCTCTATCTTGGAGCTATTAAAGCTATCCCCTAATCACTAGGAAATTTTAGAAAAATCTCTAATAGAGACAAATGTTCCTACTAACTTAGAAGAGGGAAAGTTCCAAAACATGGTGGGTCATCTCATTGCACCTCATTACTTGTCATTCTTTGACCAAGATGACATGTCTATCACACATCCCCAAAATCTACCATTGCATATAGAGGTTTTGATTGAACGTCATAGAGTCAAAAGAGCCATCATTGATGGAGGAGCTGGCCTTAACATTTGTACATTAAGTCTTGTTAAATCCTTAGGGTTGTCTGAGTCTTGCATTGACCCTGTGAAAAAAATCACCATTAAGGCTTATGATGAAGCTAAAAGGGCCTCTAAAGGCATGATTTTATTGCCCATTCAAGTGGGACTAGTCAAGAAGGACACCAATTGCCAAGTATTGGACATGAAGTTAACACATAACATTTTGTTAGGGAGACCATGGATCCACGAGATACAAGTAGTCCCATCCACATACCACCAATGCATCAAATTTCCGTACATGGGTGAAGAAATCACAGTTGGAGGGGACTCAAACCGGTTCCAATATTGCAATGCACTCAAACCCCTTCATGAGTTATATATTCCACATAACTAGGAAGGAATCATTCAAAGAGTCACCATTGAAGATACCAAAATGGATGATCCAGCATAACATTAAATGCTACTCAAAACCCTCCTCAAGCTAGCTCAATGACATCAACTAAGGGAAAGGAAAAGATGAGCTATGAGGGTCCAATTACAAATGAGGGTTCAAATCAAGCACCTAAATCAGAGATTGTACCCTACAAACCCACTAGAGAAGAAAAAGATAAAGTTAAAAAGGAAAACCACAAGAAAATGGAGAAGATGATGGATGCATTTGACAAACAATGCAAAATTAGTTCCAAAGGAGTAAGGGAATACTCCATTTCCCTATTCGACATGCCCACATCTCCAAGAACACATGGTAAACCATCAAAAGAACACTTACCTCATAAGTACAACTCTTACTTCATAAGAGAAAGTGACAAAATAGCATTTGATAAGGAAGAGAATGAAGTCCTTCAATAGCTTTATCATGATGAAGAGGATACCTCAAACACTCCCATGGAAAGAATCCAGCATGTTAATATACAAATTGAGCAATATGGAAAAGGGTTTGAGATAATGCAGAAGATGGGCTACAAGGGAAGAGGACCCTTAGGCCAAAGCAATAGAGGTTTACTAGAACCCATTGAACCTACTTGGAGGGCAAAACAAGAAAGATCCAGAGTAGGCTACCAATACAAAGGCGAAAGCTCCAGCCCAATGCAAGATTTCTATCCTCAAGTAAATGCCTTAGAATCCAATGGAGATAGTGATGACTCCTAGGATTATGTGCAGGATACTCTATATGAGAAATCATGTCATGATAAGAAGGTGATCGCAATACATACTTATGCAAAGATCCCAAGGCAAGAAACCCAAATCAATGAAGAAGTTAATATCCAAGATCTTAACATAGGGCACACACCTACCACTCAAGCATGGATAGAGACATTTTGGATGCCTTTGGAGGAGGGAGATTCAAATGTTATTTTTAATCTACTTGTGGCTTTTCCCACGCTATTTCCTGTAGAAGTCGACGAGGACTCAAGTGAAGGGGATTTTGACCCTTCTTCCATGGACCATCTCGAGGAAGCTCACATCATAGATTAAATGATACAATGTATGAACCCTCAAATGAATTCATGTCCATAAACCCTATTGATGACATTTTACCCAATGAATCCTTACGTTTGATACATCCAGACCTCATTGATTGGGACTAAACCGAGCCAAATGACTTACTTTATCTTCCAAATGACTAAGCAATGAGCCAATACCTTAATGCAGTTGAACCCTCTTTCACCAACGAATTTGATATGGACATGATGAGAAAAATGGGGGTCCAATCTCTTAGTAAAAAAAAAAATGAAAAAAAAATTAAAAATGAAAAGTTCTAGTGATGAAAACCACTATGTGGCACCACTAGAACCAAAAAAAGTAAAGATAAAAGACCTTTCCTATGGTGAAAACCCAACTGTGGCACCAAAGGAAGAGGGATTGGATACCTTGCCTGAACATGAGGAAGAAAGATCATCTATTCTTATAGAACTGATAGAAATGGTCAACATTGGGACATAATTGGATCCAAAATTTATACACTTGGTAGTGTCACTTACACCTCTAGAAAGAGAGGATTTCATCAAGTTTTTCCAAGAACAACAAGTTAAATTTGCATGGTCATATGCCGACATGCCCGGATTAGATCTTGATTTCATAATGCATCATTTGAATGTTAGACCTGGGGTTAAACCCATGAAGAAAAAGTTACGAAAAATGCACCCACATGTGGCTCTCCTAGTGAAGGCAGAATTGGAAAAATTGTTAAAGGTTGGATTTATAAGAGCAATAGCATATGCTGAATGGATCTCTAACATTGTACCAGTCACAAAGCATGATAAATCCATTCATGTGTGTATGGATTTTAGGGACTTGAATCTTGTGTGCCCTAAAGATGATTTCCCACTTCCAAGCATAGATGTTGTAATGGATTTGACAGCGGGTCACTCCATGTACTCATTAATGGATGGTTTTAGCATCTACAATTAGATAAAAATTGCTCTTGAAGACCAAGAAAAGATAGCCTTTACTTTCCCTTGGGGCACCTTTTGTTGGAACGTCATGCCCTTCAGCCTTAAAAATGTTGGAGCCACATATCAAAGGGCCATGACAACTATCTTCCATGACATGATGCACACCTTTTTAGAGGATTATGTGGACAACATACTAGCAAAGTCCCACAAAAGAGAACACCTCCAAATTCTAAGAAAGATATTCATTCAGTTGGAGCAATTCAAAGTTAGATTAAACCCAAAGAAATGTGCCTTTGGTGTCCAATCTGGCAAGTTATTAGGCTATATAGTTTCCGCTAAAGGGATTGAAGTGGACCCAGAGAAAGTACAAGCTATAATGGACATGGAGATACCTAGGAACATCAGACAAATGAGATCCTTACAAGGAAAAATACAATCCATAAGAAGGTTTATTTCTCAATTGGCCGAAAAATGTCATTCCTTCACCAGATTGCTACATAAGGATACTATATTCATGTGGGATGAGGAATGTGATCAAGCTTTCACATTATTAAAGACCTATTTGATAAATCTTCCTATTCTCATGCCACCAATCAAGGGCAAAGCATTGCTTCTATACATATCTACTACCGAAAGATCCCTAGGAGTGCTTTTGGCGCAAGAAGATGAACAAGGAAGGGAAAGAGCTATCTACTATTTGAGTAGGACATTGATCAAATATGAACTTAATTACACATTCATGGAAAGAGCTTTCCTACCAGTGGTGTTTGTATCTCAAAATTTGAGACAATATATGTTGATGCATAAGGTCAAGCTAATTGCCAAAATTGACCCACTCAAGTATTTGTTAAGAAAAACTGCTCTAACAGGTAGGATACCCCAGTGGGTTATGATATTGAGTTAATTTGACATTGAGTATGTCAATAGAAAGGAAATAAAAGGGAAAGTGATAGAAAATCACTTAGCGAAAAACCCCATGACTTCTACACAAACTATTCAAGTGGAATTTCCAGATTCTACCATTGTAAACATAGAAGTAAAAATGTGGAAGTTATACTTTGATGGCTCCTATACTCAAGGAGGTTCCAGGAATGGCATACTATTGGTTACTCCTCAAGGTTACACCATTCCTAAGTCCTACAAGCTTATGTTTCCATGCACAAATAATATAGCGGAATATGAGGCACTAGTCATAGGCATCAAAATGGCCTTAGAGTGGAACATCATGGAGATACAAATTTATGGAGATTCTCAACTAATCATCAATCAAGTCAACAATGAATATAACACCAAATATGAAAAGTTGATGCCATATAAGACTATGATTGATGGATGGAAGAAGTACTTTTCCTTGATCACATTTGAGCAGATTCCTAGAGAGAAAAATAGAGCAATGGACACCATGGCTACCTTGGCTTCCTTGTTACAAAAACCAGATCAAAATGAGAAGTATGAGTTCTTGGTGGAAGAGTTGGTGAAACCGGCATTGAACCTTCCTGAAACCCAAATTGTTTCCCTATTACATGGACATGACTCTCCTTGGTACAGCCCTATATACACATATCTCAAAGACCAAGTGCTACCTTTAGACCAATCCCAAGCCCAAAAATGCAATTTCATACGCCAATCAGCCCGTTACATAATCCTTTTAGAAACATTGTATTGTAAGGGTCTTGATGGGACATTACTTAGATGTCTAGAGGAAGAAGAGTCTAAGTTAGCTTTACAAGAGGTCCACGAAGGCATTTGCGGGTCACACTCAAGCAGTTTAAACCTAGCTAAGAAAATCCTTCACTTAGGGTATTTCTGGAAGACATTAGAAAAGGATGCTTGCCACTTTTTCAAGATATGAAACAAATGTCAATATCATGGTGACATGATACATGGATCGACATAGGAATTACACCCATTTGTTACACCTTGGCCTTTCTATCAATGGGGATTTGACTTGATTGGGGTGATATACCCACCTTCTTCAAATGGGCACAAATACATCATAACCGCAATGGAATATTTCACTAAGTGGGTAGAAGTGGTTCCTTTGATAACGACAACGGGAAAACAAATTTCCATGTTTATCTTGAATCACATCATTTGTAGATATGGTATTCCTCGTGCCATAATAACAAATAATGGAAAACAATTCAAAAACAAGGATGTTGATGAACTTTGTGCAACATTTCATATCACTCACCACTCCTCATCAATCTATTACCCTTAGGGAAATGGGCAAGTTGAAGCCATGAACAAGAATATCTTGAAAATCTTGAAGAGGTCGGTCAATAAATCAGGAAGGAATTGGCATGTGCAAATTAATCCAGCATTGTGGGCCTATAGAACTAGGATAAGAACACCTACGAGAGCCAAACCATTCTCATTAGTCTATGGGGCCAAAGGAGTTCTACCATTAGAAGTTGAAATCCCATCTCTATGAGTGTCATTAGAAGGATTGATCACAGATGAAGATTATAGAGTCACTAGACTTCAACAATTGGAGTTACTTGAAGAACATCAAACACAAGCTTATGAGCACCTGAAAGTGTATCAAAATAGAATCTTGAGGAACTATAATAAACATATCAAACTGAGAGTCTTTCAGGTAGGAGACTTAGTGTTGCGAGAGAACCCAAAGAATTAGGTTGAAAGAGAGAAGAAAGGCAAATGAGAGGCCAATTGGCTTGGCCCATTCATCATAGTGTCTTCATTTGGCATAGGAACCTATAGGCTATTAGATTGTGAAGGAGAGGAACTCCAAGAACCCATCAACAACGTTCATCTCAAAAGGTTCTACACATGAGTTAGACGAAAGAGTATAAAGAGTATTAGAGGAGAGAGTATCATATTTATTGTACATAGTTCAAAAGAGATCTTGAAAATACCAAAACTATTGGAAAAACATAAGATAAAAAATAGTGGAAAATTGAGCATGAGGAAAGGAAAAACATTCAAATATGATCCTCAAAAAGATGTTGTCTTGGTGAAAACCTAGCAAATATGCGCCTTGATGATATGAAAAAAAAATTGAAAAAAAGAAAAATACAAAAAAATAGGAAAAAGAAAAAAGTGCCTTGGTGAAAACCTAGCAAATAGGCACCTTGGTAGCAAAAAAAAAAAGAGAAAACCTTTAAAAATAGAAAAAAAGATCTTGATCCATCCAAAGGGTGAAAACTTGGTAAACAAGCACCTTTTGTTCCCTTAAGTTTGTCTTTCCTACTCACATGTGTACATATTGCATTTCCAACATCCCATTTGTAAACCTTCATTGCATCCATCATTTGTACATGGTCATAAAAAATCTTTTAGTTGCATTGTTGCATTTCCTACAGCCCTAAGTTTGTCACATGATCGCATTTATCACTTGGGGGTAGGAAAGGATTGGAATTTTGGTACCAAATGGATTCAATAAGTGCTATAATCAGTCACGTCAGAGAGAGATTTATCAGAACGTTAGAGAGAGCAATTTTCATGAACCTTTGATTGCTATCACTGTTCACAACCCAAGTATTTGATCCTACAACTTGACCCATGAGCCTTCATTGACTTTATTATTCATGATTAAAAATTGACAAAACACCTTAAAGATCAGAATGCTTGGAAATACTTTTTGAAAATCATGAAACATGGCAAAACACTTAAAGCTTTCTTTTGATAAATTTTTAGGAAATTGACTTTTTATCACATCTCTTTAGCTAATCGATGATGTTTCAACTAGATTGGCCATGATAGAGGCATGATATTTTCTTTCCTTTGAGTGATTCTTTTGAGGAAGATTCATCAACTTATGAGATTTCGTCCAATGACATGGTCATCAAAGAACCATCGAGGACTATCTCATAAGAGGAGGGATTAACCTTTGATTGTTTATGCAAATGGATCCCTTGGCTATTTAGATCTTCCATATCTGAATACCAAAAATCCACTTGCAACATTGAATCCGTTGACACCGGTATTCAGAATCCCATAGTTTGGTCATCCAACTAGTGAGGGTTGTACCACATTCAAAAGAAGGTTACCAAAAATTGATAAAAAGTGGTATTCATATCATCATGATGTGGTTAGTGATGATTGTACTAGCTTTCCGGTCCCAAAATGCTCAATGATGAAAATTTATCCTCATGGCATTTCTTTGCTAAAAGCTGGTGACACTTAGGTTACATTATCATGTTAGATTAATTGCATTTATTTGTGGTTAAATTCCAAGGACAAGGGGGGCACATCAATAAATCTTGAGTCATCTCAAACATCAAAGAGAAAGCGGGGGGATTAAATTCAAACATTCATCATAATCCTTGATTTCAAACAACAAAAGTGAGATTATCTTTTGCATTCATGCATAGCATTAATCATTATTCATTACTCATATATTAGAAAAAGAAAAGAAAGAAATCATTTTCCATACATCATACATTCATGTAAATAAGAGTTAGCATTGCATACATCTAAATACTTGAAAAATAAAAAACATAGGAACATACATATGCATTTCCATAAAACATTTTGCATCCATACATTGACAAAATAGAAAAGCATCTCATCAAAATCCATACATCATTGCATTAATTTATCTATACCATAAAATAAGATAATTGCATCCATAGCATAAATCAACGTAAATGCATAACAAATCATATAACTGCATAAAAAGATAATCTCATAAACAACTCATCAAGGAGAACCAAGAAGTATATCATCATATATATCATCAAATCGGTGTATCAAGATACAATGTCATCAAAAGTGGTACATCAAAGGTTCCAATCAATCAAAGAACATGAAATGTGGAACAGAGGACATCAATGATGAATGAATCTGTTAGCAGTCAATCATGATCCCATGGCATCTGGACCTCTACCATCCTATGGAGGAGGAGCCTGAGAAGTGCTCGCTCTGTCCTATCTCGGAACAACCATGGCTGAAACAAACTGCTGCATCAAGGAGGCAACCTAAGATAATTTCCCAACAATAGTGGACATATATGTCCTCAATGACTACATATCTTGGGCTAAGGAACCAATAGTGGGAACATCCTATGCATCCTTCCCTTGATCCTATGGCTACGGTGCCTGATCCTGCTGAGCACCATCATCTTGCTATGCCAAAGCTACTCTCTGTAACTATACTAAGGGATCCAAACCCCTTGGAACCTATCTAGCCACATCAACATGAGCCTGTCTCTAAGCTCTCTACTATCTATGAGATCTATCCTATCTCACTGCCACTCTAGGATGAACTACCAAAACTGCATCATCTTATCTATCTCTTCCATCACCCTGACCATGTCTATCCCTCACCTATCCTCTACGTGCAACAACTAGAGGATCTCTATGTCCTCATCCTCTCCCATGTCTACCACCACCACCATCACCACCACCACCATCACGTCAACTAGGAATAGGCTCTACTAGATCAGTGAAATGAATAAACCTATTGCAAGCCCACTAGTATGCATACTCATGAGACATACCTGCATCTACAATACCTATAAGAATCTCCCATCTACAAGTAGTCATACCTGCAATATGATCTAAGGAAAACTTATAATCAATGCATGGACCCCACATAGATGTCTCTGCCTGTACTCGCACATATAAAGCATTTCCATGAGGCATACCTTGAATCTGACCATACTGTCTCAAAACTCTGCCAAAGCAGAAGTGCTCAATAGAAGTAGTAGTGCGCCCAATCATCCAATGAGGACCGAACATGTACGGTAACTCATCATCATCCTCTCTCCAGCGATCACAACCAATATAAGGACGCCATTGAACCTAATCAAGATCATCTATCTATCACCGCCATTAATCCAGGTGACCCAAATGATGTTGTATAACCATCCTAGTATATATAAAATCATAAGGAAAACCTCGAGGCTATCTCCTATAAAAAATGGGCCTAGTAATGGGAAGATGCTCCCATATCCACAACTGTAGAACATTAGCACCAGCTGATAAAGTAGAACTCTACCTATACACTACCTCATGTAAATCATGATAGAGTTGCGCAAGGACACAAGAACCCCAATCAAAGCATCAAGGATGAGTAAGAAAATCCTCCAATATCCTACCCCATCTGAGAGAAAAACTATGACCTCATCGGTCAGGAAGGAGAAAACCACCAATCAGTGCACCGATTACGATTGGCAATGTCGGAAAGGAAGTAAACCGAGGCCATGTAATCGTATCACCATCACCTATAGTGTTGTCCCCAAAAACTCATTGGCAGATAGTGGAATCATAGATGGAGTCATAATATACCAACTCTCCTCTGCAGGGGATCCGTAGTAATCTATACACGTCCTCAGGCATGATCGTCATCTCTCCACAAGGTAGATGAAATGTGTTGTGGTTGGAGTGCCATCGCTCCACCACTGTAGTAAGTAACCCATGGTTCAACTGAAACCATGGGAGATCAAGCAGGAAACTCAAACCACACCACTCAATCACATGATACTCAGTTGTTGTCAGTGCCTGACCTAAATCGATAACCCATGAGGCAACTGAGAAAATATATAGGGTAGGAAAGTGAGCCTGTTGGCAAAGCAAAGGAATCATATCAGTATACCATATCAAGGAATTATATCAAGTCAATCTTATCAAAAGTATCAAGTAATCACACCCGATACCATTTGTTCATGTCTCTGTATCCTGAGAATGAACTAAGTGTACACACAAAAGTAGTGCACTTCTATGAATCCTTACATGCAAGGAAACTCAAGAATGAGCCCTCACAAATCGATCCATAGCTCTCTATGCATGGAGTTGCAAGATTTGTAAAATTGCTCTCAGCTAGAGCTATAAACTCATGACCTTGCTAGTCAACCACACAATGAGAGATTCACAATGAAAACAAGGGCAAGGATGCCAATATCTCTAATGAAACCAAATGTATGCAATGCAATGAAAATCTATATGACAATGCAAGTTAATCTATTGCATAAAAGGAAATCTAAACTAATATGCCATGATAATGCAACTAAGAAAGGAAATATGCAACTACAATGAAATGCAATAACAAATCTTCAAAGCTTGGATGGAGAATGTCTTCAAAGAGCTCCAAATGACCTAAAAAACTTGCAGCATAACATTAGCATAAAAATCTAAGATGTGAAAATGAAGAAGAGAGCTCTTCTTTTATAGGAAATGAAAAGGAATGGACCATTGAGATTAAGAGGCCAAAGACTTAATCAACAATGGAGAAAAAAAGAAGCTTGATCCTTGTGCACAAATATCCTCCAATAGGAAAATAGGAGTTGACTTTTGTGTCCCACATAAGACAAAAAGTGCTTTTCTTTTATTTTTTATTTTATTTTTCTTTATAAATAAGAATTAAATACTTTATTTGTGCAACATAGGATAAGAAGAAAAGTGGAGATTTTTTATTTAAATAAAAAGGGAGGAAATATTCTTTTTAAATAAATAAAGACTTAGGATAAAATGATTTTATTATTTAATTAAAAGAGATTTTTAATTAATTAAAAGGGAGCATGTTCTCTTAATTAAATAAGATTTTTATTTTTATTTCTTCTCTTTTAAATTAAATAAGGCTCAAACCTTAGGAAATATCGAATTGATTATGATTTGATCAAGAAAATTGATATAATTGATATTGTTGATATTTGAAAATATTGATTGAGGGATTTGATAAATTGAGAAATGGGGGCCCAAAGTCTAGGCGACCATTTTAGGGTGCATACATTTGCCCCTCTTTGACTAATGTGTGATCGATCTGGGAACACATGCAGTCAAAGAAGAATTGAAATGTGAGATCGATCTGGGATCACAAAACAACTTAGATGTGAGGTCGATTTGGGATCACACCCGGACAAAACATAAACAAAGGCCTTTGAACATGAGGTCGATTCGGGATCACATTCAAAGTAAGAGATAAGAATCTCAAATTTGAGCGAAAGCTCATAAAAGATGTCTGAATCAAGAAGATCAAGAGAATCAGGGATGAGAATCCCATAGGTGCTGCCCCCTCGGAGTCGAAATTGAAATCGGATAGAGGAGAGCAACAAATTGATAAAATATTTGATCAAATCAAAATCATAATCGAAGGTAAAGGTCAAAAGGTTAACCAGTTAGGCAATGACACATGCCCCAGTTTGACTGAGAAAGATATAGGTTAAGGATGCAGTCAGACTCAGAGAAATGGATTGGATGAAATTGAATGGTAGACTAGAAGGTTGAAAGACATGGAAATGAAGATGCCCCTAAGAAAGATCGAAGGATTATGCCTCAAAAGTTCAGCCAACTACACAGAAAAGGGGGAAAAATTGAAACACGATTCAGATTTCAATTTCGAGTCTGAAAATAGATAGAAAATGATGTGACATGAAAGACCAGAAATGAAAGATATGATCAAGAAGAATCAGAAAAAAAACACAGTTGACCAACTAGTCCGTAGATGATAAAAAGAAGAGCTCTCTCCATATACAAGATGCAAAACTAGACTAACATGAACCTAAGAATGCAAGCTACTATGAAAAGTGGTTGACTTGCAAGGTCACAACGCTTATAGACATCTAATTATCATCATCGAGCGTTTGGTAGCATCATAAGATCATACAATGCACACTAGTATAGCTATGTGGATCTGAATATGATCTTTATCAGATAGAAATGTGGAAATCTCACCTAGGCATCAAAGACATGTAGGTCAAGATGACTAATGCAGTGAGATCACCTAAATTTGATATGGCAAGATTATGCTCACATTGAGACACAAGAAAGTTAAGATGACTATAAGCATGCACTTGCGAAACGGTCAAGAATAATACCTTGTAGATCCCAATGTCAAGTGGAAAAAGCATAAATACTTAATGACAGTTAGGACCAACAAAATATACCCATAGGTAGAAAAAGCAATAAAACATGTTCTCATTCCCTCAGTCTTCTAGCTATGCATCATCAAAAATGATCATAGGGGAAGAACACTCAGCAAAGAAATCATCATAGATAGCACGCAAAGAAATAAAGTCAAACAAATCTCAGTGAGTCAAGTGCGTGTGTGTAGGTCATAGAGTCAAACTTTGAGTATCACATTTGCCAGTGAAAAATATTGCGTCATCCAAGACGGTGGGAAGGACATCTAATAAGTGTTAAGAAACACTTGATGCTAGGGTAGTGTTGAAAAATATAGTTGGGGTGGTGTTGAAAAACACCATTTGCGAGGTGCCTAAGAAACCCAGATGCACAAAGAGACCCAAGATAAGCTTAAAACAACAGATGCCCCCTAGACTAAGACAAGAGTCAATTCCATGCTAGGAGAGGCAAAGCGAGAAGTGGAGCGAATGAGTGCCACACAAGACTGATAGACATAGGTGCAGAGGGTCTCAAGCAGCGCCTGTTTCCAAGTTTTCACCACTTGATAGATTTATTGCAATTTTTTTTCAGGAATTTTTATAAATTTTTTTTTGTATTTTTGCTACCAAGGCGCCTGTTTCTAGGTTTTCACCAAGGTACTTTTTCAATTTTTTTGATTTTTTGAATTTTTTATTTTTTTTGTGAGACATCAAAGTGTCTATTGCTAGGTTTTCACTAGGATGCTCTTTTTTTAGTACTTTTTATGCTTTTTAGGATTTTTTCAGCATTATATATGAAGTTTTTTTTGGAGTTCTTTTCAAGATCAATAAAATATGTACAAAGGATGCCCCCAGACTGAATGGGCATCAAACTCCCAAGCAAGATCACATCGTGTAGTCCCAATGTCTAGGAAGGTGGAGGATAAGAGGGATTAGCAAGCTGGTGACTAAGATGGAGGAAAGGAGAATGAATGCAAATGGAGGGAAGAAATCCTCAAGGTCAAACTCCTCAAGAGTACCCAAGCTAGGGAAAAATTATCATGCAAAGCACATTTGGATAAGCAATGAAAGGCCATCATATGATACGTCACAAAAGTGTAATGCAAAAGAAGGAAATGATGCAGTCCAAAGGAGTAGACATGTCAAGAGGCTTCATAGCATCGTGTTTTACTCTTTTTATTAGATCAAGACCAAAGGGGAAAAAGATAGCAAAAGGCTAGAATGAATGGAGGAAAATGAATATGAAAGCTAAACATTAAAGGAATGAAAGCAAGATCATCGTAAGATAGCTCACAAGATAGCCAAATGTTCATTGTTATAGGTCAACATTGTCAAGATCAAAGAGAGAAGACGAAATGGATGAAATATGTAGAAGAACTATGCATGATGCCTGATTGCCAGGTTTTCATCATGGTACTTATCCAAGGCACCACAAGGGAGTGGTTTTCACCATAGGATGAATTTATTTCTCTTTACTTTTGCTACCAAGGCGCCTGTTTCCAGGTTTTCACCATGGCACATTTTCAATTTTTTTTCATTTCTTTTTTTTTCATTTTTCTATTTTTGTTTTTTTGTTTTTTTTTGGAAGAAGGCAAGCTTTTTAGATAATGCTCCTTGAAAAGGTAAACCATGATATGCCAAGGATTCAAAATAATATTCTCAAATATGTTCATAGGGAAAAGAAGATGGAAGAGAAAAATGGAGGATAAGGTTTTATGTAAAGTGAGTGAGGTTGGAAGATAGGAGGAATAGGCAAATGAGGAAAAATGATATAAGGTAGAAGGATAATGAATGAAAGGATTGTGAAAGGGTAGGTGGAAAGGAAGGCAAGATCAACATCAACACACACCTTGAAGGGTGGCGAGAGGATGGAGGAAATGTGAATGAAGGAATACGAGAAGGAATATGGCGAATATTTAGCAGAGGTTGCAGTTCAGGCGCATGGAATTGAAGATCATTTTTGGAAGAAGATGAAGTGGAAGCCTTTGGAAGCTTGAATGTTAACTTCACTTTTTGTTCAATATTAGACTCTTTTGAGAGAGATTTTGGAATCCATATAGCCTTAGGCTTTTTATTTCCTTTTGATGATTTAGAGAGAATATCTTCAATGATGGATTTTGGAACCCATATTTGTCTTGTAGTTTTCTTCTTAGATATCTCTATTGACTTTATGCGCCCATGTCGATTAGAGGAGACATGGTGATCTTCTTTTTTTGATGGATTCTTGTATTGCTTCTTTTTCTTGTATTGAACATTCAAGTTACTTCCAAAAGACTTGGGAATTGTGGAAGAAGAAGGAAGATATGACTGGTTTAGATGGGTAAGTGGATGAAAAGGATTCAAGGGTATGTATCTATGTTGATCTTGAGGAAAGATAGGAGATGGTGGGACATAAGGACCCAAAATGGATGACAAATTAGGAGATTTAGGAGGGGAAGGTGAAGGGACATAAGGATCCAAGATGGAAGGCAGATGTGAAGCCCTTAGCATTGATGGAGGGAGAGGTCCAAGGATGGAAGTGGAAGATGCAAAAGGACAATCAATAAGTTCATCAGTGTCTATATGACAACCAAGGACATCAACATCTTTAGACTGAGCATTAGGATTTGCAATAGGATCATGAACATCTTGAATAGGAGCATCTTCTTTGATAGGATTGTTCAAAGCTTGCAAAGACTTAGGAAGAGTAGAAAGTGGAAGTGAACATGGAGCGGTAGAACAAGAAGATGGAAGACTTTGATCTTGACAAGGATCTTTGGATAGCACAAGTGTAGAATTTTTCTCTTGATTTTCAATAGGCTCAACGTTGGAAGTAACAACACCATTTTTAATAACCTTAATGGAAGTATCATCTTTGGAAAGTGCAAGTATAGTAAGGTTATTTTGATTGTCAATAAGCTCAATGGTGAAAATAGTGGCTTGATCTTGTTTAGTGGAAGAATTAAGACATGGTGGAATGACCCTCACTAGTAGGATCACTAAAAACCCCAATGCTGAACTGTGACAATTCGTCAAACACTTGGCATGCAACCTAAGTTTGCTGATGTCTGCTTGTTTTGATTTGATTATTTGGTACCGATGATGTTTTAATGATTGCAAATGATTGCCAAGTAACTATTTGAAAAGCCAAATGATATGAAACTTCTTTATATTTCTTTTTCAATGCAAATACATGAAGTTCTAATATGAAAAGTACTCCTACAGCCAAGAGGCATTTTCACAAATAGTTGGTATGCAACCTATATTTTGATAAGCGCAACTACAACCATTGACATTATGTCAAATAGTTGGCATACAACTGAATACCCAATACAAATGCACACTAATGCAATGATGTAATAACAATGATGTGCTTCAAGGAAGTTGCCAATTACAATCAAGATGAATGCCAATGCAAATCAATACCAGTGTTGTCTATCACAATCGATTTCAATTTCCAGATTTACAATCACTTGACACTAAGAGGATACAATGAACTATATCAACAATGAGATGCAATGTCCAACTTCTCAAGTTTGATTACAATGTGCTATGATAACAAGGACTGATTCAAATGACTGAATTCTGAGAGTATAATGGACTGTGACACCTATGTCAATTTTAGATTTCAAACAATGAACTATGGTAATGATCAAACCATAGAATGCACTTCACTAAATCAATCCAATTACAATGAGGAATAACAGTGACTGTTCAAAGGAATTCTAGACTACTATACAGTGACTGTACTTATGCAAATTTTACAATTTTGGTACCCAAAACATCAATACCAAACAATGTATAAAAACCTGGAAATGCTGCACCAAATGTTGATCAAATTGATGATGAAGTATGTTGATGTAGACACCTCCAATTGCACCCGAACTGTTCCCAATTTACAGCTGATTGTAGATGGCTACAATAATTTTTCGGACTGCTTTTTCACTCTGCTTTTTTTGCTTTTCTTTTTCGGGTCTACTTTTTTGAACTGCTTTTTCGGGTCTGCTTTTTCAGACTGCTTTTTCGGATCTACTTTTTCGGACTGCTTTTTCGGATCCACTTTTTCATTTTGCTTTTTTGGATTTCTTTTTCGAATAGCTTTTTTAGATCCGCTTTTTCATTTTGCTTTTTTGGATTGCTTTTTCGGACCTTCTTTTTCTTCCTCTTGCAACCAAAACTCAAACCCTCGGGTAAATCTGAGGATTCCAAATAAGCTCAACATGAAATGGCCGAATACCACTTCCAATGTGCAACCCTTCAAAAGATATCTCACTTCCTCAGTTATGCAAATCCAAGGGAGTTTTCATTCCCAAAGATCTAATGAAAATTTGCAGACCAAATGACTACAAATTGCTCCAATATGGAAAAGTAGAAGAATCCTCAAATCAGCCTGTTCAAATGAATGCCCAGGCTCTCTATTTATACACTTTTCTAAGAAGTTACTAAGAACTTCTAGAAGCATCCATTATAAAATCTCATTATAATGCACTTTTATAATAAAATAACTTTATAAAATAAAAAGTGCAATCTCAACTTAAAATTATAACATATGGGCCCTGCTAACACATAATAATAAAAAACAAGCTTCAAATCACTTCTCCAAGAGCAAATATGACTGTCTGATCTACAAAATGACTCTCTCTACATCGCCACCAGTCTATGAGAGCCTGTGATAGACTGATTCGGCATGCTAAACGATGTCAACCAGAATGGGGACATGACAGTCCGCCCTTCCTAAAATTGCTTGTCCCCAAGCAATGATTGAGCAATAAACCAATCAATCCACCTAGATCCCAAATGTAGTCATGAACTGTACTGCTGTTAATTAATGCAAGCTCCTGCAATATCCTCTGCAATATAACCAAGAGGAATCCACAAATGAATCGTGAACCACTGCTCAACTAAACTCTAACTCCATAACTGCCACAGTCAGGAACCTACGAGACACCAACTCTGAAAATATTAGAACCCAAGTAAATAGAACAACTCAAACTGCCAACACAGTAAATATCATCAACACATCCCACTGGCTTATGTGGAATGTTCAATCCAACTCTGCAACAATGGTGAACACTCCCGAATGAAACTGTATCAAGTATGGAAAATCCACACACTGTACAACCCCTGCAGTCAACACAACTCTACAGATCACCGACCACTGTCTCATAACCATAACTCCCATGCACCACTGATGGTGAATAGGCATCACACGATAGATATCTGATATTGGAAACAAGAATTACTTAAGGTTTAAACACAAGCATTCACTTACACAAACTTGTATGAAAGCAAATCTATGTTCATTCATTTCTCATTAAGAGCATCAATTGAAATGTGTTCTATGAAAGCATGTAAAACACTCAAGCCAAACACATGAGAGGTTAAATTTTAATCCCAAAATCTAAATGTTGTAGAGATGGAACAAAGTACCTCAAGTCCAATGCTTTTTTTTAAGCATTTTCCATGAAAGCAAGAGCACCTTCAAATGAACAAGACAAGAAACAAGCAAACAAGATATGCAATATATATCCAAATTATGCAAACCCTAGGGTTAGATCTGAAAATCAATTTTTAGGAGAAATAATAATCAGCAAATAATCCAAATGATAACTCATGTCATGCATTGAACAATGAAAAATAAGTGCATACCCATCACAAAATTTTATTTTTTTTGCATTTGACCTAGTCAACAAGATCTAATTTTTACCACATGAATTTAGACCCTAAACCCAAAATACAGAAAAGAGATCTCTGTCAAAAAATAGAGAGCTTTCCAAAAATGTAAAAATTTTAGAAAAATCTTTTCATTTGTGCCCTAAAGAGCCATTTTACCAAAACAGACTAGTTTTTGTAAATTGACCAAATGAGATATGATATGACCTCTAAATTACAAACACAGTAAATGGACCCCCTATAGAATTTCAAGACCTTTCTAGAAATATAAAAATTTCTAAAAAATATGCTGATTTGTGCTAGAAATTGATTTTTTATGAAAAATCAAGAAAAAATCATAAAAAATAAAAATCACCTCTGAAAATTTTGAAATTTTTTTTGGAGCTTTTCTGATATGTCGTCAACTTGAAAAACAATTTTCAGACAAAAAAAATTATCCATTTGGGAGATATGATAAAATCTTTAAAATCTAGGGTTTCCCATCTCCAAACAAATCTGCACAAGGGTTAGCTCCAAAAATAATCAAAACTAGCAAGTGTTAGCTCCAAAAATAATCAAAACCAGCATGTAAAAAGTGGGTTGCCCCACGGTGGGTGCCAAAAATATATGGTGAAAATGTGACCACACTTCTATGAATCCTTACATGCAAGGAAACTCAAGAATGAGCCCTCACAAATCGATCCATAGCTCTTTATGCATGGAGTTGCAAGATTTGTAAAATCTAGAGCTATAAACTCATGACCTTGCTAGTCAACCACACAATGAGAGATTCATAATGAAAACAAGGGCAAGGATGCCAATATCTCTAATGAAACCAAATGTATGCAATGCAATGAAAATCTATATGACAATGCAAGTTAATCTATTGCATAAAAGGAAATCTAAGCTAATATGCCATGATAATGCAACTAAGAAAGGAAATATACAACTACAATGAAATGCAATAACAAGTCTTCAAAACTTGGATGGAGAATGTCTTCAAAGAGCTCCAAATGACCTAAAAAACCTGCAGCATAACATTAGCATAAAAATCTAAGATGTGAAAATGAAGAAGAGAGCTCTTCTTTTATAGGAAATGAAAAGGAATGGACCATTGAGATTAAGAGGCCAAAGACTTAATCAACAATGGAGAAAAAAAGAAGCTTGATCCTTGTGCACAAATATCCTCCAATAAGAAAATAGGAGTTGACTTTTGTGTCCCACACAAGACAAAAAGTGCTTTTCTTTTATTTTTTATTTTATTTTTCTTTATAAATAAGAATTAAATATTTTATTTGTGCAACATAGGATAAGAAGAAAAGTAGAGATTTTTTTATTTAAATAAAAGGGGAGGAAATATTCCTTTTAAATAAATAAAGACTTAGGATAAAATGATTTTATTATTTAATTAAAAGAGATTTTTAATTAATTAAAAGGGAGCATGTTCTCTTAATTAAATAAGATTTTTATTTTTATTTCTTCTCTTTTAAATTAAATAAGGCTCAAACCTTAGGAAATATCGAATTGATTATGATTTGATCAAGAAAATTGATATAATTGATATTATTGATATTTGAAAATATTGATTCAGGGATTTGATAAATTGAGAAATGGGGGCCCAAAGTCTAGGCGACCATTTTAGGGTGCATACACTAAGTAGTATCAAAATCATATTGGTTTTCACACTGATTGATTTATCCTATCATTAACTATCTTAATCGAAATGACAAATCATATTCTGTGGTATCACTATCCTGATATCCTAAACCAATTGTTTTGTTGAAAGCAATAGAGCTAAATTAATCATCTGAACCTATCATCAAAAGTTAACAATTTTTTCATCAGACGCAATCAAGTAAAAGGGTAAAATTGTTCAAAAGATTAGCAGGCGTGATTTTACTTATGCCAACTGACAGTTTACCTAAGGTGATAACAAAAACATGCAAATTGACATTATTTGGGTCTTAGGCGATAGTTTGCATGCTACACGATAGTGAACCACGTTACGTGACAAAAAATATTGGCCTAGGAGACAGTCCAATCGCTAGGGTTTGCATACGTGATAGCCTATCTGGAAAGGGGCATTTTGACCTGGTTGTAGGCGTGAGTATCCTATTTCTAGGCGAGGATGAAATTTTCTTAAGCGGTAGTAAAATACACGGAAGCGGGAGAGAAAAGCATGGAGGTGACAGTTAAAGGGTCTAAGCGACATTGAATTACTCCTAGGCGAGATTTGGCATATTAAACGCAACGATGAAACAAGGAAATTGCAATAAATACTAATAAATGCATGGTAAATGTAAAGATAGTTGGGAATGACTTACCAGAGGTCCATAGTCAAGTGGCCTTGCATATCTTTGGCACCTCTCAAATCTATGCTCTCGAATCGGCACAACCATCTCAAAATTCACCAAAGATGAAAAGTAAAAATGAATAGTAAAACAAGGTTTATCAACCTATTTAAGGTATTTTGACCTAATTTTGGAGGTGCAAATGGACGTGGACCTATATCAACCTAATCAAAAAAAATCGGGGCATATTCTTAAATCATGGCATATAAACAAATATTTAGAAATGAAAACATATTCGATAAATCAAACATCATTAAAAAAAATTTCAAATCAAGAAATTAATATGTTTTAATTTCTGAGGGGGCATCAGGGCATCAAATTGAAGTTGCAATCAAACATCATGGAATCAGTGGGGCATCAAAAAAAATTTGTTTCATTATCAGAGGCAGCAATCATATCATATCGTATTAGAGGCAGCAATCAATCAATCAGTATCAGAGGCATATCAGTGAACCAGAAATCAGGACCTAAAAAGTGATCAGGACTCACAAGAAACTTTGAATCAATGTTCTTCATAAATCAATTCAAAGAGGGGCATTTGTAGACATGCAAAATTGGATAAGTTCTTTTTAAATGGCTTAAAATCAATAAAATGCTCTAAATCATTAAAATGGATCAAATCAATTAAAAATGGACATTATTAAATAAAGTTGGACAAAATCAATTAAAACAAAGGAGAAACTAAATAATGATGTTAAATAATTAAATGAAAGCTTAAAAGGGGCCAAAAACACTATATAATTGATTTTAATCAATTAGTTGTATAGTTGTTTAATCAAAAATCAAAATGAACCCATTACCCTTACATGGCTAAATTTAATTAATTAATTGAATTTAATAATTCCTATTTTCTTTCAACAAAGTTGAGGAACCAATAAGAATTGAGGACAAAAAGACAAATCACTCAAACATTTAAATTGTCCAAAGCTTTGAAACCTTTTAAAGGATTGTCCCCTCATTTGTCCCCCCATTTATGAACAAAGCAAAGTATTTGACTCAACCAATGGTTAACCATGATTATTTCACTCTACCCCCTACCCTTGGACATTTACTATAAATATGGAGCATTTTGGAGGGCATTTTCATCTTAGAATTTAATTTGCAAAGCATTGTTAAAATAGGCAATTGAAAATCATTCTAAGAGCATTTTGAGCATTTAGCATAATAATTGTGTCATTTTGAGCTAGAAGCATGGTAGAATCATCATAGAAGCATTGTAGAAGCATAGTAGAAGCATAAATTCTCATTTTAGAAGTGTCACTAGTGAGGATCTAAGCTGAGAGCTTCACTTACCATTTCTTTCAAGAGAACCATGAGATATTCTAGATTATAGTTTCATTTTAAATTAGATTTGCTTTGTATTTTCTTTAAATTGATGCTATTAGATCTTAATTTCATGAAGGTGATATTCATCATCACACAGAAGTACTCTAACTTTGGAATATGAATGTGTGTACATGTATTGAATTTGCATGTGTTACATTAGGACGTGCATGTTTTAAATATAAAATCTACTTGAAGTACAACAACATTAAATTAAAAGAACGTGCACAACTATTATCGAATGTACATTTAAATATAAGGAAGATTCAATCAAACATCTAGGGACCTCAATTATATAGCTTACATGTGTCAAATTTGCATCATTCATAACTTTCATTATAAACATGTACAATCAAACATCATTCATGTATGTAATCAAATTTAAATTAAACATGTATGTATCTAATCTATTGAAAGTATTGAAAATTTACAAGTTCATCACACATGCACACGTATCTAGAGTGAAAGTGTATGTATGTATGTATGTATGTATGTATGTATGTATGTATGTATGTATATATATATATATATATAACATGCATGAAACATCAATCATGTGTCAAACATTCTATCAAAAGGCTCTAGAAATGAAATATAGTTCATCAAACACATGTGAATATATATACATAATATGAAATATGTCTAGATCAAATATGAAAGTGCCTAGGACTCATCATGACGACTCCTCACTAAGCGGTCACACTCCGAGTGACTATCATGCTGTGAAGGATGTACAAATCCCTACAAAGAAAGAGATATATAAATTAATATATAAATATTGTACAAAGATCTTAAGTTTGATTTAAAATATTGTACAAGAAAACATGTTATAAAGTGTGTACACACAAATAATAAATTAAAAACTCACCTATCCACTACTGATGTCATCATCGAGTGAGTCCCAATGATGTACACGATCAGTACCCAAAGGAGTAACAAGAGGCATATCTTGGTAGACAAAAAATATATATCATATATATACGTGCATGTACACACACACACACACACACACACACACATATATATATATATATCAATTGATTGAAACTTTGAAAATAAATTTAAGTTAAATTGTAACATTAAATACATGTATATAATCTGGTTTATACCTATGTAGGTGGTGGAAATTGATAGTAATCGGATTCCCTGGCCTCAATCCTATCAACCAAGGTATCAAGATTTTGATGTGTCTGGTCCAAGCTCAACTATGCATCTGCAACATGAGTAGACCACACATGCCTCTCTAATGATGAATGCAATGGACTAACCAAATGAGATGGCATGGAAGTCATATCATCATGTGTCAACAAATCTAGATAACTCGTAGTGGTCATGCTAAAATCAACATCGTCAAGGCCAACATCAGAGAACTGATGCCCTACACTGATTGAAGGGTCTATACGCCGTGCCTCTCTCTGTACAACAATAGAGTGGTTAGTAGGTGGATCCTCACGAGCACTGCCACTATGGCCACGGTCTAGGTGAGAAGGATGTGGCTGAGCGTATCTGATAGTACCCACATGAGATCTAACCTCTGATATGGGGATATCATGCTCTACTACTATAAATGCATATGCATCCAATAGATCCTCAGCCAAGCAAGTCAATGTGACACGTGTCATCTCTCTTGTAAGTCCCTCCAGGCTAGAAAGTGAAGGGATGCCTCCTGCACTCTACATGTCATCTACAGTTCTACTAGAGGATGCTCCACCTGATGATCTAGAGTGTCATCGAGACATCAGGTACTGACCAACCTAGTCACTAGATATGGATGTGGCAGCTACAACAATGTCCCCCACACTATCAATCACAACTCAAAGCTGGGCACTATGAATAACATCAGCTGCAACATGATCTAATAAAGGATCTATAGTAGGTGCCCTCTGACCAATAATGGCCCTGTGCAATGGCCTTTGTCGATCAACTCAATGAAAAGAATCTCTATTAGCAAGCCTACCATGCCCCTATCCTAGATGTGTTGGAAAATCAGTGTAATTAACAACCCTCCCTAAATGAACCTCAATAAAAATCTATTGTGTAAAGTACAATAGAATCTAGTCATTATTCAGATAATGACCATGGGTAGCTAGAAATCATGGGTATATCAATACTGATATAGCATGATCCTCACACCTGGTAACTTGATACCCCTTCACATAATTTTTATCTGCATAAGATGGGAAAACTTCCCCTTTCAAGGTTGCTTTAGGAACTAAAGTCTATACCTCCTTAAGAGAAAGACCAGAGCCAACCTCTTGTCTCTTCCTCTCAAGTATGGCCTCTATAATATCTAGGGAATATGGAGTGGTACCATGAATGTCATCCCTAATGCTAATCAAGCTAGTAAGGATGGACTAACACGTGCTCTTATAGACACTAGAGCTAGACAGATTATTTATAGATTCTTGCAACTGTTCAATCTCTCTATTAGTGCGTGCAAATAGTTCTGCAGGGAAAATCAGTGCATCTGCCATATGTGATGTGCAATAATATGTCTGATAGATCTAGAATATGCATGTACCTAAAAGAATTTATTTACTGTCAAATAAAGTCTACATATATGTATGTTTTCCTAATTTAATTAAAAATAAAATTAAAGTATGCACATTTCGCTACATTATTTGAAAGTAAAATCAATTACATAAATTACATTTAAATGTAAATTACATTTTAATAGGTCTAATTGGATTTAATTAGGTGCTAATAGGTTGTAAGGGGTCATATTACTCATAATGGGTCTATACGGGGTCATATAACCTATAATAGGTTCTAATGAATCTAATTAGGTCATAATAGGTTTAATTGAGTATAATTAGGTTTTAATAGGTCTAATTAGGTCTAATTAGCTCCAAATAGGTCTAATTAGGTCTAATTAGGTGCTAATAGGTCTTAAGGGGTCATCTTACTCATAGTGGGTCTAATGGGGTCTAAGGGGTCATATAACCTATCAGAGGTCCTAATACATCACATTAGGTCATAATAGGATTAATTGGGTATAATTAGGTCCTAATGAGTCTTATAAGGTCTAACTAGGTTCTAATAGGTCTAATTGAGTCTAGTTAGGTAGTAATAGGTCTTAAGGGGTCATATTACTCATAGTGGGTCTAATGGGGTCTTAAGGGGTCATATAACCTATCACAGGTCTTAATAAGTCCAATTAGGTCATAATAGGTTTAATTAGGTCTAATTGGGTGTAACTATGTCCTAATTGGTCTAATTGGGTCTAATTATGTCCTAATTGGTCTAATTGGGTCTAATTAGGTGCTAATAAGTCTTAAGGGGTCATATTACTCATAGTGGGTCTAATTTGGTATTAAAGGGGTCATATAACCTATTATAGGTCCTAATAGGTCTAATTAGGTCATAAAAGGTTTAATTGGATATAATTATGTCCTAATAGGTCTAATTGGGTCTAATTAGGCACTAATAGGTCTTAAGGGGTCATATTACTCATAGTGGTTCTAATTGAGTCTTAAGGGGTCATATAACCTATCATAGGTTATAATAGGTCTAATCACGACATAATTGGTTTAATTGTGTATAATTAGGTCCTAATAGACCTCTAATTTGGTCTAACTAGGTCCCAATAGGTCTAATTGGGTCTATTTAGGTGCTAATAGGTCTTAAGGGGTCATATTACTTATAGTGGGTTTAATGGGGTCATATAACTTATCATATGTCCTAATAGGCCTAATTAGGTCATAATAGGATTAATTGGGTGTAATTATGTCCTTATAGGTCTAATTGGGTCTAATTATGTCCTAATAGGTCCAATTGGGTCTAACTAGGTGCTAATAGGTCTTCAGGGGTCATATTACTCATAGTGGGTCTAATGGGGTCTTAAGGGGTCATATACCCTATCATAGGTCCTAATAGGTCTAATTAGGTCATAATAGGTTTAATTGGGTATAATTAGGCCCTAATAGGTCTAATTGGGTCTAATTAGGTCCTAATAGGTCTAATTGGGTCTAATTAGGTCTAATTAGGTGCTAATCAGTCTTAAGAGTTCATATTACTCATAGTGGGTCTAATGGGGTCTTAAGGGGTCATATAACTTGTCATAGTTCCTAATAGGTATAATTAGGTCATAATAGGTTTAATTAGGTATAATTAAGTCCCAACAGGTCTAATTAGGTATGATTAGGTCCTAATAGGTGTAATTAGGTGCTAATAGTTCTTAAGGGGTCATATTACTCATAGCGGGTCTAATGTGGTCTTAAGGTGTCATATAACCTATCATATATCCCAATACATATAATTATGTCATAGTACAATTCATTGGATATAATTAGGCCCTAATAGGTCTAATTAGTTCTAACTAGGAGCTAATTGGGTCTAATTAGGTACTAATAGGTCTAATTAGGTGCTAATAGGTCTAATTAGGTGCTAATAGGTCTTAAGGGGTCATGTTACTCATAGTGTGTCTAATGGGGTCTTATGGGGTCATATAACCTATCATAGGTCCTAATAGGTCTAATTAGAACATAATTGGTTTAACTGGGTATAATTAGGTCCTAATATGTCTAATTTGGTCTAATTAGGTCTGAATAGGTCTAATTGGGTCTATTTAGGTGCTACTTAGGTCTTATTCCATTGTAATAGGTCTTATAGGTCTAATTAGGTCGTAATACATCTAATTGGGTCTAATTAGGTCCTAATAGGTTTTAAGGGGTCATATAACCTATCATAGGTCTTAAAATAGACCTAGATAACTAGGAATTATGAGGTCCTAATAGGTCTAATTGCATCTAAGTAGGTCTAATTAGGTTCTAATAGGTCCACTTTGGTCTTAAGAGCTCATATTAAGCATATTGAGTCTAATTAGGTCTTAAAGGGTCATAGTACAAGTATATTAGGTGTTAATTAGTCTAATTCGATCTAATTACACCTAGAAGAGGTCCTATTGAGTTCATAAATAGGTCCCTAATTAGGCACTATTACTATTCAATATTAGTTCCTATTACTTATATTAGGTCATATTACTCACATGTATTAGGTACATTAAATAGTATAATTAGGTCTTGTTAGGTCTTGTTATGGGTTAATTAGTCTAATTAGGCCTTAGGGGTTATATTATCCATATTAGACCTCATAATAGATCTAATTATGCCTAAGGGATCATATTGCTCATATTAGGTGTACTAGCAGGTCCTATTACTCATGATATTAGGTGTTAATTAGTCTTATTAAAGGTCTAATTAGGTCTTAAGTGGTACTCTTATGTCTTATTACTAAATTTAACAAATTAGGTTATAATAGGTCAGCTATTATATCTAATTAGGTCTTAAGGGGTCCTCTTACTCATATTAGGTGTTAATTGGTCTTATTAGGTCTAATTACGTCTAAGGCCCATCCTATTAATGATATTAGGTCCTAATTTGGGTCTTATTACTCATATTACGTCCTAATAGGTTGAAAATTAGGTCTTAATGGGTCACAATACTCATTAGGTCTTATTAGGTCTAATTAGTCTTATCTAGGTCTTATTAGGTATAATTAGTCTTATGAAGTTTAATTAGGTCTTCTTTATCAAATTAGGTTTAATTAAGTTTTGCAATATCATAAAAATCTATCTATACACATGTATACATACATAAATACACATGTATACATAAAAATCTATATATATGTACATGTGTATACATGTATATATATGTATGTATACATACATATATATACAAGCATACATGCACATGTATATATGTCTACATATATATACATATATATACATGTATATATACATATATATACATGCATATATATAATAATGAAAAATCTATATATAATATATACACATATGCATATATACACATATACATGTGCATATATACATGTGTGTGTGTGTATATATATATATGTATGTATATATACATGTATATATGCATGTATATATGCATATATATATATATATATATATATATATATATATATATATATATATATATATATATATATATATATATATATCTGTGTGTGTGTGTGTGCATATATGTATATATACACATGTATACATGTATATATACATATATATGCATATATACATATATATGCATATATACACATGTATACATACATATATACTTGTATATATACACATATACACATGTATATATGCATACATATTATTTATCCATCTATCAAAAACTACAAATAATAAAAAATGAAATATGGAAAAACTTGAAAACAACGTTTGCAAATTTGGAAGCCATCCACGGGTTTCGCTGTCACCAAAAGTGACAGTGAAAGTCACTTTCGGTGATTTTATTTATGCCAAATTTAACTCTAATTCATGACTTTCAATCAAAAGTCATATGTTAAAGACTTTCGATTGAAAGTGCTTTATTCACTTTCGATCAAAAGTGACATAAGACTTTCAATCGAAAGTGGTCTTATTTTTAAGGACTTTCGATCGTAAGTTTTGTACTTATGATTGAAAGTTCATCATAGTTTTTATTGAAAGTCATTAATGATTTTTGGGCCAAATTCACTTTTTGGGCCGAATTCATTCCTCCCAAAAAGTGTAACCCACTATTGTGGGTTCACCCTCTGAAGGCTGACTTGTTCGATAGCGTCATGTATATATTGTAATCTTTGGTGGTAGTTTAGGATGTCCGTCTGGATAGAAGAAAGAAGTCAGAAGATTGAAGATAGTTTTAGATCCTCACATGTTGGAGGACTTTTGTACTTGAATTGTAAAATCTGGTCTAAAGTGGGAAGGCCTTACAGCATGACATGTATGAATCTATTTGATGAAATAATAAGAAGTTGATCTACATTCTCTCTCACTTTTGTGCCTGTTTCTTTTGGGTGTGATCTATGCAAGGTGGATTTGGTTAGGGTGTGCCTTTGGAACCTCACCCCATCCTTCCTTGCATTACCATAGGACCTCTCTAAGGTCTTTGGTGAGCAAGTTTAGAAAAAGTTGCAAATTTGTTGTAAAAGATGCATAGCAACTTTTGCAACTTTTAAAATTTTCTCAGTGTAAGGTTGTCCACATGCCCTAATCAGATTATGAGGACCCTAAACCCTTCCTAAGTCCATCCTTGTGCTATTTAATCAAACCTTGGACCCAATCCCAAGGTTGGATATCCTATTGTATGGAGAGTTCATTCTGTAGGTGTGCACAGTGTGAGGATTTTAATCTAGTTTGATAATCACTGAATTCATGAGCTATGTTTTGAGTTGCATTTAGGTTTGTGATTAACGAAAGACGTAGATTAGTGTATTTTATTTTAGTGTGTGTCAGTATTTTAGCATTTCCTTTACTTTTCCTTGCATTGTAATAAATCTTTTATGTTATCTCTATTCACTGGTTCATACCAGGAGAGTTGCAAAAATGGGGATCTAAATCACTATCCCACTGTTTATTTTGTACACCCTTGTGGGGATAGTGATTATAGTCCATGTATGTAATATGTATAAGAGGAGGGGCCCTAGAAATCTTTCCAAGCTATTTTATAGTCAATCCCTAGGTGAGCCTATGGTGAGCTCAGCTAGGAATGATTGAGATAATAACGAAGATACCTTGTCGAGATGAATAGGGAAATGAGGATTAGTGATTGGAGGTCTTAGAAAAAGTATTTGGAAAGAAATTCATGAAGGGGGAAGGTGTAAACAATCCATTTGGTCACCAAAAACTTAAGAACAACACATGCAATCAGTAAAATCCTAAAACCCTCCCAAAAGAACCCATTTTTGGTTAGGGGGTTGTACAGCCCAGAGAAACCCTAAAACCTACAAAATCATAAAGAGGTTAGATATTTATTCAAGAATCCATAATCAATTTATAGGTTTCTTTGGTAGAAAATAGGTTCAAACCCCTATCTTCTCGAAGAAGGGGGCCTAATTGGGGCTCTTCCTTGTAGCCCTAAATTGGGAAAGGAAGTATGTGATCGATAAGATGAATTGATGAAGTGAGACCTCTAAGACATCAATTGGAACTAAACATGACATTTTTTACCACCTCCTCATCTCTGCAAGATTCCATGGTACTTTGGCGGTGATGTGCCCTTATCCTAGTTTTAAGGGTCAGTGTGTGCATGAAGGAAGTAAGCATCAAGAATCTTGTATTGTCTTGGTAGATGTGACTTGGTATATTTTTTTGGATTGAAGACTAGGGGATTGAAACTTTGAAGGAGTCCTAAAGGTCATTTGGTGTCAGTTGAGAACACCTAAGGGGCACTAGGTGGACCTAGGGAAGGGCTAGTGATTAGCTCTCCCGACCTCCCTATCAAATTGGTATCAGAGCCCCAAAAGTATTTGGGATTTCATAGTGTATGTCAGAGTGTGAATCCAGTGGGTCTTCAAACATGGTGAATAATGTGGAGTTGGCCAAGAAGGTTGAGGATCGGGAGGAAGACAATAGGCTTTTAAGAGAAAGGATAGCCCAATTGGAACAAGCATTGGGTGAAGTGCAGATAAAGACTGAAGAAGTTAGTGATAAATTGGATTGTAGAGAAGAAAATGATAAAAAGGTTCCCGAAGAGGAAAAGACTTTGGAACTTGGCCCTATATTGCAAGAGGAGACCCTCTTGAAAGCTTTGAAAGCCATGAGTGGGAAGGCTCTAGAAGGGATACCATTGTTTAGTGGTAAGATGGAGGCAGATCTAGTCATTGATTGGATAGAAGGGATGGAAAACCATTTTGAATATGATGGGGTCACTGAGCCACAAAAGGTAAGGGTGGTTAAATCAAGACTTAGAGGCTCTGCATTAACATGGCATAATTTTATCCAGACCAAGAGGGAAAAGGAAGACAAGAAATCAATTTCTACTTGGAAGGGAATAGAAAGAAAGATAATGGAAGCCTACATGCCAGATGACTATGAAACTACATAAGAAGAGGTGGAGTTTAAGACAAAATGACATTGATGTCAATTCCTATACAAAGGAGTTTCAATAGCTTTGCATGAGGTCCAATGTGTCAGAGGATAAGAGCATAAAGGTAGCTAGATATTTGAATGGCTTAAAGTGGAGTATTCAAGAGGAGATGACTCTTCTCAGTCCCAAAAGAGTACACTAGTGTTACCAACTAGCCATCAAGATTGAAGATAAAAGTAGGAGGAAGCAACATCAAACCTCCAAGACCACAAGAAGAGGATGAGACCAAAGGGGTCATAGAGGAAGTTACCAAGGTAGAGGGATTGAGAAAACAAGTTAGGGAGAGTCCAAACTTGCAAAGCATAGTAGTGAAACATCTTCTAGAGGAAACTTTGGCAGAGGTAGAAGCAATCAAGGAGGCTCTAGAAGAGGGAGAGGTGCAGGCAGAAGAAACTCCTATTTTCTAGCATGAAATGCTATAACTGTAGGAAGATGGGACATCCAACCTATAGGTTCCCAGAGAAGGCATCTTCTTCCAATATAGAAAAGAGAGTGGCCTACACTCAAGAAGACATTTCAAGTGTCAAGTCACCAGAAGTTAGTCATATAGAATCAAAAATGGGAGAGAACCTCATGTTTAGGAGGGTACTCATTAGGCAACCAACAAAAGAAGATCCAAGGCAAAGAAGAGCTCTCTTTAGAGTAATGTGTAAAATCATGGGAAAAGTATGCAAGGTGATTGTTGATTCTAGCTCCACAGACAACATTAGTGCAGAGGAAGCAGCCAAAAATCTCAACCTTACTAAGGTACCTCATAATAACCCTTATGAGGTAACATGGTTGAATAAGGGGCAAAGTGTCCTAGTAAATGAACAAGCATGGGTTGAATTTTCTATTGGTGGGTATAAGGATAAGTTGTTGTGTGATATACTACCCATGGATGCATGTCATATATTGTTAGGAAGGCCATGGGAATATGACAAAGAAGCCATGTATTATGGGAAAGACAACACTATTACCTTTAAGAAGGATGGAAGAACATTCATGATCCAATCCTTTCTAGAAGATGAAGGGGAGAAGTCCAAGACTCCTAGTGTGTTATTGAGTAGTGGGAAATACTTGTTACATGCACTTCAAGAAAGGGACAATGAGGGATATGCTATAGTAGTGAAGTCTAAAGAAGGGGAGAAGCCTAATCAAGCACCCTTACCAATGGAGATTCAAGAATTACTTGGCAAGTATAAGGACATTGTGAGTGATGGGACACCAACAACCTTACCACCTAAGAGGTTAATAAGTCATCAAATTGACTTCATACTAGGGGTCTCATTGCCAAATAAGGCAGCATATAAACTCACACTAGAGAAGAATCAAGAAGTGGTAAGGCAGGTACAAGGATTACTTGATCAAGGGCTCATAAAGAAGAGTATTAGCCCATGTGTGGCACCAATGGTCCTAGCATCAAAGAAGGGTATAAAATGGAGGCTTTGTACTAATTCAAGTACCATTAATAGGATTAAAATCAGGTATAGGCTCCCTATACCTAGGATTGTGGACTTAATGGATTATCTAGGAGGAGCCCAATACTTCACCAAGTTGGATCTCAAGAGTGGTTACCATCATGTCATGATAAATGATGGAGATGAGTGGAAGACAACCTTTAAAACCATTGAAGGTCTATATGAGTGGCATGTAATGCCATTTGGGCTCACTAATTCCCCTAGCACATTCATGAGATTGATGAATGAAGTGATAAAGGACTATACAGGAAGATTTGTGGTGGTATATCTTGATGATATACTCATCTCCAGCAAGACAAGGGAGGAGCACCTAACACATTTGGAGGTTGTGCTCAAGACACTCCATGAAGAACAACTAGAAATCAACTTGGAGAAATGTGAATTCCTCAAATAAGATCTAGTTTACTTTGGATTTTTGGTATCCAAAGGTCAACTAAAAATAGATCCAAGAAAGGTGGAGTCTATCCTAAATTGGCCTACACCAACCACAGGGACAGAGGTGAGAATTTTTCATGGTCTTGCTCAGTTTTAGAAGAAGTTTATAAGGAATTTAAATGGCATATGTACATGAGTCCTAGACACCATGAAGGATGGAGTGAAGACCAAGTTTAAATGGACACTAGAAGCCAACAAGGTATTTGAGAAGTTAAATAAACAAGTGGCAAGACAACCCATGTTCCTATTTCCTAGTTTTGATAAGTTGTTCACCTTGGAATGTGATTGAAGTGGCATCACAATTGGAGGAGTGTTGAGTCAAGAGGATTGGCCCATAGCCTTCTTCAGTGAGAAGCTTAATGAGGCTAAGAAGGAATACTCAACCTATGATTTGGAGCTATATGCTCTAGTATAGTCACTTAGGAAGTGGAGGTATTACCTCATTCCTAAGGAGTTTGTGGTATTCATAGACAATCAAGCCTTGAGTTATATCAAAACCCAAGATAAGATAAGTAATAGACATCTCAAATGGATGGAGTATCTGCAAGCCTTCACCTTCACCATCAAGCACAAGAAGGGTCAGTTGAACAAGGTAGCAGATGCATTAAGTAGGAGGTTGTTGACAGTCAAAGAGGTTCAACTCCAAAGCATTAGGATTGATAGCTTCAAGGAACTTTTTAAGGCTGATGAAGATTTCTTAGAGGCTTATAAGGTATTCTTTGATTTTAAAAATCATTTCCACATTCAATTTGCTAACTATACCTTGAAAAGTGGGGTGTTTTTCAAAGGGAATCAATTGTGTGTTCCCAAGGGATCAATGAGAGAGAATCTCATTCAGGAAAAGCATAATGGTAGTCTTAGTGGCCATTGTGGAATCAATATGACAATGGAGTTAGTGAAAAGGTTCTATTATTGGCCTAATCTACCTAGAGATGTAAGGAGATATATAGAGAAATATGTGATATGCATGAAAGCCAAAGGAGGAGTTGGAAATGCAGGACTTTACCAACCCCTACCCATTCATAATAGATCATGGGAATGTATTAGCATGGACTTCATAGTGGGGCTTCTTAAGACAACAAAGGGATGGATAGTATCTATGTGGTGGTAGACCGGTTTAGAAAGATGAGTCATTTCATCCCTTGCAAGACAACACATGATGCCAACCACATTGCTCATCTCTTCTTCAAGGAAGTGGTAAGAATTCATGGACTTTCCCTTAGCATTGTCTCAGATAGAGATGCAAAGTTTATAGGTCATTTTTGGAAGACCCTATGGAATAGACTGGGAACTAACCTTTTGGCTTAGCTTATCATCCCCAAATAGATGGCCAAACTGAAGTAATCAATAGGGTAATAGGTAATTTGTTAAGGTGCCTAACCAAGGAGTATGGTCAAACTTGGGATTTAGTCCTCCCTCAAGAAGAGTATGCTTATAATGAGAGTGTGAACCAAACTACTAGAAAAAGTCCTTTTGAGGTGGTATATGGGATGCACCCAAGGGGAGTAAATGAGCTCAAAGACCTAGGAGGTATGGATTGTAGAAGTGGACATGTAGAGGACTTCTCCCAAACCATGAAGGAGGTCCAACAACAAGTCAAAAGAACCTTGACAGAGGCAACTCAAAATTTTAAGGCAAAGGTCGATGAAAGGAGAAAAGATATTCAATTTGCAATGGGTGAGTATGTAATGGTACACCTAAACAAGGCTAGAATGTTGAAGGGAGTACCTACCAAGTTACAGATGAAGAGAGTTGGCCCATGCAAAAGTTTGGCTAAGTATGGAGCCAATGCTTGCAAAGTGGATCTTCCACAAGATCTAGCTATTTCTCCAGCCATCAATGTTGTAGATTTAGTCAAGTATAAAGGGCCTTTGACTGAGGTAACTCAAAATATATAGGAGGTGGTGTCAGATATTAGTCCAATAGCTATATCTCCAAAGCCCAAGTCTCAAGCTGAGAAGGTTCTTGAATCTAAAGTGAAGAAGAAGACTAGGCACATGGTCTAATGGAACATCTCATCTAGTGGAAGGGTCATCTGGAATCTGAAGCAACATGGGTGGAAGAAAGTGACTTTAAGAAGTTTGGCATTGACCCTTCTATCTTATCCCGTATCGTTGCTTGATTTCTTTTGTGTAGAGGGGGAGCATGGTGCAGGAGAACCCTTATCTTTTCTTTATTTTTTAAGCCATTCTTGGCATGTTTTGATTTCCCTAAGGTCATGTTGACCAAGGTGTGGATTCCAATAGGGATTTGAAGTCTATCTAGGTCATAGGTTCTAGATTTAGGGACTATAGTATGATAGTCTATTGTATGGTAAGTGTGGATGGATGATGTCATTATGATGTCATAGGGTTTAGAGTAAGTAGAAAATCAATTTTGGAGTCAAGATGGGGTTTAGAAATCCATAGGACCTCTCTAAGGTCTTTCGTGAGAAAGATTGGCAAAAGTTGTAAATTTTTTGTAAAAGTTGTATAGCAACTTTTGCAACTTTTAAAAGTTTCTCGGTGGGTAAAAGCACAATCAGCTGTCACCTTTTAGGCTAACTTATCAGCACAGCTGAATTTTAGTATTTCTAACTAAAAATTAATTTTGGTCAACATATGGTCTAGCTAGATTCATTCTAGCTAAGTTAGATAAGTGCTTTAACTTTTCCAATTGGAAATATCTATTAAATGTATGTTTTATACCACTTTGGTTCCAATTACCATAAAAATAAAATTATTTCAGATAAATGGTGTTTCAATAATTCCTAATCTTTTTAATGATATTTTTAAAAAAATAAAAAATACCCTTTTGTAGATATCAGAGTCAAGAATATCCCCATATAGATTTTAGAGTGTTTTAATTAGACATAGTTTATTGTAACTAAAATATATTATAAGTAGGTATTTTAATAGTCAAGGAGATGTTGATTCAGAGAAAGCAAAAAATAGTAAATCATATTAAATAAATTTGAAAAACATATGGTGCATTAGAGGAGAGAGTCCTCTTCAAGAATATATATTTCTTTTTTTGATTGGGATAGATTTGTTATGAAAAATATGTTGCGAGATGAAAAATGTCAATTTCAGCGAGTTGGAATTTGAATTGTTATAAAAGAGAAAATATAGGTCACAAACCAATTTTTATTTCTTAATGCACTAGCTATATATGTCATATATGACATATTTTTAAATTAGGGGGAAAACTATTTATTTACATATAAATTTTTGGTGGGAACTAGACCCCTAATTTTAAACATTTTTCAGCAACTAAAATATCATCTTTAAAAATTAAAAAAACATATCAATTCTTATTCAAAAAAATTATTAAAAATATTAATCTTAAACTTCATCCATTTTATCACATTTAATTAGTTTACATCATCTTCAAATTCCAAACATAAATGTCATTTTTATAACTATTTAAGTTGAACAACTTTGATTTTGTTAGCCTTTTCCTTTGTAAAAGGGTGACAACTTATTGTGGTTTTACCCTGGTGTAAGGTTGTCCACATGCCCTAATTAGCTTATGAGGACCCTACACCCTTCCTAAGACCATCCTTGTGCTATTTAAGAAAACCTTGGACCAAATCCCAAGGTTGGATATCCTACTATATAGAGAGTTCATTTTGTAGGTGTGTACAGTGTGAGGATTTTGATCCAGTTTGATAATCAGTGAATTCATGAGCTATGTTTTGAGTTACATTTTGGTTTTTGACTGATGGAAGATGTAGATTTGTGTATTTTATTTCAGTTTGTTTTAGTAGTTTAGCATTTCCTTTACTTTTCCTTAAATTATAATAAATCTTGTGTTATCTCTGTTCACTGGTTCATACCAGGAGAGTTCAAAAAATGGGGATCTAACTCACTATCCCACTGTTCATTTTGTACGGCCTTTTGGGGATAGTGAGTGGAATCCATGTATGTAATATGTATAGGAGGGGCCCTAGAAATCTTTCCAAGATATTTTACAGTCAAGCCCTAGGCGAGCCTATGATGAGCCCGACTAGGAATGACTAAAACAAGAAGGAAGATACCTTTAATATATGAATAGGGAAATTAGGATTAGTAATTGGAGGTCTTAGAAAAAGTCTTTGGCAATAACTACACAAAGGGAGAAGGTCTAACCAATCCATTTGGTCACCAAAAACTCAAGAACAACACATGTAATCAGTAAAATCCTAAAAGCCTCCCAAAAGCACCCATTTTTGGTTAGGGCGTTGTACAACCTGGAGAAACCCTAAAACCTCCAAAATCCTAAAGAGGTCAGATATTGATTCAAGAATCCATAATCAATTTGCAGGGATCTTTGGTAGAAAATAGGTGCAAACCCCTATTTTCTCAGAGGAGGCCTAATTGGGGATCTTCCTTGTAGCCCTAAATTGGGAAGGAAGTATGTGATCGGTAAGATGAATTGATGAAGTGAGACCTCTAAGACATCAATTGGAACTAAAAATTGCATTTTATAACACCTCCTCATCTCTGCAAGAGTCCATGGTACTTTGGAGGTGATGAGCCCTTATCCTAGTTTTAAGGGTCACTATGTGCATGAAGTAAGCATCAAGAATCTTGTGTTTCCTTTGTAGATGTGACTTGGTAGATTGTTTGGGATTGGAGACCAAGGGATTGAACCTTTGAAGGAGTCCTAAAGTTCATTTGGTGTTAGTTGAGAATACCTAAGGGGTCACTAGGTGGACCTAGGCAAGGGCTGGTGATTAGCTCTCCCAACCTCCCTATCACTAAAAGTGTAATGTCCCCATCATTAAATGAGAAATAAAATTATTGTATTTGGGTCCCAATCGATTTAGTTTATCTCAGGCCCATTTTTTATTTTTTGATGTAGGTGTAGTTATCATCGTCGGTTCTTTTGTGCACTCTCGGGAGTTTTCCCAACAGGTTTTTTATGCACATCATGTAGGTTAGATTTGATATGTTTATTTGTATTTGCAAATTCTAGTTGGGATTTTGCTGGCTTCCATTTTGGAGGTGCAAGACCATCCCTATGTGGTATTCATAGTTTTGGTGGGATTTAACCCTCATCCTATTTTGTTTTTTCTCTTGTTGGTTCTTGAAAAACTTGGAATAATATATAATCATACCGTTATTTCCATTGGCATTACTTGTCTCAATATTATCAAATTTTGGTAGCTTATCTAGTTATTTAATTATCCATAAAGGATAGGGGAACATCACACAACCATCTAGAAGACATCATAATATGTCGTGCATTCTTCAACAACTCCGTACAGCCTCTATGTTGCACCTTATGGCCTTTTACATAGTATCGTACAACCTCCTCTCATACACCATACAGCTTCTAGCCTAGCCCCGTACGGCCTTTTGTGTGCATCGTACGACCTTCTTCAAACACCGTATGACCATCCTATGTGTATCATGCGGCCCCCAGTCTAGACCCATATGACCTCCATCTATTGCACTGTACTACCTCCAACATAGTCCGTCCAGTCTCCTCCAGCATCAACTATTTCTCCGTACGCCTTTAGCACATGTATTCATTCTCTATTTAAGTCCGTACGACCCAGGTCTACACTTTGTAGGGGTAACAAAGATCATAAGGAAAATGGTTTATGATAACATTGTGCGTAGGTACATTATAGTGGTATCAGAGTTGGTGATTCTACCAGCTTGTGGGTATTGAATGAGAGTTTATTAAAGGAAAAGAAGGAGATATCACTCAGTCGGTGGAATGGTAGACCCCCAAGATCCTATCACCGAAGTCATGACTCTTCTGAGAGACCTCACTAGGAACTAGGTACAGATAAATGATACTTAGCACCTCATGGAAGAGACACTGCAAAAATTGGTTGAAGGCAAGATATTTGCTAAACAAAGTGACAATTTTGTCTCAAGAAGGGAAAATCCCCAAACCATACGCTCTTGACCGTCAATGCCAACCTTCCCTCCATGGGTAGAAGAACATCGTAGAGAGAAACCAACCTTCCATGAAATACAAGATCAACTTCAGGAACATTGGAGGAATGCAAATATGGAAGGAGATATATCCTACAAAGATTATGCTGAGCTGAGAATGAGATAATCTGGTGGAAACAAGCATGGCTATTATAATGATGATATTAGATGGAGGATTGGAAAAGTTAATCTATCATCCTTTGATGGATCTAGAAATATCACAGCTTGAGCATGGGTGCAAAAAGAAGACACATATTTCTAGCTCAACCCTATGCCAGAGGATGATGCCATCAAATTTTCTGCACTACATCTGTAAGGAATAGCCCACGAATGGTGACATCATAGCATGGTTACTCTTGGACATGATCAAATAAATTCCTAAGCTGAATTCACTGAGAGACCGATAGACTGTTTTGATGGAAGGGATCCAAAACTGAATTTAAAATAATTGGCACAACTAAAGTAATTTGGCACAGTCGATGGTTACATAAATTTTTTTTAGAGAATGTCTATCTTGGTAATAGATATTTCAGAAAGATGATTGGTGGTGGTGTTTATGGATGGACTGGTAGAACCCTTGAAGGGCAGGGTGAAGGGATTCAACCCCATCACACTCATGGAGGCAATTAAGAAGGCACACAACATGGAGACATCTTCTTCTTCTTCCACCAAATATTACTCACAGTCCAAACCACCTCTCACTCTAGGGGAAAAAGATAGCAGACCTCCACCTAAGAGGCCCCCATTGGATGATGAAACTAGGCAGGAACTCAGAAGGAAGAAACTTTGTCTCAACTATAAGGATCCATGGGTACCAGGACATCGATGCCTTGGCAAAGGAAAAATATATTAGATTGAGGTATTGTCTGACGGTGAGGAGGAACAAGCACCGGAAGACAAAGGGGATGAACAAAAATCTTTTGGGGAGGTAAACCTCAATCATGCAAAAAGAAAATCCACACTATTGAAGAGAGGAGGCACCATTGCTACTCTGATAGGAACTCCAAGGTGTATTGTATTCTGGGTTCAAGGCACCCTCCAAGGGCAACGGGTCATGGCCATGCTTGATAGTGGAGCCACACTCAACTTCATTAACTCATCATTAGTGAGTTGGCAGATTTTGTGTATGGAGGCACACCAGGGATTTGACATCAAGGTGGCGGGAGGAAACCTGTTAAAATGCACTCATCTGATTTTGCAAGTAAACATCACCATGGGGAACCACACAGTGACAAATTATTTTTTTTGTGGTCAATCTAGACAACATGGAAGTCATTATAGGCATTCAGTAGATGGAAACATTGGATGAATACACACAGAGTTTCAAACAAATGGAGTTCTCCTTTGAGGTGAATGGAAAAAAGGTTGTGCTGATAGGGATGTCGAATGGAGGATAGAGGGAAGATTCATCCCAATGGATGAAAATAATATTTAGAAACGACAATGTGGTCTAGGCCACACACTGTTTTGCCTCGACAGAACCTATATATAGGGACAAAGAACTGACCACCAGGATGAAGAACTTTGAATAGTTTTAGATAGACATCATCAAGTCTTCACCGACATACCACTAGGCATTCCACCACACCGAGGGTTTGAACACACCATTGGGATGGAGAATAGTACCAAATCGGTTATCACTATGCCATACCGCCACCCTAAGAGGCTGAAAGATGAGATTGAAAAAACAATACAGGAACTTGACAAAGGTTGGATCAGGCCCAACTCCAGTCCTTTTGCATCATTGGTAGTGCTGGTTAAAAAGAAGGACTGAACATTGCAAATGTGTGTATATTACCATGCACTAAACAAAAAGATGTCAAGAACAGGTATCCAATTCTCAGGATCGATGAATTATTGGATGAATTACATGGTGTCTTCTATTTCTCCAAAATAGACCTCTATTTAGGGTATCACCAAATCTGTATGAGGGAACATGATGTGGAGAAAATAACATTTTTTTGTGATTATGGGCATTATGAATTTTTTGTCATGTCGTTCGGATTGACCAATGCTGCAGCTACATTCCAATCTTGTACGAGTCACATTTTTAACAAATAGTTGCGTAAGTTCCTATTGGTATTCTTTGATGATATAATGGTCTAGAACAAGACATGGGAGGATCACTTAAGGCATTTCGAATATGTGCTTTGGATTATGAAGTCACAAATTTTGTTCACCAAAAGATCCAAATATGAATTCAGGATGACAGAGATATTATATTTGGGGCACATTATCAATAGTCGAGGAGTTCAGGTACATTAAGAGAAGATTCAAGCTATCTTGGATTGGCCACCTCTGAAGACTCTTTTAGAACTACGTGGATTCTTTGGATTGTGTAGTTACTATAGATGGTTCATTAAGGGGTTCTCATAGCTCAGCGCACCACTCACCAATCTAACAAAGAAAGGGTCTTTTTAGTCGAATGAACGGGCACATTAGACTTTTGAGAAACTCGAGGAGACTATGAGTTCTTACCTGGTCCTTACACTGCTAGATTTCACTCAACCTTTCATCCTCAAGTGTGATGCCTCTGGAGAGGGTATCAGGGTCGTGTTGATGCAAGACCACCACCCAATTACTTTCAAAAGTTAGAAGCTCTTAGGGGATGAAAAGTTGTATTTCATATACGACAAAGAAATGCTTGCTATCATGCATGCTTTGACAAAATTTTGGTAGTACCTCCTCGGAGCTAAGTTCATCGTCCATACAGACCACAACAGCCTCTAACATTTTCTAGAATAATGGGAATTGAATGAGTGACAATAGAAATGGGTAAGTAAATTATAGACTTTTGACTTTGATATTGAGTATGTAAAAGGAAAAAATAATGTAGTGACTGACGCATTGTCAAGAAAGTCAGCCATATGTTCCTTATCTCAAATATCAATGGATTGGAGAGCACATTTTTTAGTCAAATATGCCAAGGACACATTTGCATGCCAACTCCTAGACAAAGAAATATAGGATGATAGGTATAAGGTGGTTGATGATATTATTTTCTACAAAGGCATAATTTATCTAGTACCTAAATCTAAGTTGAAGAAAAAAATCTTGAAAGAGATGCATAATTCACCTCCAGTCGGGCATTAAGATTACTTGAAGACCTATCGACGAATCAGGGAAAGGTTCTCATGGAAGAGCCTAAAGATTGATATATTATAGTACGTTTGGGAATGCTCCACATGTCAACAAAATAAATCTGAACACACTCTACCGGCAGGTTTACTTCAACCATTACCGATTCTAGAGAAGAAGTGGGATAGCATCTCAATGGATTTCATCTCTGGGCTCCCTAAGGCACAAGGGAAGGACTACATCTTTGTGGTAGTCAAAAGATTAACCAAGTATGCACATTTCTTTTCTATTCTAGCAAAGTGGCCTCATAGGTGGCAGACTTATTCTTCTGAGAGGTGTTCCACCTACACGGACTCCCTCAAAACATAGTGAGTGACAGAGATAGATGCTTCCTCAGTAATTTCTGGAAAGAATTGTTTCAACTAGCGGGGACAAAGTTGTCTCCAAGCACCAGTTACCACCCCCAGATTGACTAACAAACATATATTGTGAACAAATGGCTCAAAGGTTACCTCAGAAATTATGTTTCAACACAACAAAGGGATGGATAAAATGGATAGACCTAGGAGAGTACTATTACAATACCACCTACCACATGTCTATTGGAATGGAACCTTTCAAAGATTTGTATGGGTGTGAACCTCCTTCGTTTATGGATTTGGCTCTCAGTGACAGTCACACACTAAAGGCCAAGGACTAGCACTAGTACATTTGACTTTAAATTTTGACCAAACAATTCGACCATCAAATAAAAATGTTTAGGTTGGTCGCATTATAGAAGGAATTTTTTTTTTTTTTTTTAATACATGCCCGTGTTGGTCGCAATTTCAACCAACATGGTGGTAGTTGAAATTGCAACCAACACGGGCATGTATTAAAAAAAACAAAAGTTTGAAACTTCATTTCAGTGTGTGCGAAGGAGGTAGAAGCTAGAGAAGGGTAGAAGCGAAGGAGGTTTAGGGTACATTGTGTCAGCTTTGCTATGAAGTCATGGCCCTAATTTGTGCTTTCATCATGGAGATGCCATGCCGCTGGATGAAAAAAAAATTAGGGTAATGTTATTTAACTTGTTCAGTGCTCGGAATTGGGAAAGACATTAATTGTGCTTCATGGTCGATGCCCTAGTTTGGGTGTAATCAATGTGTGGAACCACTGAAGTAAACGAATGTCTACAAAAGTGAATGAAAAGAGATTAATTTGATCAACTAGGTTGAAATTCCTAGAAATTGGTTGCGGGCGCATTTCATTTGAGCATTTCATTTCAAACTTCATTTGAGCATTTCATTTCAGCGCGCATGAAGGAGCCGATAGAAGCTAACAGGGTGAAGAGTTGAACCAGAGGGTTAAGGTATGTCGAATCAATTTCCAATAAGAATCGAATGCTATATATAAACTGTGGATTTAGGATTTACGAAAATTTGGTTGAATTAGTTGTTTAGAATTTATATAAGTTGAAAATGGATAAAACTGTAAGCAATAGAAATACTTTATTTTCTGCAAAATTAATTCATCTTGAAGTCTCAATTCGGTTATTCTAATGCATTAAAGGAATTGCAACATTTCTTTATTCAATTCTTATTGAAACTGTTGCTACGCCAGTGGTCTATCTAATAGCATTTCTTATTTTAGTTTACTGTCATTGCAGTAGGAACTTAGAATAATGAGAACCATTCTAACCTAATAATGAGAACCATTCTAACTGTTGTTACGCTAGTGGTCTATCTAATAATGAGAACCATTCTAACCATGGAATGTTAATTCTAACCTATATTATTAGATCATTAATCATGCATATGCAGAGTTGTGTGGAGTAAAGGTGATCATAGTTAAAGAACAATGAGAAAATACAATGAAATTGGATGCAATGTGTAGCAATGGATGATCTGTCCAAATAAGGAAGGGTTTTTATGTTTGAAATTTTTTTTTCATGTTGAATGAATGGTGATTCGATCACTAATTTGATGCAGGAGTGAGTTGTAATAGGAGATTGGGGAAGCCCTAGCAAACTAGGGTTTGGAGTCAAGATTTGGGGGTTTTGGTGTTGTAGGGCCCGTGAGTCTAATTACTTGTGGATTTAACCATTTTGAGTCATTTTATAACTCTTCTGAAGGTTTGGTGGGATAAGGGAATGTGAGGAGAGTATTTGCTTTGAAAATTTGGTCATTTTCATGCATTGAAAACATGGGTTCAGTCATGGTTAGGTGTGTTGGTCCAAAGTAACCCTATAAAAGCTTTTGGTGTGTTATAGAATTCTGAAAAGGGTTTCTAGAAATGTTTTCATCTTGTCAAGTTCTTTGAGGGAAGACAAAGTTATTACCATCCTAAGTCTTCTGCAAGGTTATTGGCAGCCTATTAAGCCTTTAGAAAAGTTTGAAAGAACTTTGTGTATTGGAAGCATGGGAATTAAAACAGAGTCTTAGAATTCCTTGAGTCTAAGTGGTTTGAAGCCTTGAGTCTTACTATTATGAGATAGTAAATAATATAAGCTCCTCAAGCATGAGTTGGATGATGTGGATACATTAGTTCTTATATCTACATAATCCACATCATCCAACTCATGCTTGTGGACCAAGATTGGATGTAGATCATATTTACTATCTCATAATGACTTACTAGGATAGGTACCAATCTTACTATTATGAGACAAAAAATAATATAAGCTCCTCAAGCATGAGTTGGATGATGTGGATACATTAGTTCTTATATCTACATAATCCACATCATCCAACTCATGCTTGAGGAGCTTATATAATAATCAATTGATTAATGTTTTTGGTTTTGATGTAGTCCTCTCCAACTCATGCTTGAGGAGCTTATATAATAATCAATTGATTAATGATTTGAGGGACGTTTTAATTGCTTGTTCTAATCACTGATTTGAGGAACAGTGACTGTGACTGTGAATGAAGACTATATTCTTATTGTTTTGAAATTTTATGAGGGGTTTTATGTAATCTTAACATGGAAAACAATGTAGCAACCTTATTGAGAAACCTAAACCTATTCCAAAACCTAGGCTTGAACCTTGCATAACCTTTGATATCAAGGAAACTATTAAGGTTGTTGATGGACCCCTATACATTACTATGAAGATTAATTGAGAGCTCTCTTGAGGAGTGCTTATTGATCCTATGTATGATGACTGTTATTACCAAATAACATCTCTTTACCTAACAATTTCATCAAGAAACTTATGAAAAATCCGATGTCATGGTTAAGGTGCATGCTTGTTTTACTTGTTCTACCATAAGTTTTATGACCCTTCCTATTGAAGTTGGTAAGAAGTGCTTAGATTGTCACCTTTGTCACTATTCCAAAATCCAATTAGTTCCAAGTAAGACTAGATCATCCTTGGCTTATTTTAATGAGAGTTATACCTTCTACTATCCATGAATGTTTGAAGTTCCCTCATAATGGAGAAATTATCATGGTCAATCCGAAAGTCATGGAAAGTTCCTTATAGATATTTGAAGAGAGTCCTATTATTCATTACATTACTTGCAATATGTATGCTGATATTTCATTGTCTCTATATATGCTAAGTGTTTATATAAGAGTGGGGATATGCTATGTAACTTTACTTAGTCATGGTCTTAATTATATAAGGATATATACTTAATCGTAGTATAAACTTGAATAAAAAATAGATAATTTTAAAATAGAAATATGAGGGGACTGGGATATTATAAAATAATGAGCATATCTTTGTGAATTATCCTAAGATTGTACGGCTCAAATATTCATTGTGATTAATATAAGTTTGTAAACATTGATTGATGTATTTTGAGGTCATATAATATGGAAATAAGACAACACCTACATAAAACTTGATATCATCACAATATAACATATTTTGATTCTCTGCAAATTTGAACAAGTTTTCATTCACAATATCACATAAAATGTTTTGATTTGGTCTTATATGTTAATTATATATAGTTCTAGATTTATTCTTTTATCTCTGTTAATGTAATTATGGGTCTATTATTCACATAATGTTTGAGATATAATAATTCTAGAACCCCTAATTTTTTGATCTAGTTATGTCTTAGTTTACTGTATAGCATTGGAGTTCTACATTATGTTTGTACCAAAGATATTCTTCTGACTTTGATGTTACCATTGATTGCTGAGTGTATGTTTAATCAGTCGGCTGGATTACTAAATTAGTTTTTTAACACATTCTCTCCTCTTGTTCGATGACTTCCTCACTATTCCTTAGTATGATCTTCTCACAATTCCCCTTAATCTTCTCACAATTCTGACAAAACTAACAACATGCCTCATGTTATATGGAAAATTGGTAAACAAGGAGCCACTGTAGTTCAATTCCCTTTTTCTAAGTCCTTCATGGAAGTTGAAGTATCACTCTTTAGGAAACTTATATCTCTGGTTCAAAGTTACCATTAAAATCATTAAAATATTCGAAAACAATACCCAAATTCGCTACAATGGTAAAGTATTAACAAAGCATAGCCTCATAGTTCCATCAGTTTGACAATCAATGGTACACAATTTCAATTGTAACCACACTAGCCTCATCGCAACAAACTTGTTAGAAACATGAAAAGAAAACATGTTAGCAATTCCATCATTTGTCTGTTGTTTGGGACAGTCACCATAGAATTATTTGGATTGTCTCTCCTCTTACCTTGCAAGGTTAAAATGACCTTTTTTTCATCCCTCCTTGAATAGACCATTACCATCTTGCACTTGTGCAATGATAGGACACCAATGTTGCTAATTAAGGTTGGCGGGATGATTATGCCTATCCTAAAAAAAACTATCAAATCATTATGCTTTCAAATCAATTACCTATCGACATATCCCTTGCAAGGGAGAGAAGCCAAACACATAAAGAACATGCACATAAACATGACAACTGAAAAACTTAAATGGAATACACCAAGAAGTACCAAATGATGAATGCTCAATTGTTGTAATGGAAAAGTAATATCAGAACCATCCATTTATAGTCCTAATGATTTTGGAAATTGTTGGCAAAGAGTGTTTCTTTTTTTGATTATATTATAAATGATTTTTCTATAGTCGTAATGATTTTTCTTATTTCTTGTCTTTTGTCCCTTTTTGATTTCCTATGTCTGTGTTTCATGACATAATTTTTTCACCTTCTTTTGATGGTATATTTCATTCACTCTATGTGGAATACTATTTTGTTCACTATTTTATTTCAGGTTCATATTTCTTTCATTTTTCATATACACACATACTACACATGCTGATAAAAAAATGAGGTATTTGATTTAGGTTTACTTTTTATTATTGTAAATGGTTAATATTTTTGATGGTACTCCTTGGTGTATTTGGACTGTAAAAATAATCATATAAAAATAATAAATGTAAAAATAATCATATAAAAATTAAATTGTCTTCAAAAAAATGTGACCATGATGCCTACAATTATGTTTCTCAAAGAATGTTAAACTATTCTCGAAACAAAGAGAAGCTCAAAGAGAAGTTGGCAACAACCAACAGAACGAGTGTGGACACCTGAAGATAAATATCAAATAGGGGAAAAGCACCTGCAACAACAAAGGCAATAGCTGTAGATACAGATGAGGATATCGCAGAAATCCCTAATTTAGTGTTTCAAAGAATAAATGATAGACTGTGAATTAGGGATTTCTATGATATCGTCATCTAAATCTACATCTATTTTATTTACATTGGAATGCAACCTGCCGATATTGATATTGCACCAGCCGAGCACGATGGAGGCATCGATTCTAATGTGAATTGTAGTACTCAAGGTATACATTTTATATTTGAATTTTGATTAATGAATATTTAATACAAGAAAACATATTCAATTGTTTAAGGTAGATTGGTTGTGATGATGAGACGCACCATTTAGATGTTAATTGTGATAGTCTCTTGGTTTCAGGCAATGCAGAAAGAGAAGCCTAGTTCAATATGCAATCTCAATTCATATACATAGGATATCAGGTGGAGTTGAAAAACACAACAGGGTTGCATTTTTTATAGAGGTCTTTAATTGCGTATTTTAAGTTATAGACCATTGTGAAAATGTAAACGTGTTGTGTTTTTTCAACTCCACCTGCTATCCGTGCATATTCTGCTTGTGTTGCACACGCATTCTCAATTCAGAGTGGGAAAAATATTATTTTCGATGCAAGGGAGAGAAGCCAAATACAAAGAACATGCAAATAAACATGATAGCTACAAAACATAAATGTAGGTATCACAACAGCTGAGAAACATAAATGTAGACATCATGGTCCCAATTGTTTGGAGACACAACATAATTGAATGTTATACCCATAAAATGAAACACAACCACTACTCCTGTAGTTCTAAGTTGACACTGTGGATCTAGAAACCATATATAGATTCTTTATCTTTGGTTTTTGGATCCCCCAGTGTCAACTTAGAACTACAAGAGTATTGGTTGTGTTGCATCATCTGGGTATACCACTCAATTATGTTATGTTTTCAAAACATTGTGACCATAATGCCTACATTTATGTTTCTCAGCTGTTGTGTCCCAAGACCCCTTATGACCCTTTATGACCCTTTACGATCCCTAAGAATGCATCTTAGAGGTCTTAAAGTGTCGTAAAGGGTCATAAAAGGATCCTAGGAGGGGCCATATGAGCTTCCACCTTCATGTGGTTGGCCCTGTTAAGTAGAGAATGTTAAACTATTATCGAAACAAAGAGAAGCTCAGTAATTTATATCTAAATACCAATTTTGTTCTTATCAAACCATCAAAACATTTAAATAGCCTTTTAAACTACTATTAAAAATAAAATATTTAATCAACATTTACTTACAGATTTGTGTGCTTGTCTGAGTTTGATACGCAAATCTGCGTATCAAACTCAAACAAGCACACAAATCTGTAGGTAAACAAAGCTTTCTTAGTCAGTTTGATTTTTCTTAAGGCTGTGAATATACAGTACAATGAAAATGCTTTGTTCAATCACCATCATTTTGTTTTAACCAAAATTTAGTATTGGTCAATTTTTTGACCTTTAAATAACATTAATTTTGACAAGAATGCTATGCATTCGACGTCAATTTCGTCGAATATTTCATCACAATTTCGACGTCAAGTTTGCCAAAGTTGGTTTCAATTTTTCCAACTTCATGCGATTAGTTCAACGAAGAGTTGGTCGATAAGTTGACTACTACTACGATCGAAATTTTGACAATGGGTTTGTCTGTAGAATAATCGACAAAAAAAGATCGACCACGGTTTTAGTCATCTATTCAACCAATTGTGGTAGAAAATTCAACTAATTCTCGTCGAAATTTAGGGCAAAATTTACTAGTGTAGTTTTAGGAAGGAATAGATATTTTAAGATCCCTAAAGGAAAATCTCCAACGGGCTCAGAATCAACAGAAAATGTATGTTTACAGACACCGAATCGAGAGGATTTTTGAAGTAGGGGATTTGGTATACCTCCAACTTCAACCTTACAGACAATCCTCTCTAAAGGCTTCCAAGAAGGAGAAGCTAAGACCACACTTCTATGGACCCTACCGTGTGACAAGGAGAGTGGGTGAAGTGGCATACGAATTGGACCTACTTAAGGGAAGCTGAATCCACAACGTCTTCCATGTTTCTTGTCTAAAGAAAGTGGTGGGTCAGCAAGTGATGGTCTCCATAGACTTGTCACTGCTTGACGATAGAGGGAAATTAGTATTGGAACTAGCAGAATTCATTGACAGTCAGGAGAAAAGATTGAGCACACGCACTATCAAGAAATTTCTTGTGTGCTAGAAGGATCTACCTTGGCCTTGATGATGCTAACTGGGAAGGCAAAGAGATTCTGGAACACCCCAGCCTGAAATTGCTTGAGGAAAAGCAATTATTGGGACGGGAGGACTATAATGTCCCCATCATTAAATGAGCAATAAAATTATTGTATTTGGGTCTTGATCGATTTAGTTTATCTCGGGCCCATTTTTATTTGTTGGCATAGGTGTGTTGTCGTCGTCGGCTCTTTTAGGCACTCTTGGGAGTTTTCCTGACGGGTATTTATGCGGGACGTGTAGGTTAGATTTGATATGTTGAGATTTGATATTTTTATTTGTATTTGTGAATTCTGATCAGGATTTTGTTTGCTGCAATTTCAGAGGTGAGAGACCCTCCTTATTTAGTATTTATAGTTTCGGTGGGATTCAACCCTCACCCTATTCTGTTTATTCTGTTGTTGGTTTTGACAAAATCTAAAATAATATATAATCATACCGTTATTTCCACTGGCATTACTTGTCTCAATATTGTCAAATTCTAGTAGCTTATCTAGTTATTTAATTATCGACGAAGGATAGGGGAACATCACACAACCATTTGGAAGATATCATAATACGTTGTGCATCCTTCAACAACTTCTTACGGCCTCTATGTTGTATCGTACGACCTTTTGCATAGTACTGTATAGCCTACTCTCTTGCACTGTACGGCTTCTAGCCCAACCCTGTACAGCCTCCTCTCCTGCACCATACAGCTTCCAGCGCAACCTTGTACGACCTCCTCTCATGCACCGTACAACTTCCAGCCTAACCCCGTACGGTCTCCTCTGTTGCATTGTATAGCTTCTAGCCCAACCTCGTACGACCTTTTGTGTACACCGTATGGCCTTCTGCAAACATCGTACGACGTCCTCTGTGTATTGTGCGGCCTCCATGCCAGTCCTATACAACCTCCATTTGTTGCACCATATGACCTCCAACATAGTTTGTCTAGTCTCCTTTAGCGTCAAATGTTGCTCCGTACGGCTTCAACACAAGCATTCATTCTCTTTTTAAGCTCATACGGCCCAGGTCTACACTCTATAGGGGTAATGAATATCTAAAGGAAAAGGGTTTGTGATAACATTGTGCGTGGGTACATTACAAAAAGAAAAACTTATGTTTCAATGAACAACTCATAATTTGATTAGGATAAAGAAACTAGCAACCCCTAATACCATTTAGATAACTCAAAAATACCTAATGCTTTCTCTATCGATCCATGAAAATATATTTCTTTATAACATATTGGCCCTTGCAAATGTGCCAATAACATTGAAGCTTCTTAATTATGTATTTTCAACATTTTCCAATCTTCAAAAGGAGTGACTCCTCCCAAGGATAGATTAGAAATATGGTTCTAGACATTTGAAATAAGCCCAATTCATGGTCTCTAGGAAATAAAAAGGTTTTAAGAGATCTAGAGTGTACCATGTAGTTCACCATTTTTTTGAAATGCCTATTTTTCCATCCTACAACATCATTCTTCTACGGAATATATGGAACTATGTACTATGAAACAACGTGCTATGTAATTTAAACATTACTCAAAATAATGACAGGTATGCTCACCAACATTATCATTGTACGAAGTGTTGATGATTTGGTTTGTCTATTTACTTTAAAAAAAAATTGAGTCCTAAGATTTAGCAACGAAATTAAGCTTTTTTTAAGACAAATTTCCTATAAATACCTTATACTCTCACTACTAACACCCAAAAAACAATCAGCCATATGGAAAGAGGGATTTTCAAATCGAATGGCTAAATCACTAAGAACCAATTATAATATTTGTGAAGATCTTTGTGCCTTTGTTTTGTGAAAATCCCTTTAGGATGCCTAGCAAGGATGAGACTATAACAAGTGCTAATAAAAAGTAAATAGAGGGAAACCAAATAAGGATGCTCTATTGGCTAATTATCTGCTACAAGTAGTGGTAGTTATGATACTCAAACTGCCCATGTGATAACTTACCCACCTAATTATAATGAGTGAGAAAACTTGTTGAAGGGTAGTCAAGAAGAAACCAAAAAAAAAGTGGGGTATAGAAAAGACATACGATCTTCTTTCTACACAATTGTAGAACCATGTACTTCCTAGTAATAACGATTGAATTAGGATTAAACAAAACTCGCTTGCTTGAACATATATAAATATTCTAATAAAATAACAAGAAACTAGTGAAAAATAGGAAGAGACAAAAATATGACATCACACATTAAAATATAAAATATAGAGCCAAGAACAAGGCTCCAAAGGCATGAAGTCTTGTGAGAGGGAAGTCACTTGGTGTGAACATACAAGTTTACAAAAATAACAAATTAAATATTTAATATGATTAAACACATGTCTTAATATTCGTGAATGTTAAATATTTATTGTAGATGGTCAATATAGTTATATAATGCAAACAAGTACGTTAATTGTGAGATGTCAACGCCTTGAACACTCTTGAAAGAGGGCATCCTCACTGTATTTAAATGGTGAGCACTTGGGCCGTATTGACCAGTCTTTCTAATGGAAAACTTATATCGGTAAGCATTTATTATTCCACACACAGATTCCCTTTCGTCACTCTGTTAGTTTGCTTAATCGATCATTTGCAAGGTGCTCTTCCTTTTTCGTCGCCGGACGGACTGCAAAATGAAAAAAATAAATTAACATTGACATTGAGATAAATACAACTAGCAAATTTTTAATATCAGTTGACATTAACCCCCGCACCTAACCAATTTTTAATACCAGTTGACATTGAAATAAAAATTGCGAATTGGAGTGAATATTTAACGATGACATTGTGACGTCGACATTGTGTTCTATCGCTATAAATACAGAAACGCTTCTCACGTCTTTCCACCCAAAAGCACAGGCGCGCTTTGATCAGTTCGCGAGGAAGAATAGTTGGTCATAACGCTGACGAGTAAAATAAATTAGGACTTTCTTCTTTTCTCTGAATTGTTTTGTATTATCGAGTAGGAAACTTCAGAGTTCTGACTGTGTTTTCCCGGGCAGAAGTACTCCGAGTCCAAAAACGCTAATGGCTGCAGTTTCCTGTAAGAAAACGTATTATACGATCACAAACAAAAACGTTAGCTTGAATGTGGGTGTGGATCCTTCCGGGGATCCAAATAATATGGCTGTTTTACTTGACCCAAGTTCCACTGATGACTGTCAGGTTAGTGTTTAATATTATCAGATTTTCGCAATGCAAATTTGTTTTCAGATTGGATTGTGTATATATCTAAGGATGTTTTTGGTTTTGTTGCACAGAAATGGACGATTGAGAAACACTGCAAGGATGACGAAGATTTATGGAGTTTCCGAAATGCTGCGAATGATGGTTACTTGTGTGTCGACAAGCGCGACAAGAACAAATCTGGGGTGAGAGTTCAGATCGGTTCAGAATTATGTATGGTGTATGTATATTTTTAGGTGTATGAATGGATTTTGATGTAATTTGTGCTGCAGCTGCGAACAAGTGGAGCCAATAAGTATGAATGGATTATGCAAGAGAATAACGATCTCTATAAGTTGTTTCACAATCAACAGGGAAATGCTGTGAACCTTATAAAAGAGGTGGAGGACGACGTGGTTAACCGTCTCAAACTTCTTCCTTGGAATGACGACGATGCGGACGCATTTCTATTTGATATCAGCGAAGTTACGGAGGACTCTTGCTAGTACTGTTAGTCTGAATAAAGCAAAGGCCTTTTTTTTCATTGCTGCCCACCAACCGGATACAATGTTTTTTTTAACCTTTGCTATTCCATTTTCTATTGTACCGTTCCTCAAGTTATTAGTTCCTCCCAAAGGCAGATACTATTGCATTCATTTAATTTACTTTTCAATTAAATTAATCAATTAGATTGTAGAATTTTAAAAAATAAATGTAACTTCAAATATTCATAACTTTTTTTCATTTTATATGATTTTATAAATCTCATTTTTCATTAATTCTATTGAACAATACTAATTTTTGTAGAAATAAAATTTAATTTTCCTCAACAGAAAATACAAATTTTTTTTACAGCATAGCTGTCATGCATTAATGATAACTGATAGGTGATAGGTTTTCGTAGTAATGCAGGTTTGTCAGCATAAATGGTACATTTTCGCAGGTGAAACAATCTGTATAGTTTTTAATTCAGAAAAGATGATTTAATAAAAAAATAAACTTTAATTTTTTTATAATTAGTGTGAATTGGCGATTGGGAATGTTAACTTATTTTTATTTAGTTTTGTAAATAATTTATTATTTTTATTCATTCTTAATATCATACTAAACAATTATACATATGTTTTTGATATTATATATAACTAATATTTTAATTTTAAGAAACATATGATATGAAAATTTTAGTAATATTGATTTATATTATTAAATTATAATATATAACTAATTAGTTTGAGATCTATATAATATCAAAATTTTATTATTTAACTTTGTGAGAAGTATAATTTTGTTAATATGATATTATAAATTAATAAGAATAGTAAATTATTTATAAAACTAAAATAATAATTATTTACACATCTACATATCTTCGTACAAAATAATTGAAATAATAATTGTATTTTAGTGTTTTTAATATTGCACACATTTCATATAAGAAATTTATAATTTTTGTATAATTTAATTTAAAATAAAAATGAATATAAATTATAATAATATATAAATAAATTTAATAAATAATTTATTTAATGTACATATTTAAAATTTACTGTACATGTATATTAAAATTTTATTATTAGTTTTCTTTAATTTAATAAATAATTTCATTAATGTACATAATTAAAATTTACTCTACATATATATTAAAATTTTATTATTAGTTTTCTTTCAGATTTAACTATTTTTTTATCAATAATATTTTTCGTCTTTTTTAATATCTATTGAATACAATATAAATATTTATATTTTAAATTATTTTGAAAGTCTAATTCCGCTTATTTTGAAAATTTAAATAATAATGTTAATATATTTTATACATCTTAAAATAACTTAATTATATATTATATAAAAATTAATAACTTTGTCTATATGTATATTTTTTAATTTTTAGTAGGTAAATAATATCAATACTAAAAATTTTACAAACATATTTCTTTATAATATAAAAAAATATTTTATTTTTATTTTTAAAATTTCGTAGTCTACGGATTTGTATATTTCTTATTGAATTTTACTAATATATAATTTTGTATATTACAATTTATATTATTATTTAAACTAGTATAAGATAAATTAACAATCTTATTTGAGAAAGATAAAATATTAAATTATTTTTAATTTAGTCATCAAATAAAATATAAGAATTATTTTTTGAAGCTAATGAAATTTTAAAGTAATTTAAATTTAAAAGTAAACAATAAATTTTAATTTTCTTTTTAAATTTTTTTATCTATTATTAATTGCCTTAAAGATTATATTAATACAATAATAAATATAATAAATTAATGATTAATTATATATGTAATCTATTTTTAATAGTACTTATTAATAATATTTGTTCATTTGTTCATTATGTTTGTTTTCTTAAATTTTGATGAGTGATTATGTGAAATCTTCATGCTACAGATCTTATACAACCCAATTTAAAAACCAACTTTATTATAAATACTCATATGTCTAAGATATTTATCTTATATTTTTTGAATTTAATTCAAAAGTTGTATTAGTTATTGAAATATTTCTTAAAATGACATAAATTTTAATACTTTACTTGTAGCTATAACACTTTCTACCTCTCTCTATATAATTACATATCATTCTATCTCTTTTAACTCTATCTTCATATCTCCTCTCATTTTTTATTTCAATTTTCATTTCTACTTTCATTTGGCAGGAGCTTTGACGCATTGCGTCTCTTGTTTGTATCTAGACATTTTTCAATTCCCGATGATCCATTTTTATCACGCTGGCTAAACTAGCAAATCTATATTTATAAATATGAGAGATCATTGTGAGGCAGTTTTTTTATGTCTATTTTTTCATTTAAATAGCAACAATTAGTAATAGTTATTGTTATATATAGACTATGATACATAATTGTATATTGACTTATTTTTGTGATTATGACAAAGTTTTAAATTTGTTTAAAAATATAACATGCAATTTGCAATGATATGATTTATCAATATTTCCATGTATTTTCTTACAATTTTCCTCTTAAGATGTGTAGTGGCTTAATGCATGTGTTTCTCACAGAGAAAATCCCTTGCTAATCTCGCTTCTCTTCATAGATCTTTTAACATTCTTCCCCACCAACACCTTTTCCTCAACTTCTTTGAAATGGATTGTGGTCCTTCCTAAATATGACCCACTCATCACAACACTAAATAGATGTAATTGAAACAATTTCTTTAACTCTATGACCTAGTTGCAATGAAGAATAGCAATACCTACTACACTCCATTGCTAAAACTTATGTATTTTGTATATTGTCATATTAGATAAAAAGAATTGGAAAGTTTGCATACCTAAAAAGATGCAAGTAATTTTTACTTTTTGAGCATGGACATAATGATTTCCTTATGTAATTGTACTAAATGTATCTCTTTAATAATTTACAGGTTTCATTAAGGTTCATAATTTTATATTTCACATTTTGTGACAAATAAAACATCAATAAGTGGCCATTCCATTTACTTTGTCTAATTCTATGGTGAGTATACGTCAATGTACAACAAAGGACCAATTTATTGAAATGAATTGGTGTTTGCTAAATAGAAATTTATGTAACTATATAAATCTCAAGAGTTGTGAGGAACGCACAAATATTTTAATTTAGTATAATAATATTAAAAACTAATCTTTTATTGGAATAAATTATGTCAAAATATCATTCTAACAAGAATCCAAAGAAATTTTATATTTAAGATTCAAATTAAAAACTTGTCAAACAATCAAGAAGTCAGACATTATTTTTTCTCAAAATTGGAATACGAAGTTAACATTCTTGTATTTTAATTTTTATTTGTGAGAAGAATGAACATGAACATTATACTATTTTGCAATAGCTTTTGACATTAAAATAGTCACATCAGTAATACGCCCATTGTTTCTTCAATGGATAAATGATGCATGACTTTCTTCAAATGCTTATCCATGTTTTTTAAGGTTGGTAAAATAATTAGTAAATTATTAAAAAATAAATTCATTAAAAGATTAGTATTAATAAAGTTTTCAGAAGGTATACAATCTATGTACACTTGAATACCCAAAACCCACCAACTACCACCCCTTGTCAATACATCATTACATTGTCATCCCATCACCCTCCTCAAAAAATTACATTTGCAGGCATCCAAAACAAAAGGTGTGCATACATCATATTATCACCATTGAAGAACTTAAAGCATAAATGGAACCTTGGTACCCAAATTTAGTGTCCACAAAAAGAAGCAGGAAACCTCACACCCTGGCCAAACGATGAGCATTCCATCCTTGTCCACATCCCAAACAACCTCTTCTGGAAGCTCCTCTACCTCACTTATTCTGAATATGTCCACATTTATCTCCTTCATCCTCATTACCCCTAGAAACACCGCCCCTCCCAAAAACAACAAGTACATCACCTTGCCAATATATGACCTGTTGAAGTTTGAGTATTTTCTTCTCAAGTTGTTCTTTTGGAACACATGATGCCAAAGAAACCTCCCAATCATGAACATAGTCATGTATGAAGTCCCATTTTTTCTTGGCTTTCTCAATCCTCGTGATTTTATCCTTGAAGGCCTAGTAGAGAATAAATAGATGTACATGTGGCACATGTACTTAAGAATGGAAACCTAATAACTAATTGTAGCTAAAAATCCATGACCTAGCTCAAGAAAGGCAAAAATCACTCCAAAACTTGTCTCTATTATTTTCTTACACACCTCACCACCACCTTATGAACCTCTTTTTTGTATTCCGATTCAAGGCCCCACACACAAAACATAGATGCAATGTCTTTACACATTGTAAATTTATGCTTTGCTAGCAAGTAGTCATCGTTGATCAATTAAAGAACCAACAACATAAAGAAGGGATTATCCATTGTAACCAAAATCTTCAACTATTCCATTAAAAAATTCCCCAAAAAATCCATTTGTTCTTTGGTCACCTTTAGACTGAAATAGCCTTTATGCTTTCTTGATTCTTCTCTCTCTTCCTTCAACCACACAAATAGAAATGACACTGCAATCACATCATAAATAATGCCAAAAATAAAATACACAGTGTATTGTGCACAATAAATCGATCTATGCTTAAAATACACAATCATTCCACATCATCATTACTCCAACAAGAAACAAGCCACACCCACCTTTATTATTGTACCACTAACTCAACCTTCTAAAGTCACCACTAGTCTAGATATTGAGTTTGGTATAACATTCCCTTTCTAGAATATATGAGAAATTTTAAAGTTTCTAAAACAAGCCAATTTCTTCCAAATAATGGTAATGATTTAGCAATATTCTACACATTTTCTCATCTATTTTCAATGGCACTAATGCTAATTTGAGAATCCCCTTCCATATGAAGTTGATTGACATTAAACCCCCTATCCAAATCCACAACAAGTAATGTGCATTGAGCATCCACCTCATTATTGGTACCATTCTCAATTTTCTTGGAATCAATTGCCACTATATTACCATATACATATTGTGCAACACATCCTCCCCTAATGGGACCAGATTCCCTTTTGATGCCCCATAAAAATTGATCTTGACCCATCCTACATCTAGTTTCATCAATTTTGCTTCATCCCTACAACTAGGCAAGGCTTATCAATGTCATTATTAATATTAATATAGGCATAAGATCAAGCTCAAAAATGTTATATACATGAAAATGCACAAGAAAACACAAAATCTCATATTAGAATTTTTTTTTTCCTATTATGTAGCACAAAAAATAAGAAAATCACCACAGACTTATGATTTTTTATCTACACATATTCTTAGGGATCAGTACTTATGCTTGACCTATTTTATCATTAACTTAGGGTTATTATACTTTGAGGAAATAGAATAGTGAATATAAAAATAAACACAACATCCAACTCAAAAAGATAAATATTATTAATTTCACTTGCTTTCCATTTTAGAATTTTATTAGTTGGTTGGAGAGACACATTCACTCTTGAGATGTAAATTATAGACATTTTTTACTATACTACTAGAGCTCCACAATACTAGAAGAAGGAATGGATTTTGTAACAAATTTTTTTTCTACATGATTATCTTCTAGACATAAAAACTCAAATCTTGTACCCTTTCACACTAGTGCAACAAATAAAAAATCTAAAACTCATGACAGTGGTGTCTTAGTTCAATATATAATTGATAGTCACATGTGTATATGCCTAGAAAAAATGGCTTTATTGTGTCTAAGAGATGTATTCTTTCTTGATTGCACCTCAATGGTTTTCTTTTCAACAAGATTTAATCTACGAGACATGCAAGCTAGAAAACAAGCCTTATAAATTGCTTCAACTAGAAACTTTTGAACTAGTTTGAATAGAAAAATTTTTCTACCTTCTTGATCAACATCTTATTAATTATTTCTAAACTCCATTCTATTATGATGAATCTTTCATTATATTATAACTTTGAACTATGTGATTTTCTAAGCCCTAATGAAAATCCATAAATGAAACTCATTGTCATTATTTATTTTGAAGAACAATAATTATCTTGTCATAAATATACTCTTCAATAACACTTTTAAACTTTTAAAAATCACTAGAAGTTTCAAAATTTTAGAGAAATATAAGTAAATATGTTATAAGGAGATGAAAAATATAATGAATAGGAGGAATAAATGTAGAAACTATAAAAGTGAAAACAAAACTCCTATGTATGCTCTCAACAATACATAATGCACAACTAGTAATAATGAATATATTATCTAATCAAGCTTAAATAAATGTGTGCAAAATACCTTTCGTGGAAAACAAAAGCTTACACTAATACCCTCTTAAGTGTAGTGTAGGTGGGTGAGAATTGGGTCATAAGAAACAAATCCCAACAAGAAAATGATGTAAATTAAAGTTTCTATTAAGGAAATCAACCCTTCCCCAAGAAAGAAAAAATGTTTAACTTCTCACAAATACACGGAGAAACGATCACCAATGTGTAGAGAGAAGGAAGAATAGAGAAAGCCTGCCAAAAGATAAAGCATATCTTAACCCCCAAAAATCTTATATAATCAGTTACTTAATTTTTTTTTGTACCATTTTTTTATTACATTGCTTACTTCAATTTCACATGTTTTTTTATAGGGGATACAAGTAGAAGCTCTTTGTATCTCTACCAACTATTTGTATTTATTTGTGATTTTTTTTATGTTTTAAATATTGTTCTAGTCATATAATTGAGATTTCAAGCTTTTATCTTGACTTTTGTATTAGAGGCTGAAGAGATTAGTAAACAAATATTTACAAAAATAGATGTGGTTTGAAGTTTGTAACTATCTTGGGTAGTTTCTTAGGTGAATACATTATCATATGAAGCATAATGAACGTTTGAAGAAGCCTATTACTTATTGAACTCAAGTTTGAGAGAAATTATTACCATCTATTCCATTTTTCACATACATCAACTACTTTGCAGTAACTCCTTGAGAAGCCTCAAGCCCAAAATTGTTATGGTTATTGGGTAGGAGGCAAATAATAAATATTCTCACTATTTTGACACATACAAAAAAAAATTAAAAGTTTATTGTATGGTATGTAGAGTAGTGTGAGGTTTAAACAAAATAAATAAAGAGTGTGATTGCACAAGACCATATATAGTTTTTGTATAACAATTTATTCAAAATCATCTCAAAAGCACCGAAAAATAAAGTACCTCATATAAAAGTAAATACTTACACTAAGATCACCTTAGTGTCGCTAGGAAGAACAGGTTAAAGAAGCGACAAAGAAGAGGAAAGAAAGCCAGATAAGTGAGGAATAACAATACGATGAGGATAAGGAATATTGGAAAATTCTACTCAATAGTCCTTCTAAAGACTGGGATAAAATTGCTAGGTTTAATGAAAGTTAACTCTGTTAGTTTTTTTTCTTTCTGTTTGATGCTCTATTTTGGTTATATGATAGTTTTTCATAACCTGCTTTGGTTCTCCTAGATTTTATGATTTTTGAGTGACTGTTTTAGGCTTAAATAAATGATTTAGATATAGTTTTAATAAGTTTTCTACTTATTTTATGATGAAATATTTAGATGAAATAAAAGTATGCTGTTATATGTGGAATTCTACATGTGCATTATGAAATATGTCTATAAATTATTAATGATGATGAAATTGAAATGTCAAAAATGTTGTGCATCTTATTTTCATTATGGGTTTAATGAGACTAACCTGCTAATGATCTTTTGAGTGTGAGCATGCATGACAGGAGACGAAGACAAAAGTGTGATTGAGGTAGAGTGATTTATCTTGTCGGTAGGGATGAGATCAAAATAATAGTTGCAAACACACACCACGTAGCTTTTTATTTTCTTATAACATGAGATTCCTTGTGTGTGTGTGTTAAAATTTAATTGTTGTGAGAGATATCAACTATGTGTTAAGTCAATTTTAATTACATCGAAAGAAAAGAAATTTGTTTAATTTCTTTATTTAAGTTAGTTTTGATAATTTAAAGTTAGCCAAGAAAAAAATTGATGTATTATGATTACATTTATGTTTTTCAATTTTTTTATTAAATTGATAAAATAATGTTATTTCACTATGGGGAAAAACTACTAACAATGTGATAGGAGTTAGATTAAACCAATTAACTAAATGTGAGCTTATCTTTTCAACTAGCGTTTGAAATGTAAAGTCTTGCCTTTATAATCGGCTTATTTAAGGGAATTGACAATAGAAAGAAGGTAGATTTTGAAAGGATTTGGTTTGGAGGAGTAAATAAAACAAATTTTTAAACCATCTTGCATTAGAAGGAGATGATTTTGATTGGAATTTGGTTGTCGAGTGTTTGGTTATCCATAGTATATTGCTCGATAGTTGTAAATCAATTAAAGAGTGGACGGTCAGTTTGATCATGCTCACATATGTCGATCCTCATCTCTTGGCACCATTAATAAAAATTGAAAGAGTCTTTTGAAAAGGGTAAAAATTTATTTAGTTACACACGAGTGAGAATAGCTGGTAAGCACATGAGATAAGGAAAGGAAGAGTAGTTAAGGAGCACGCCAGTGGTAAATCAATGGAGACTCATCAACTTGGATAACGTGGGGAAAAATTAGGAGAAAACTATGTGTGAAGTAAGTGATTAAAGGATAGGGAAATAGAAGAGGGGATACGTGTGCATAATAGAAGAAAAAAAAGAAGAACAAATAGTTATATAGGAGGAAGCAAGGGGGGTTACAAAGAGACAATAGAAAATAAGGAGGAAGGGAAAATAGTATAAAAAATGAAGGTGACTAGTTAAAAATAAACCACAAAAGGAAGAAGGAAAATGATGCAGGGGCATTTTGGGGTGATGTAGGGGAAATCTTTGTCCTTAGTGAAACTGCATGGGTGTTTGTTGTTTTGGCCGATGTTACTTAGTTGCAGCCTTGACCAACAATCTCGGTCATTGAAGGAAGCTTGATTACTGAAGGAACTCAGTAATCTCTGGCGCTCAGTGAAAGTGTTACTCGGTGATGTCTGTAGTGCTCAGTCAACACTGGTGCTTAGTGATGCCTGGCATGCTTAGTTATTTCATTGTTGCTTGGTAGTTCTGGCTTACCGACTGGAGTTCTGTGTGATTTGTTGGGTTGACTTGGTGCATTTATTGTTGGTAGTTGTTGTTACAGGCCAACATGCTGAGTTAAATGTTTGTAATATAATTTGTAAGCTGACTTGTATGGCATTTAATATTTGTTAGCAAGAGTTAATGGTTTCATCTAACCGACTTGTGGTTGATGATTAGTATTTAAGGGGTGTTTGGGTAGATGTTTAGGGACACATGACTTTGCAGATCTATGATATCAGATAAGAAGTCTGAAAGCTAAAGTTGGCAAAGTTGTGGAAAAGACCTTGCATGATCTTGCAGATCAGATTGTTATCTGATAGTTTGTAATTACAGAGCTAGTGGTTTGCACACTTGGAGACAAGGAGATTGCTTGGAGGCTTGCAAGCTCAAGTTTAGATTTTCCTTCGAGTTTACATCAGCTTCTGATTATCTTCAGAGCTGAACTAGCTGAGATTGTATTAGATCTATGTGTGGATCTTGCAGAATTACTATTGTTTGTAATTGGCCCTAACTTGGAAGACCTTACAGCCAGGCATGTTAATGAAAATTACTTGAAACATCTTGTTTTGTGTATTTTCGCTATGTAATTCTGAAGATACAAGGTGTGGACTCTCCTTAATTGGATCCACCATCCCTTGGTCTGCATTAGGTGGTATCAGATCAAAGTTGATCTTGTGGAGTGAAGATTGATATTGAAAGGCTGATCTTGCGAAAGTGATCTTGTTGGTGAAGAGATCGTATGATCTTGATTGCAAATCTGTGGCACTGAACTTGTGAAATTGTGCCCTAGTTATTTGTAAGATTGTAGATTAGGATCTGACTTATACACAACTTAGAGATTATCACAAGGTGGTCGGTGAGGGTTTGTTGCAGAGGGTTTTGCATATCTTTAAGGATGCCTCTAAGAAGATTGGACCCTAGAGTTATTTGTGATCTTTGTGATACTGTGGAATCCCAGATCACAGAGAAGGTGAAATCAGATTTCAGATCTAAGATGGAATTGATGAAGAATGACATGGTCGCCGAGATCATGAGAGTTGTTATTGGCATACCTCAGAATGTTGGTACTGAGAATGGCTATGAAGAATTTGATAAAGACTTTGAACCTATTAGATCTAGTGGTGGTGATCGGAGGGACAAATCTAGTGAAGACAGAACTGCTCAATTACATAGATCTGGTGCTCGGTTAAGTAATAGTTACCGAATGGAAGTTTCTACTTTCTCTGGTACCTTAAAACTTGAGAACTTGATTGATTGGATTCGTGAACTTGAAGATTTCTTTGAACTAGAAGAAATTAAAGATCCTCTTCGAGTGAGATTGGCACAGACTAAGTTGAAAGGACATGTTTCTCTTTGGTGGAAAGAACTACAAAGAGATAGAGAAGATGAGGGTGAAATGAAGATCAATCGATGGAGGTTGATGGTAACAAAATTGAAAGCTAAGTTCATACTAGTTGACTATGAGCTTGAATTGTTTAAGAAATTATAGAATCTGAAGCAGAAGGATTTATCTGTTGAAGATTATACCGAGGAATTCTACAAGGTTACTATTCAGTCTGGACATAGAGAACTTGGTAAGGAAAAGGTAGCTCGGTATGTGAATGATCTGAGATTCAATATTCAAGATGAGCTTGGTATGCTGAAGATTGATTCTGTTGAAGATGCTTATTAGTATTCTCTAAAGGTAGAAGATAAGTTGAAGAGGAAACAACATGGTAACTCCTGAGGGAAGGAGAAAATTGATCACTTGATGAAGGATAAACTGACTGATGCAAAAGATGAACAGAAACCCATGGAACCAAAGAAGAAGATAGGTAGAGTTATCTTTAAAGGTACTTACTATAACTATGGAGAGGAAGGACACTGTTCTTCTGAGTGTACACAAAAGAAGCTTGGTGACTGACAAACTATTTTGGTGAATGAGAACTTTTAGAATGAACCTAAATTTGAGAACTTAATGCTTCGGTGAACATTGCTTGGTACAAAGGAGAACCTTGTTAGAAGAGTAACTTGTTTAGGACTCGATGCAAGTTTGGAGGTAAACTTTGTGATGTTATTGTTGACAGTGGTAGTACTGATAACCTTGTTGCTGAGGACATGGTTAGGAAACTTGGTTTGAATAGAATGAGACACCCACATCCTTATAGGATAGGCTGGTTGCAAGATGATCATGCTCTGGAAGTTAGAGAATAATGCTTCATTGGTGTTCAAATTGGCCAGTATGAGGCTCTTGTGTTATGTGACATTGTGAAGATGAATAGTTGTGATATATTGCTCGATAGACCTTGGCAATATGATTGTAGAGCTATTTATGACTGTGTGAATAATGTGTTTACTATTGAGAAGGATGATAGGAAGGTTTCCTTGATGCCTTTGATGGATACAATGCTTGGTAGGAGAAGCCTCAGTATCGGTTCCTGAGTTGAGTTGGTGGATCCAGAAAAAATGAAAGATCAGTTTGGAGAACCAACCTGTGTGTTGTCTAGAAAAGACTTGAAGAGATAGAGGAAGCTGAAGTGGAAGAGTATGCAAGCTAAGAAGATGGAGGACTTGTATGTGAAGAACTAGTTCAGAGTTTATGTGTTGAATCCCGGAAGATGTTCTTCTCACATATGGACATCTTTTGGAACTTGGGGTGTCTGATGCAGGGGCATTCTGGGGTGATGCATGGGCAATCTTTGTCCTTGTGAAACTACATGGGTGTTTTTTGTTTTGTTTGGTGTTACTTGGTTGCAGCCTTGACCGACGGTCTTGATCATTGAAGGAAGCTTGGTCATTGAAGGAACTCGGTAATCTCTAGTGCTCGGTGAAAGTGTTACTCGGTGATGTCTATAGTGCTTAGTCGACACTGGTGCTTGGCAATGCCTAGCATGCTCGGTTATTTCACTATTGTTCGATAGTTCTGGCTTACCAACTGGAGCTCTGTATGATTTGTTGGGCCAACTTGGTGCATTTATTGTTGGTAGATGTTGTTACAGGATGACATGCTAAATTAAATGTTTGTAATACAATTTATAAGTCAACTTGTATGGCATTTAATATTTATTAGAAAGAGTTAATGGTTTCATCCAGCCAACTTGTGGCTGATGATTAGTATTTAAGGGGTGTTTGGGTAGATGTTTAGGGACACATGACTTAGTAGATCTAGGATATTAGATGAGAAGTCTGAAAGATGAAGTTGGGGAAGTTGTGGAAAAGTTCTTGCATGATCTTGCAGATCAGATTGCTATCTGATAGTTTGTAATTGCATAGCTAGTGGTTTGCACACTTGGAGACAAGGAGATTACTTGGAGGCTTGCGAGCTCAAGTTTAGATTTGCCTTAGAGTTTCCATCAGCTTCTGATTATCTTCAGAGCTGAACTAGTTGAGATTGTATTGGATCTGTGTGTGGATCTTGCAGAATTACTATTGTTTGTAATTGGCCCTAACCCAAAAGGCCTTACAGCCGGGCATGTTAATGAAAATTACTTGAAACATCTTGTGTTGTGTATTTCCACTATGTAATTTTGAAGCTACAAGGTTTGGACTGTCCTTAATTGGATCCACCATCCCTTGGTCTGCATTAGAAAACATTTTTTAACACTAAGAAAGGAGGTTGGGAGAACATCTACACTTAGACTGTAACAGAAGAATTCCACACACCTTTGAAGGACTTATTGCCAGACCTTATTCTTCTTAATGGTCATTTTATTTTAGGCAAAGTAATGAACAAAATTGATTAAGTTTTACAAAGCTCTGATATAGGAAATAGACAATTACATTTTCTTTTGATGAATTACTTTCATCAATTTTTTGTGGAAACAACATATTTTATTTTTTTGTATATTGTTGGTGTAATTAAGTATTCACTAATTACACATTACTTAAGTTTACTTAGGATAATGCATTTGCATATTAGTTGTCATTGTGACACCTAGGAGTTTGCATTTTTTTTTAGCACATGGTTAGGAGAATCTCCACTTTAGGTGGTCATAGTTGTCTTCTCATACCTCTTTGTGTGTGAGATCCACCTTTAGTGCTCTTATCACATTGTCATCCTCTCATTGTTGCATATACTTTGATGTATAATGGAGGATGATCCACCTTGGTGGACATGTGATTCCACCTTGTGTGGGTGATATCTTATCATCTCCTTATCATGTAGTCATATTGCATTGCCTATATATTTAGGCACTCCTACTTTGTATTCAATTCAATTGGCTATAATCAATTATTTGATCATTTTGCCTATCTCTCTTGTGCTATCTCTTGAGCTTCTAGATCTTGGCATTTATTCTTTGCCTTAGGAAAATTATTACATGGTATTAGAGCGATATCAAAATTCTTACATAGTATCAGAGCCATAGGAGTTTCATTGTATAGCCTATTTTGAGAGATTTTTATTGTAGGTCAAAATTGGAGCTTGCTAGTGCAAATTAGAGGTTGGCATCACATTGAGGAGGTCCAAAAACCCCTAAATTGAATTTTGTTTCATCCAAATTGGATATCTGAAGCAAAATCTAGAGCCATTTAAATTTTCAAGGTTCGGCGGTGGTGATTCAGAAAAAATAATTTCAGAGGCGATTTTCAAACAACGATATTTCAGTCATCTGGACTCCTTTTTCAGAGCAATTTTTTTTTTTTTGGGGGGGGGGGGGGGGTAGAATTTCACAATCTACACAATGGTGTAGGTGATTTCTGATCTCTGTTTCTGATATTTTTTGAAAATTACAAATTCTAATTTTTACAACTTTAGAGGCTTTGTTCGGGCTCATATGGACACATTTTCCAATGCTATTTTTTTTGAAAGTTTATTATTTTTTGTCTACTTTCCAGATCTGGTATCAGTTTGGAAAATTTTTGAGTAGACATAGTACTTTCAGAATTTGGTCTATTTTGGCCTATTTTTGGCACTTGTAATTTGTTAGATCCTTGAAAGATCTTGTTTCTTATTTGTTTGAGTCTACTATAGCTTCATATTTTCTATTGTAATCATCAAAATCAAAATTCCACTTTGATTCATTTTGGCAAGTGGCAATTGTACATGCACTATATATAAAGTGCCAAAATCGTCTATTTTGGGGGGGTTCTTTGGCTCATTGCATTTTGGGGGGTGCATTGTTTTTTTGATCTCATTGTTTTATGCGAGAAGTACATCATGGATGGTTTCATTAAGTTGACAAGATGGAAATATAAGCAATGGAGTGAATTGGTTCTTTCTCATCTTAGTGAGCATAACCTATTGCCCTATTTGTATGAGGATAGACCTAAAAATCTTTCTTTCATTTGTGACTCTTACTCAGAAGTTGTTAAGGTTATCTATTTGAATATGGATATGGATGTTATGGATTCCCTTGATGACTATGATGATGAGATAGAAAATATTCTTGGTCTTTGGACTGTTCTTTGGGAATTGTATGGAGATCCACATATTCTTCCACTTCCAAAATATCTAGAACCTCCAGTTGCAGCTCCTTCTCCTCCTTCTGAGATCACATCTCTTGATGATGCATGTCTTCCTATAGCCATTGAATCTTGTGATTCAGTGTAGCAAGATATTCCTTGTCTTCCAGACTTTGTTCCATGGGATGACTACTTGACAGACATTGCAGGTTTGTTTGTGGAGTCCTACATTTCAGATTTGGGAGACTTCATTAATGACATTCATCTTCTCTTTATTGAGGATGATCCTTCTTTAGGTGTTGTGAGGGAGCATGTTGACCCTCAGCTTCATTCTCCACTTGATCCTTCTTTTAAGATTGACATGATTGTGGATCCTTTGATACAAAATTTGGAGGACTTTTTAACTTCACAGAAGACATTTGAGTCTTTGGAGATTGGTTTTCACGAGTCTCAAACTTCACTTGAGATGTCACATTGCATGGTTAAGGTTGATCATACTCATGTGTTGGAGACTCCTATTCAGTTTCCTGAGACATCATACATTTTGAGGATTCTTCCTATAGATTGGGGAGGATTCATTGATACACCTACGGACTTGTCTCTTCCTAAGGGGAGGAACATTATTCATTTTTCTTGGTACAGTTTCTACATTGATCTAGGTTCATCTATCATGGGTGTACATTCTACATTGAGGGGGAGCTTTCTTGCTTCTCTTCCTACTTCATTTGAGGAGGCATCTTTGTCTTTGGAGTTTGATCCAAATTCTTACATCGATCAATTATCATTGGTTCCTTGTATGCCACCTTCTTCTATTGAGCTTATTCCTAATTGGTTCATAGTATCTTCATCAACCAAGGACATGGTGACACTTGGGCATACTTCAGAGACATCATACTTCATTTGGATTCCCCTTCCTACTTCCTATCCACAATGGGAAGCCTTCTTACATCTATACTTGGTGTATCTTCTTCCTAAGAGGAGAAATGTTGTTTGTAGGCATTGGACTATGTTTTGTCTTCAGGCACTTACCATCCTTGGAGGAGATTACTCATTATGGGGGGGATATCATGTCTCCTTGTTTCCTTCCTTTGGGGGGATTTTTTATTGTATATGCATGATGTATGTCATAATAGGGGGGTCTTGATTACTCTATCCATGCATGCATCTTGTATTTATCTCTATTTTTGGGGGAGGGTTTTTCCCATGAGGTTTTCCTTCTTTCTCCACTTTATGAGAGATTGCATTGTTTTTTTGTACATGGGTACCTAACATGGCCTAGTAGTCAGGACCCATCTTGCATTGTGAGCTTAAGTGCATTCCCCTAAGTTGCACTTAAGGGAGGGTGTTGGTGTAATTAAGTATTCACTAATTACACTTTACTTAAGTTTACTTAGGGTAATGCATTTGCATATTAGTTGTCATTGTGACACCTAGGAGTTTGCATTTATTTTTAGCACACGGTTAGGAGAATCTCCACTTTAGGTGGTCATAGTTGTCTTCTCATACCTCTTTGTGTGTGAGATCCACCTTTAGTGCTCTTATCACATTGTCATCCTCTCATTGTTGCACATACTTTGATGTACAATGGAGGATGATCCATCTTTGGTCGACATGTGATTCCACCTTGTGTGGGTGATATCTTATCATCTCCTTATCATGTAGTCATATTGCATTGCCTATATATTCAGGCACTCCTACTTTGTATTCAATTCAATTGGCTATAATCAATTATATGATCATTTTGCCTATCTCTCTTGTGCTATCTCTTGAGCTTCTAGATCTTGGCATTTATTCTTTGCCTTAGGAAAATTCTTACATGGTATTAGAGTGATATCAAAATTCTTACATATATGAAAGTTTATCGTCAAACATAAATTGAGGTATGCCATTCGAATCAGAATATAATTCTTGTCTAGACCCTCGATTACTTCCGTATTGTTTGTGAATCATTAAAATATTCTTGTTCTTATAATCATCATTAGCAAATATTTTTCTTATATTGGTTGTCAATATGGTTTTTGAAGAAAATAGTTAAATCGATCTCCTATGGAAAATTAGTTTAAAAGATCTGTATATAATGAGTTAGAGAAAGAAGAGACGGGTATAATATTAGAACATAAAATTGGATTTCTTTAGTAAAGAAAAACCAGACCATGACTGAACGTGGATATTTATAGTAAAAGTGTTTAATTACATTCATAAAAAACTCTTGGTTGAAAATTAGTAAACATGCTAGTTGTCATTCTTTTAAGTTACAACGGGATGTTAGTCTACTACCTGTAGCATGGGCAAAAATTGTTGGCTATCCATTTTAATCTGTAACAGGAACTATGTAAACTTCCTCTTGCATATTGTATGTATAAACCAATTCATTTTTATTTTTATAGTGTTGGAAGGGATTTGAAATAAACATTTGTTTAAAATTGAAATTAGCTATCATCTTAGAACCAACCACTGGAAAAAGAAGGTAACACAAACAAAACTCTTTTGACAATCTTCATATTGGACTTATGGTTTAAAAACGTAGGACTATGTTTGTTGTTCTACTCATTTAACTGTGATGGAAATTTGAAGAACTTCCTGAAGCAGTGGATCATATTGTTATTTTTCTTATGTAAACTATATCAGGAATGTGATAAACTTCATGTAACAGTGGGAATATCAAGTATAAAATATGAAGTATGGTTTTTCTTTATAGTATATTTTTTTAGAGATTCATTAATTATGGTTAATTCAGTATAAAGTAAATTATGTATAGAAAGGATAAAACTTGTTTTTATGATGTTTTTTTTAATCCTACATTTTTCTATGTTTAGAGAAAGTTATCTTGGGAAAGGGTGCCAAATATGGGGAAATAAAGAAGGGTAAAATTAATTTCTTTTACCTGCTAGTAGAAATCTGGTTATTTATGCTTAGGCCTAAGCTATGTAAACACATATAATGGATTTTGTGTTGGTTATTGTATTTTTTTTTCTCTCTTTCATATCTATGTTAGTTCTACTTTTGTAGATGATAAAATTCGTTAGTTCAGAGCTTGCACCAGATTCCTTTCTGATCACAGTACCGAGTTGATAGATCACTCGAGTAGGGTCGGTGTGCTCTTCATTTTAGGATGAGCTTTGGGGGAGCTAACTACTCCGTGGTTGGGAAGAACAAATTCTTGAAGCACATTTTTGTCTCAAGATTTGCAGATGGATGACTGACTATCCAATGGTGTAGGAGATAGGAATATGAAGATGGGTGACTGACTATCCAATGGCATATATATATTGTACATATCTTGTCTTATTTCAACATTTTGGGTCTTGTACTCCATTCTATTATAACTATGTAATTTATGTATGATGTACGACATAATGGTAAACATCCCTTATGTATTTTTACTCATAATATTTTTCTATTCGACAGTATGATCAATTTTTATCTATTATGTCAAGGATATTCAACATTATCTCATATTATTGTAATTTATTTATATAGAAATGAAATTTATTTTGTGGAAAAGTCTTTTCATCTTGTAGACTTGTTTTGAGTTTTGATTTTTTCTGATTATTTCTATTGTAGAGCTTATGTGTCTCTTATGTGTAAGATTGTGTCTTTACATGTAGTATCAGAGTTGTTTTTAAACACTCAAACCTTGGTCTATTGTTGCTAAGTTGTGTGCTCATGCTTGGTAAAGGAAGTGATTTAACACCATGCAAACTAGAAATAGTAAAAGGGGTGGATCCAGGAATGAATGGGTCAATGAGGAATAAAATCCAAGGATGGATGAGATCCTAAACCTCTTGGCTGAACAAAGAAACCTCCTACAACAACAAAGTAATCTTATGGGATAGCTTGAACATGATTCAAGAGGAAGATAGAATGAGGAGGAAAGAAGAAAGAGGGAAGAGGATCAGAGACTTGAAGCTCAATAGAAACTGGATGAAGACTAGTGTTTGGAAGCATTGAGGAAGGAAGAAGAGGATAGGAGAAACAAAGAGTAGTAGAAATAAAATGCAGATTATGGGGCTGTAAACGTACCTAATAATAGAGAAAGAATAGCATAGGAACTAAGTAATGACCTCAATAAGGTCATACCTCCTGAATATGGTTAAAATGGATTCAACCCTATTCAAATGTAAAAGGGGGAAATATGAGATCTATTCTCAAACCCAAATTCCCAAAGAAGAGATCCAATTTGATCAACCAAGAGGTTAATGCAGAATTGAATCAATTAATGAAGAATATGGAAGAGAGAGAGAGTAAATCCAATATTTCCCTATGAAGGAAATTATGCTTGAAATATGGAATACAAGTACTAACCTTGAATTAGGGAAAATTTGGAAAATGTCAAATTCTGATGTCTGTGTACTTTCAGAAGATTCTGCAACTTGTTCCAGACTAGAAATGCTGAGACAAAGAAAACCCAGAAATCTTTCTCCAAGATGAGCTCAGGTTGGGTTTGACCCTCATAAAAGGTCAAATACTACATTCTTTATTTGAAGTCTAATTCTGACTTTGTTCGCAGATCTTGAAAGTTTTCCAAAAAGGGTATACAAATTTTCTCTCAGATCCAAAATTTTGCACCTGTACCTACAAGAAAATGGGGGGTTTTTGTTGTATGGGGGGGTTTGCCTTCGTCAAACCCCAGTTTAGGAATTAACCTTGAAATTGAATTGAAATATATTATGCATAAACAAAGTAATTGAAACAAATCACCTCGCTTATGTTGAAGTCCTTGTAGAGGATTTGAATCCTCAAATCCACAAGTAGGAATGCTTCAATGAATGTAGGATGTCTCCAATCAATGGCATTTGATCTTGAACACCAATCTTGAATTGATCTTTGCATATGAGAAGGCTTGAATGAATGGAGAAGGATAGATCTTCAAGGGGGCTCCAAAGAGATTGAATCCTTCAATGGCTAACAATGGATCTCCTTGAGAGATGGAAGCTTGAACACTTGAATGCTTGAAGACTTTCTTGAATGCTTGAATGCTCTCACAAAGCTTGATTGCTTGAGTGTGGATGTGAAAATGAGAGAGGAAGGCCTCCTTTTATAGTGAACTAGGGCACAATCCTCTAGAGGGGCCACCTTAGAGAATTAAATCTAGTTAGGTCCTAACCTTTAGAAAATATACCTAGATTAAATGCAATTGAAGGATTTACCATCTCAAAACCCAAAATGGCTGACCCAGAGGTGGGAAAACAAACATCCCAAAAGATTGATGCCCGAAATTCAAGGAAATTGAAAACTTGTAGGAAGGGGGAAAAATTGAGGTTGGACCTGACCCGGTTAGGTTTGACCTCAATCCTAACCTAGTCAGGTTCAACTTCGAATTTGAACTTGGTCCCAGTTTCACTTAGAACCAAGATAGGAGGTCCCGGGGATGCCTAGAAACCTAGAAATGATATCAAAACATGACATAATGCCAGGGATAGACATAAAATCCTATGATGACTATGATGAAGACCAGGAGAACCTATTTCTAAATCCTACCTAGAAAATAGAGCCATAGAAGAAGGAAATTAAGGAGAATCCTCAGGATCCTAACCCTAATTTCATCTAGAATGAAGAAACCAAGTGTAAGGAAGAAGTGGAAAGTGGGGAGAAAGCCAAATACATGCAAAGACCCAATCAAGGTGCTTAACATGACCCCAAACCACTTACTCAAAGGGCTAAATGCTCTTATCATGGAAGTGCTTCCATTTTAAGATGATACATTAAGCCCCCACTTTAGCAAGAGTATGGACTCAATGCAAACTCTTGGTAAAGGAGAACAGAATGAAAAGATAATCTTATCATAATCCAAGGGACAAATAGAAACCTTAAGCCCCCAGGGGCTCAAGTCTTCATCAACTCTTAGATCACAATAAGAGGAACATCTCTAGAGGGAGAAAGAAGGTGTGATTATCTCACCCAATGAGAATTTGTGTCCCATTGTGAACCACACAGGAAAATGGCCCAACTAGAAAGATGGAATTGAACCACCTAGTGAATGTGGCTACTCACTAGTCAACCCATCAAGGATTCATCCTTAGGAATATTCTATTCCATAAGAATAAAACTAAAAACAAAAGAGATCCAGTCTTAAGGACACCTCCGACCTTAAGGGATCAAAATATATGTTATTTGAAACTGGAGGGATCAAGAGATCCTAAAATATAAATCCATGCTTTAAGGATTAATTACTAATCCAAATGGGGAAAAACTATCTTGAAAAATAATATGCATATCAAAAAGTGCATGTGTGCAACAGGTGAGCAGAGCGTATGCCCCCATGTTAAAGTCATTGCTAACACTTTAACAGGAGCAATGGATTTAACAGAAACATAAACAACTCCACTGATTACGTTTCCACGTCGAGATACCCCCAAATGAAGAAAAATCAAGGGAAATATCATAGAAACATACAGAGAACACAAAAGGGATCTACCTACCATGGGGTTAGTATGATCATAAGATAATATACATATATGATTATTGCAAATGAATTGACATCATTCCCCAAAGAAAGTAGAACTACAATCACAAAGGAGGATAGATCAAATAAGATATACAAAGGAGAATCTTTTCGGACCATGACATGGAGACCAAAAAGAATTAATGCTACCATATCTTGAATCCAAGAAGATTATACAAGGAAACTTTTACGAACAATAGCACATTTACAACATAACATTGAACAACGCATAGAAGAATAGAGTTACATATAGAAGAATTTGAACAACAGTTTTGATTCCTTCATCACCTTGCACCAATTGAGTAATAAGGATTGAATAAAAAAATATAACAACATTTAGCAAACACATTATAGGAGAAACATAGTACAAAAGGAAAACACACAACAAAGGTACCATGAAGGACAAGCCAATCAAGCATGCCACCTACTCTCCTCATCTTGGTGTATATAATTTAGGGAAGGTGGGTAACTCACAAGAGGGACTATATCCAACACAATAGGAATGATAGCCAGTTCCAAACAAGGATCCTCTTGAGAATCACAATGTTTGACACTAGGTGTAAGAGTTAATTATGATGAAATCATATTAGGTAAATCAGTGTCAATGCCAATAGTTTCATATTCATCATTAACATCATCAGTATCATCAAGAGTATCTTCTTCATCCAAATTAATCAAAATAGGATCTAAGATATGAATAGAATCATCATAATCATGCATGTGAACATCATTATTAGTAACAATTTCTTCTAACATGTCATGCATAGGTTTATCCGAGGAAGGTAAAGATCTTTGAACTTTAGCATGATCACGATGCTTTTTATGACATTCATTAGCAGATCGATTTCATTTTGATTTATTTGAAATAGGTTGAGAACTAGGAGAAACAATCACAGGATTCTTCATAGGTTCTTTAGGAAGATCCATAGGATTAGAAACAATAAGAGAAACAATCATAGGATCTTTGATAGGTTCGATATAAGGAATTTGATTAACAAAACTAGAAGCCATAGTTAAAGGAGGGATCGAGGGTGTAGGTAAAAGGCCACAATTAAGATCCATAGGAGATATGCTTAATTAAAGAATCTTATGATGTTTATAAGCTTGATATGATTGAAAAATATTATCAGGTCGAGGAGGACATGAATTAGGTAATGAAGGCCAAAAGAAATCAAGAGCAGCACAATCTCTAGGCCTAGAAGGTTGATACAAACTATGATTAACCATCTTCACTTCTTCATCATGAATGAACTTAAGACACTTATGGATAGGTGAAGCAACATCCTGCATGGTAGTCAACCAAGGTAAACCAAGCTTAACTTGAAATTGATCAGAAATAGGAATCACAACAAAGGTAGTGTTCACAATTTTTCCACAAAGTTTAACCAGTAAAGTAATAGATCCAAATGATGGATAAAGGAAACCATTGCAAGTTTGAATCCACACATCTGATGTATCATAAGAAACATGTTGTAAGATTTTCATAAAAAGATTTTCTTCAGTAATAACATTGACTAAGGATGTAGGATCAACAAGACAACCACAAGTAGGTTTTTGAGCAATCCTAGCAGCAATGTAAAGGGGACCATCAGGAGCTTTAATAGTCTCAAAGTCATGAAAGGTAATTAGAAGTTCCCAAGGTCTTTTATTTTTAAATTGTTGTGAGGTTTAGATTTTGGTCGAGATTGAACTTGAGGTTGAATCTGAGGTTGAAGTTGAGGTGGAGATACAAATTTACCAACATGCTCCACTTGATTAACAACATGATTGAGATCATCCATCTTTGAATCATACACAATTTCCATAGCAGATGGTTGAACAATAGTATTAGTATCATGTGTAGGTAAAGGGTTTGTATAGATTTGAAGGTTTTGATTAGGAGGAGAGACATATTTATTCCCACTACTATCCAGATTATCAACAGATAAAGCCTTATAATCAATTAAATCTTGAATCTTACGTTTTAAAGAATAACATTTATCAATATCATGACCATTCTGATGATGATACAAAAAGCATTTTGATCAAAAGATTTAGATGCAATCATAGTAGGTAAAAGAGGTCAAATAGGAGGTAAAGTAATCATATTAGTAGTTAATAACCTATTCATAATAGCATGTAAAGATTCAGAAAGAGGAGTAAACATATGATTTAATAAAAAAGCAGTGGATGCAAAAGTGGCATTATGAGATGCAACAAGAACTTGATCAACAGCTGCATTCACTTATTTGTTTATCTTGACATAGTTGTTGAATTTTTGAAACTTGTTTGGATTAGGAGTGGCATCACTCTTATCAACAAGAGCCATTGGAGTGGTGCTCTCAAATTGACTCACTTGTAATTGATAATGATGAAGCGCTACACAAAGTTTTTGAAAAGAGGTAAATTCAGTAAGCATAATCTTATCTCTAATATCTTTTTGCAAATTTGAAATAAACATATGTTCAATATCAATATCAGGAACAAGATAGGAAATCTAAGCATGCAAATGCTTAAATCTACCAATAAATTCAGTCAATTTTTCTTTAGCACTTTGTTTACAATGCATTAAATTAGTCAAAGATACTTGTGGGACAATATTGTTTTGAAATTGTTGAATAAAGGCATTAGCAAGTTGTGGAAAGGAATCAATTGAATAAGGAGGCAAGGAACAATACCATTGTAAGGCCTTGTCATGAAAGGTTCTAGCAAACAGTTTGGCTAAAATCCTATGGTCATGAGCATAATCACTACAAAGGATTTGGAATGTTTTAACATGATGAACAGGATCTCCTTTTCCATTATAATTCTCAAGATGAGACATCTCACCTTGCTAAGGAACAGGAGTATGAATGATATCTCGGGACAAGGGACTTTCCATGTCACATGTAGGAATACTAAACTTGTTTTGAGTTAAGGAAGCAAATTGTTTCTGTAAGGATGATATAGTTTGAGCCAAACTAATGATTGTTGAATCATTATAGGAAATAAGAGGAGTAGCAACATTAGACACAGTAGGTAAAGTGTCAGAAGCTACAGGAATAGAAGACACAACTAGAGGAACACTAGGAACTACAGTTGGAAGTAGATTGGAATAAGTAAAAGGAACATTATGATATGAAGGTTGTGATGTAGGAAGGGATATAGGAGGAACACTCATAGGAATAGAGGGAACCATCACAGTCACCAAAGGAGTATAGATAGGAACACTAGGTAAAGGATTAGAAAGAGGTTCAACACTAGGGATAGGAGGAATCAATCCTAAATCTTGAGCTTCTTGAGCTAAAGGTTTAACATTTGAATGCACAAGGTGAGTAATACCATGCAAGAGGTTAACACCTTGATCACTATCATGGAGAACTTTCTTAAGAGCCTCTATAGCTTGAATGGAATCTTGATTATGGTTTTCTTGAAGAATCCAATTACCCATTTGATCAAGTTCAGTGGAAAGTTTTTGGACTTGCTCAGGAGGAACTCTTAAGGTGTCATCCTCATCATGAGATGAGTGAGAAGAGTTTTTCTCCATAGTAGGATTGGAATAATGAAGAATCAAGTTATCATCCGGGATCCTAAGGAAAGGAGAAGAAGATTTAGGATAAAAGACACCCATGAGTCTACAACTTCATCTAACCGAAATATTATAAGTAGGACTAGTGGTAGTAAAAATCATAAACCAATGTAATACAAATGAACTTGGCTAAGAACACATAAAGCATGAATATGAAATCTAATTATCTTGCAAGATCTAACATAAAGGAAAAATCTAAGACTAACAAGATAAAAGGAAAGCACAATAAGGCATCAAATTCCACAAAAGAAAAGAGAGTAAGTATGTTGGGTTCACCAAAATGAATATGGTTAAAATGGATTCAACCCTATTCAAATTTAAAAGGGGGAAATATGAGATCTATTCTCAAACCCAAATTCCCAAAGAAGAGATCCAATTTGATCAACCAAGAGGTTAATACATAATCAAATTAATTAATGAAGAATATGGAAGAGAGAGAGAGAGTAAATCCAATATTTCCCTATGAAGGAAATTATGCTTGAAATATGGAATACAAGTACTAACCTTGAATTAGGGAAAATCTAGAAAATGTCAAATTTTGATGTCTGTGTGTACTTTTAGAAGATTCTGCAGCTTGTTCTGGACTAGAAATGCCAAGACAAAGAAAACCCAAAAATCTTTCTCCAAGATGAGCTCAGGTTGGGTTTGACCCTCATAAAAGGTCAAATACTGCATTCTTTATTTGAAGTCTGATTCTGACTTTGTTCACAAATCTCAAAAGTTTTTCGAAAAGGGTATCCAAATTCACTCTCAGATCTAAAATTCTGCACCTGTACCTACAAGAAAATGGGGGTTTTTGTTGTATGGGGGGGTTTGCCTTGGTCAAACCCCAGTTTAGGAATTAACCTTAAAATTGAACTGAAATATATTGTGCATAAATAAAGTAATTGAAACAAATCACCTTGCTTATGTTGAAGTCCTTGTAGAGGATTTGAATCCTCAAATCCATGAGTAGGAATGCTTCAATCAATGTAGGATGTCTCCAATCAATGGCATTTGATCTTCAACACCAATCTTGAATTGATCTTTGCATATGAAAAGGCTTGAATGAATGGAGAAGGATAGATCTTCAAGGGGGCTCCAAAGAGATTGAATCCTTCAATGGCTAACAATGGATCTCCTTGAGGGATGGATGCTTGAACACTTGAATGCTTGAAGACTTTCTTGAATGCTTGAATGCTCTCACAAAACTTGATTGCTTGAGTGTTGATGTGAAAATGAGAGAGGAAGGCCTCCTTTTATAGTGAACTAGGGCACAATTCTCTAGAGGGGCCACCTTGGAGAATTGAATCCCAATTAGGTCCTAACCTTTAGAAAATATACCTAGATTAAATGCAATTGAAGGATTTACCATCTTGAAACCCAAAATGGCCGACCCGGAGGTGGGAAAACAAACATTCCAAAAGACTGATGCCTAGAATTCAAGGAAATTGAAAACTTGCAAGAAGGGGGAAAAATCAAGGTTGGACCTGACTTGGTTAGGTTCAACCTTGAATCTAACCCTGGTCCCAATTTCACTCAGAACCAAGTTAGGAGGTCCCGGGGATGCCTAGAAACCTAGAATGATATTAGAACAAGACAGAATGCCAGGGATAGACATAAAATCCTATGATGACTATGATGAAGACTAGGAGAACCTATTTCTGAATCCTACCTAGAAAATAGAGCCATAGAAGAGGGAAATTAAGGAGAATCCTCAGGATCCTAACCCTAATTTCACCTAGAATGAAGAAATCAAGTGCAAGGAAGAAGTGGAAAGTGGGGAGAAAGCCAAATACATGAAAAGACCCAATCAAGGTGCTTAACATGACCCCAAACCACTTACTCAGAGGGCTAAATTCTCTTATCATGGAAGTGCTTCCATTTTAAGATGATACACCTCCTATATTTGATGGTAAAACAATCAATGATGTTGTTGAGGCATGGATAGTATCCATGGAAAAGTGTTTCTGTGTTCGTAATATTTTAGGTGAATCTAGAGCTATGTGGGGTTCTTTTCAATTGGTTGGTGAGGCTGGTACTTGGTAGGACAATGAGATGGCCCAAAAGAGGATGTAGCCTAGTGAGATCTCTTGGGAGGAATTCTGAGTAATTTTCTATAAGAGGTGGCTACCTCAGCTTTACTATGATATGAAAGTGACAGAATTCCAGAACTTGTTTCAGGGAGTTTTGACTGTCACTAAATAACATGAGAGATTCTACCTCTTGGTAAAGTATGTGCCTCAATATTAGCAGGATGGGTAGTTTAAAACCTGTAAGTTTATTCTTGGGTTATGTCCAAAGATAGGATCAGAAGTGGATATGCATGAGTGGGAGACTATGGACTTTACTTTCAGGAAAGCCTTGAGAAAAGAGAAAAAAATAAAGCAAGTATCTTCTATCAGAGTGAGCCAAAGGACTAGTGCACCTCAAGGATTTAAGAGAAGGTTTCAAGATAATAAGTTGAAGGACACTGGTCAAAAATAGCTACAGAATATGAGAGGCAAAGGTAGATGAAATGTTGTAAGGAACAACAATGGTAATGAGAACAAAAGCAACAATAGAAACATGAAAACATGAGGAATAAGCATGATGGTACATAGGGACTATGATATGGTTGCTACACTTGTGGAGGTGACAACTATGCTAGTGTTTTTCCTCAACGATCAGCCCATAGAGATGGGAAAGGAACTCAGACTCAACACCAGATTTATGAAGCCGTGAATAATAGACAAGCTGATTTTCAAGGAACACCCATTCAGATGGCCAGTAAGCTTTTTGGTCATGACATATCTATTTTGATTGATACTGGAGAAACTAAATATTTCATAGATCCTAGAATTATTTCTAAATTACCAGTTAGAGAAGGATATATGTTAGAACCTTGGATGGTAGAATATGGAAACAAGGTAGAGCATAAGGTTGAGTAATGTTTATCTTGTAGTGAGATTTAACTTCTTATTTTTCAAATGCAAGTAAACTTGTACAATGAACCTTTAGGTTCCTATGATGTCATTTTAGGCATCAATTAGTTAATAAAACATAAGGCCATAGTTAACTGCAAGGAAAAATCAATAGAATGCCTTGATGATGCAGGTAATCTTGTAAAACTATATGGCATGCAAAGTTCTCTTGATCTTAGATAGATTTCTACCATGAAAATTGAAAAAGGCAAAGAGGAAGGGGTGTCAGATGTATGTGGCTTATGTCAAAGATCTTGACACACCTAGTTTAGAAGATTTCCCAATTTTGTAGGAATTCAATGATGTTTTTCTAGAAGAATTACCCGAGTTACCTCCAAAGAGAGAATTTGATTTCTCCATTGATGTGATGCCTGGAATCGAGCCTCAATCCAAGGATCCATATCAAATGACCACCACTGAGATGTATGAGTTAAAAATTTAGTTGCAAGAACTAATGGATAAAGGGTTCATTCGTTGTAGTGTTTCACCATGGGGAGCTCTAGTGATCTTCGTAAAGAAGAAATATGGTACCTTATGATTGTGCATAGATTACAGAATGCTTAATAAGGTAAATATTAAGAATGGATAGCCTCTTCCATGGATAGATGAACTTTTTGATCAAATGAAGGGAGAAACTATGTTCTCCAAGATTTATTTGAGATCTGGAAATCATCAACTCTAGATCAAAGAGGACATATCCAAAATAGCTTTCAGGACAAGGTATGGGCATTATAAATTTTTAGTCTTACCTTTTGGATTGACTAATGCTCCTCCAACATTTATGAACTTAATGAATAGAGTGTTAAGGGATTGTCTTGATAAGTTTGTAGAGATATTCATTGATGACATTCTGATTTACTCCAAGAGTATGGAGGAACATGAGGAACATTTGTGGATAGTCTGACAACATCTGAGAGATAAGAAGTTGTATGAGAAATTATCAAAGTGTTATTTCTATAAGAAAGAGATGCACTATTTGGTTCATATCATTTCTATAGATGTAATTGCAGTAGATCCTACAAAGATTAAAGCCATTCTTGAGTGGCCAACTCCTTAGAATGTGAGTGAAGTCACAATTTTCATGGGACTTGCAGGATATTATAGGAAATATGTAGAGGAATTCTACAAGATTGCAACACCTATTACATCTCTTCAGAGGACAGGGAAAAGATATGAGTGGATTGATGTATGAGAGAGAGCATTCCAATTGTTGAAACAAAAGATCACATCTACTCCTATTATGATCATACCAAATCCTAATGGGCACTTTATAGTTATAAAAAATGCTTCAGGTGAAGGTCTTTGTGGTGTGCTTATGTAGGATGGTAAAGTAGTGGCTTATGAGTCACAAAAACCAAAATAGTACGAGCTTAACTACACACCTCATGATTTGGAATTGGCATTAATTGTGAACATTCTTTAGGGATGTGGAGACATTACCTTTTGGGTAAGCTATTTGATTTGAAGATGGATCACATGGGACTTATTTATATCTTCGCACAGCCTAATCTCAATGCTAGACAAAGATGTTGGTTGGAGTTTTAGAGTGAGAATGATTTTGGCATTGAGTATATTAAGGGGAAAGAGAATAGAATAGCTAATGCTCTAAGTAGGAGAAGACATATATCTTCTATTTCTATATCTAGTGTTAGAATAACTAAGAGGGGGGTGAATTAGTTATCTAGTGTCCCAAAATTAAATATATAATCCAAAACAAATACTTCAACTTTTGCTATTCGGTAAACACAAAATAATTTCACTGTCTATACTTTTATCGATTATCAATCTAAAACCTATAATAGTTACTGATCAAATCTAACATGTAACATGCAAAGTATGATAAAAAACAAATATCACAATCAACACATAACATAAGAGATTTAACGTGAAAACCCTATGAAGGGAAAAACCACCTAGGACCAGCAACCCAAAAATATTCACTCTTCTGAAGTGAGGTCGGTGAAGATCCAACCTTGTTAAAGGTTTACAAACACACTATTAGGTGTGACCTTGTTAGAGGATTTTAGATCAACAGTTATCGTCCAACCAGCATTCACTATGGGGTTGATAGGATAACAATGTCCATTCTATGAATGATACATAATAAGACTTTCTTAGTCCACTTGATTAAGAGATTTGACTATGTATAAGGGTTAAATATGTAACACTAGATGATATACCTTAATACAACTTCAATTTCATATTACAGATCAATATTCAGCTCATACAAATCTTTTTGATCAATATAACACTTCAGATACAATAATGTATCAACTTACTATCCATCGGTAATTACTCTCTATCGCTCGGTAATTACTCTACAGTTCGGTTCTCACTAACCAGTATGATTAGAATGCATGAAAACTTGTTCATGTGATAATCCTGCAGTATCTTCTTCTTCTGACATCTTCACTATGAAATATCCAGTCTCTTATATAGATGAGTAAACCATTTTCTTTTTGTCCATCAGATTTTGCCGTTTAATCTCATTCATTAATTTTTCCGCTTTAAGATTCCTTGGCTGATGTGTCAATAACACATTTCAATCTGCTCCATTAGATCTTCCTATAATTATGTTAGCCATCGATCTTCATAACAAACATTTATCTATTACCTCGATTTCATACCCTTTCTAGCTCACCAATCTTATCGGCTAAACTGATCATTTAATTCATTCTATTTTTCTTGGTTAACAAAGAAATGCATCAGTGAACACAAGCTTGGTTAACACTACACTCCATCGGTGTATACTGAAATGTTTCATCTATCGACAACACTGCTTTGTGTCTTTTAGCTCTATTATTCATCATAGATGAATGCAACATAGTAAAGTCAATATCATAAGGTCATAGAGTCATCAACAAGTTACTCAATGTGTTCCTTATCCTCATCTGACATATACATCTTCCTTATGTAGATTTCTCTGTTCTTCATCTCTTTCAGCTTTCTTCAGATGTTTCGGTATAGTAACTTACAAGATAAGTGTTGTCAAACTAGTTGACATCAATGACAACATAATACTAATTTAATCATATTACATATCTAATCAAAAAATCCTCAATGATCTTTAATCATGGATTCTTCAATTAGATTCCAAATCAGTTGTAGTTCATCAATCTCTCCCTTTGGCATTGATGGCAACTCAAGTAATATGAAATGTACCATACACATACCAAACATGTATTCTACAACTCTGTGAACAAATGTTGTACAAGCTCTCCCTAGCTTAATATGTTTAATCACTATGTTACTAAACAACATTACATAATACAGCTTTAGCATTATGTAGTGCTCTTTTCAGCTCTCTTGTTCCTACTTCTGTTCTTTGTAACTGATCTTTAATGCTTTGTTCCTTTCAGATTGTCTCTCCCTTAGATATTTCTCATCGGTGCATGTTTGCCTCTCCCTTTCATATTATTTATCTCTCCCTTTGACAACAATTCCAAAGAAACAAATAAACAAACAACTCTTTCAATAGCTAAGTAACTCTTTATTGTTCAATACAATCTCTATATCTCTGTATACCGATATCCCAATCTATTCCAGTTCTCCAAACTTAATCACAACCTTGAACATGATTCAAAGTGTGAACTATGCTGCATCAACATGAATGATCTTCTGATAAGATTAGGCTGATGCAACATCCAAATTATATTAGTGACCAGTAGACAGGGGATGGACCCCAAGTCTAGTCCTCAAGTATTCAAATGTATCCTTTGGTAGAGGCTTTGTAAAGATATTTGCAAGTTGTTCTTTAGATGTAACATATTCTAACTTCACTTGCTTCTCCTTCACTTGTTCTCTTAAGTAGTGATACTTAATAGATATATGCTTTGTCTTAAAGTGCATCACTAGATTCTTTGAAATATTAATAGCACTAGTGTTGTCACAGTATATAATCACCAGGTCAGTGACTACCTCATTCATTCCTTCCAACACTTGCTTAATATATGAGATGTTTGAGAAATTAGTAGTTGCAGCAATATACTCTGCTTCAGCTGTAGACTGAGAAATACAAGCCTACTTTTTACTTGTTTAGGTTACAAGTCTTTCACCAAAGAAAAATGCTCCTTCGGCGGTGCTTTTTCTATCATCCACATTTCCAGCCCAATCAACATTGGTGTAAACCTTCAGTTCAAACTTGCCTTCCTTAGGATACCATAATCCATAATCCTCTATCTTTTTTAGGTATCTTAAGATTCTTTTAGTAGCAATCATGTGTGATTCTCTAGGATTACTAGAAAGTCTAGCAACAATTCCCACAACATGTGCTATATCTAGTCTACTATGAACTACATACATTAACTTACCAATCATGGATCGGTAAAGTGTCTGGTTTACCTCTGTAGTTTCATCTTCCTTTTTTAGTTTACATCCAGTAGCCATCGGTGTTCCCATAGGTTTAGCATCTTCCATGCCAAATGTCTTCAATACTTCCTTTATGTATTTAGATTGTGGGATGAATATCCCATCACTTTGTTGAACCACTTGTAATCCTAGAAAGAACTTAATCTCTCTGAACATAGACATTTCAAACTCCTTTTTCATTTCATCATCAAAGGCTTTACATATATGATCTTGGCCTCCAAAAATAATATCATCCACAAATATCTCAACAATAATAATAGTATCATCAGTATCACCTTTCATATACAAATTGTTGTTTTCACTTGTTCTAACAAATCCAATACTTAACAAGTATGCAGCCTTTCATACCAGGCTCTTGGTGCTTGCTTCAAACCATATAAAGCTTTATGTAGTCTACATACCATGTCTTTGTTGTCTAGATCAATGAACCCTTCACGTTGTTCTATGTAGACTTCTTCTTCAAGTATACCATTCAAAAATGCTGACTTCGCATCCATTTGATAGACTTTGAATTTTTTGTGTGAAACATATGCAAGTAGCATTCTAACTCCTTCCAATCTAGCAATAGGTGCAAATGCTTCACCATAGCCAATGCCTTCTTCCTGTGCATATCCCTTGCATACCAATCTAGCTTTATTTCTTGTGACTTCACCATTTTCATTCAGTCTGTTCCTAAATATCCACTTAGTATCGATAACATTCTTATCTTTAGGTCAGGGTTCTAAGGACCAAGTTTTGTTCTTCTCTATTTTCTCTATTTCCTCTTTCATTGCATTAACCCATTCTTCATTCTCTAATGCAACTTTCACAATTTTTGGTTCAAATTCACAAACTAGACATGTACCTTGTCTTGCTTTGCTCCTAGTTTGCATTCCAGCTTGTCTGTCTCCAATAATTTGTGTCTCAGGATGATGTCTTCTAAAAAAACTAGCTAGTACTTAGTTTCTTCTTTCTTTTTTATCTTGTTCAGGTTCATTTCCTTGCTCAATAGCCCCATCCTGTTCGTCGGTTTGTCTTTCTTGTTGTTCTGCATTATTTTCCTGCTAACCAGTTATCATAGATTACGGTTTTGGTAGATACTCTGGTTGTTCAATGCAAGTGAATCTACCATAGTCTTCTGATTCCTTTGTAATTTCCTCTGTGTTCTTGTCATCAAACTCATCAACATGGACATTAGTACTCTCAATTATTTTATTTGTAGCCTTATTCAGACATTTATATGCTTTAATTTTAGTGGAATATCCCAGAAATATCCCTTCATCTCCTTTTGAATCAAATTTACCATTTCTCTCATCTTTCAAAATAAAGCATTTACTTCCAAAAATCCTGAAATAACTTACAGTAGGTTTGTGTCCAAACCATAGCTCATAGGGTGTCCGATTGGTATCCTTCTTCAGTTGTACTTGGTTAAGAACATATACAGCTGTACTGATAGCTTCCCTCCAATATGTCTGAGAAATATTCTTTTGTATCATCAGTGTTCTAGCACAATCAATTATTGACCTGTTCCTTCTTTCAGCAATGCCATTTTGCTAAGGTGTCCTCGGTGCAGAGATCTATCTTTTAATACCATGCTCATTATAGAAGTTAGTAAATTCATTAGAGATAAATTCACCTCCTCTATCATATCTTAAGCATTTCAATTCTTTACCTGTCTCTTTTTCTACCTTAGCTTTATACCATTTGAACATTTTAAAAGCTTCAAATTTTTCTTTCAAGAACATAACAGTCATTAGTCTAGTATAGTCATCAACAAAAAGAATAAAGTATCTATCACCATAATAACTTTGAGTTCTCATAGGTCCACACAGGTCAGTATGAACCAACTCAAGTATCTTCTTTGTTGAGTAGTCTTTGCTTTTGATACTAGACTTAGTCATCTTACCTTTCTGACATTCATGGCGCATAGCATGATTAGGTTTTGACAAGTTAGGAAACCCTCTAACTCTTCTCTTTTTTCTAATCTTGATCATGTTATCAAAATTCACATGGCATAACCTTTTGTGCCACAACCATGCATATTCATCCTTCATTAACAAACAAGAAGACTGATCAATATCAAGATAAAATAAATTACCTCTAGATTGTGTACTAGTTCTGACAAATCTTCACCTTTTTTGCTCTCAAAAGCAAGTCGGTGGCTTGAATTGTCCAGTTGTGCCACACTTAACAAATTATAGTTCAGTCCATCTACCCAGTATGTATTTTCACATTTTATTCTATCATTAATCATCAGTGAACCTTTACCTCTTACCATACAATGTGCATCGTTACCCATTCTCACAGATCCTCCATTGCATTCATCAAGTTGATCAAATTTCTCTACATCACCAGTCATATGATGTGTACAACCATTGTCTATGATCCATGTATCATTTCTACTTATTTTAGAGATCAGTGTTGTCTCTTCATGATTCTCTTCTTCCTCCGAGTCATCTTTCATTGCAACAAATACAACTTCTATGTCATCATCAGAATTAGATTTAGATTCAATATCTTCAGCTATGTAACATACCTTTTTGCCTTTATCATCTCGGTTGTCTCTATTGTTGTGTTGGTAGCCTCTGTTGACTCTTCTTCCATAGCTTCCTTTAGATCAGTCTTTGGATCTATCATCATCTTTCTTATGTGGACATCTAGTAGTGATGTGGAAAACTTCTTTACAATTAAATCATGCCAAAGGTAGCTTACCTCTATACCTTCCTTTTCCTTTGGGTAATCTTCTAGCCATAAGAGCTTCAAGCTCATCAAGTTCATCATTGGTATTGCTATCACTATCATTATTCTTATTATTCCTGCTAGACTTACCAATCTTCATAGAAGACATGAAAGTGGATTCAACAGAAGGAACAACACTATTATCAAAGTTATTTAATTCAAAGGTTGTAAGCTTACCAATCAGTGTGTCAAGAGTAAGGTTGGATGTAGCTCTTGTTTCATGAATTGCAGAGATCCTGATTGCATAAACTGGCAGTAAAGTTCTGAGAATCTTGCTTATCACTGTTTCATCATCAATAACTCCATCTGATGCTCTAATAGCATGTACTACCTCTTTTAGTCTATTTGAGTACTGCACAATGTTCTCACCTTCCTTCATCTTCATATCATTGAATCTGCCTCTAAGGCTCTCAGCTCGGGATCTTTTAACATTCAAATTTCCACTGTATATTAGAGTTAGTTTGTCCCACATGGCTTTGGTAGTAGTGCATCCCTTAATGTCTTCAAATTTGGCATCAATACAGGCAGAAAAAAGTTCCATCATAGTAATATTGTGTTCATGCTTGTCTTTCAATCGATCAAGAGTTAAGGGACCAGGGGTCGATTCAATGTAGCCATTTTCCATCAGTTTTAGTGCAGAATTCTCAATTCTAGATATGTGCAACTTCATTCGACTTTGCCATATTGCGAAGTTCTCTTTGTTCAGTCTTGGCACTTCCCTCCTATACATCTTGAGACCTTTGTGCTGAAGTTCTTAAAACTCTGTTCTAAGCAGCCACAGCTCTGATACCAATTGTTAGAATAACTGAGAGGGGGGTGAATCAATTATCTAGTGTCCCGAAACAAAATGTATAATCCAAAACAAATACTTCAACTTCTGATACTCAGTAAAAATAAAATACTTTCACTGTTTGTACTTTTATTGATTATCAGTCTAAAACTTATAATAGTTACTGATCAAATCTAACATGTAACATGCAAAGTATGATAACAAACAAATATCACAATCAACACATAACACAAGAGATTTAACATGGAAGCCCTGTGAAGGGAAAAACCACCTGGGACTGGCAACCCAAAAATATTCACTCTTTTGAAGTGAGGTTGGTAAAGACCCAACCCTGTTAAAGGTTTACAAACACACTGTTAGGTGTGACCTTGTTAGAGGATTTTAGACCAATAGTTATCGTCCAACCAGCATTCACTATGGGGTTGATAGGATAACAATGTTCATTCTATGAATGATACATAATAAGACTTTCTTAGTCCACTCGTTTAAGAGATTTGACTGTGTACAATGGTTAAATATGTAACAGTAGATGATCTACCTTAATACAACTTCAATTGTAGATTACAGATCAATATTCAGCTCATACAAATCTTTCTGATCAATATAACACTTTAGATTCAACAATGTATCAATTTATTGTCTATCGATAATTACTCTTTGTCGCTCGGTAATTGCTCTGCAGTTCGATTCTCACTAAATAGTATGATCGGAATGCATGAAAACTTGTTCACGCGATAATCTTGTAGTATCTTCTTCTTCCAGCATCTTCACTATGAAATACCCAGTCTCTTATATAAACAAGTAAACCATTTTCTTTTTGTCCATCAGATTTTGCCGTTTAATCTCATTCATTGATTTTTCCGCTTTAAGCTTCCTCGGTTGATGTGTCAATAACACGTTTCAATCTACTCCATTAGATCTTCCTTTAATTATGTTAGCCATCGATCTTCATAACAAACATTTATCTGTTACCTTGATTTCATACACTTTCCAGCTCATCAATCTTATCAGCTAAACTAATCATTTAATTCATTATGTTTTTCTTGGTTAATAAAGAAATGTGTCAGTGAACATAAGCTTGGTTAACACTATGCTCAGTATACACTACACTCCGTCGGTGTATACTGAAATGCTTCATCTACCGACAACACTGCTTTGTGTCTTTTAGCTCTATTCTTCATCATAGATGAATGCAACATAATAAAGTCAATATCATAAGGTCATAGACTCATCAACAAGTTACTCAATGTGTTCCTTATCCTCATCTGACATATACATCTTCCTTATGTAGATTTCTCTGTTCTTCATCTCTTTCACTTGTCTTCAGATGTTTTAGTATAGTAACTTACAAGATAAGTGTTGTCAAACTAGTTGACATCAATGACAACATAATACTGATTTAATCATATTACATATCTAATCAGAAACTCCTCAGTGATCTTTAATCACATATTCTTCAATCAGATTCCAAATCAGTTGTAGTTCATCATCCAGGACATGGTTGAGAAAACATGTGTTAGAGAATATTTCAAGAGATGACCATTATGAGATGGTTAAGTCAACATTAATTATAGATCCATCAGATCACTATGTTGATGGGTACACTTTTGAGGATGATGGTATCATGATATACCAAGACATGATGTATATTCTTGACTAAGAAGGGTTGAGGAAGTTGGTATTAGAGGAGATGCATTGTACTCCATTTTTAGGACATCTAGGGGAAAACAAGATGATTGTCGATTTGAGGCTGATGTATTTTTGGCCAGGGCTAAAGCCTGGTGTGATAGCTTTTGTAGCCTAATGTTTAGAATGTCAGCTAGTTAAGGCTAAGCATGTCCACCCAAGAAAACTTTTGTACCCACATGATATACCCAAGTATAAATGGAAATTCATCAATATTGATTTTATCCAAGGTTTACCCATGACATGATGTAGACATGATGTAATCTTGGTTGTAGTTGATAAACTAACCAAGGTAGCTCACTTTATTCTAGGGAGCTTGAGAGATGGATCTTTGGCTTTGGCCAAGAATTTTGTTCAAGAAATTTTCAAATTGCATGGTGTACCTGAGACTATCATATCTAATAGAGACACTAGGATGACATCAAAGTTTTGGACAACCTTGAATGCTTCCTTGGGAACTAGGTTGAATTTTAGTACCACTTATCATCCTTAGACAAATAGAAAGACTGAAAGAGTGAATCAAGTCATTCAGGATTTACTCTATATGTATTGCATGGATCAACAACACAAATGGAAAGAGTATCTTCCATTGGTGGAGTTTTCCTACAATAACTCTTACCATGCTTCTTTAGGAATGACACCATTTGAGGCACTTTATGGATGTAATTTTTGTACTCCTATCAGTTGGGATAGAGTAGAGGACATAATCATTATTAGTCCTAATATGTTGAGAGAGATGGAAGAATATATAACTCTTATTAGAGTTCAACTGAAGGAAGTAGCTAATAGACAAAAGAGTTATGCAGATAGGAACCGCACTTTCAGATAATTTTAGGAAGGTGACAAGGTGTTTTTGCATGTGAAACCTCATAAAAGCTCAATTCCTTTTGGAAAGTCATCAAAGCTTGCACTGAGATATGTTGGTACATTTGATGTTTTGGAGGTTATCAACCGTGTTTCTTACAAACTTTCTATACCGCTTTCTCTTTTCTAAATCCATAATGTTTTCCATGTTTCTTTGTTGAAGCCCTACAATCCAAATGCATCTCATATTCTAGATTGGCATGCATTGCAGGTTTAGGATCCAGGGGTGGTGCTGGTGTAGCCTACCCAAATCATTGATCAGAGTACCATCATGGTGTGTGACAGAGATATAGTGCAGTATAAGGTGTAATGGGACCAATTCTCTATTGATAATGCTACCTGGGAAGATGCAGAAGACATGCATAGATCCTTTCTATAGTTTTCTTCTTAGACTTTATTTATGATATGTTTATGTTTTAAAATCTTTGTTTGGACTTAATTGTATGCTTTCATAAGACATCAGGTCAATGTCTCCTCTTAGAGGGGAGGGTTGTCATAACCTGATTTGGTTCTCCTAGATTTTAGGATTTTTGTGCGACTGTTTTAGACTTATGTTGACTTGGTCAAAGGTTTGTCGACCCAAGTCATATTAAATAAATTATTTAGATATAGTTTTATTTAGTTTTCTAGTTATTTATGATGAAATATTTAGCTGAAATGAAAGTATGATGTTATTTGTGGAATTTTACATGCATTATTGATGCAAGAGCATCCTAGGGTAGTTGGCAATCCTGCATGTTGGTATATTATATTGGAGTAGGTTTCTCTCTGTGTTGTTCAGTTGCAGTGTTGACTAAGGAGCTTAGTCATTGAAGGGCTCGATCACTAAAGGAACTCGGTAAACTTTTGGTGCTCAACAAAACCTACACTCGATGATGCTTGTGGTGCTTGGTCAACATGCTTACTCAGTAGTGCCTAGCTTGCTCATTTTTTTTGCTGACGCTCGGTAGTTTGGCTTACTGACTAGTGTCCTTGAGGATTAGATGGGTCAAATTGATCATGTATTTAATGTTGGTAGCCTATGATGTATTCTCCTAGGTAGATCTGGAGGCTGACATGGAGAATTAATTATTTGTAAGGCTATTTATGAGCTAACTTGTATTGCATTTAATATTTGTTATTTTAGGAGCCAACTTAGGCTTAGGAGTTATTTCTTTCTTTCAGTCAACTTGTGGTTGAAGAATCGGTATTTAAGAGAGGTCTGGGGTAATTGTTTTAAGCAGCGAGGAAGTGAGAAAAAGGAGCAGAGATTCAAGTTAGGAATTTGAAGCTGGAACTTGGTAAGTAGAGCTAGCGGTTGAGGCTTAGGAATAAGAAGATTGCTTGGTGGCTTGTGAGCACAAGTTTAGATATTGTTAGATGTTTCTACTAGATTTTTGTAGCCTATTATTATAGATCTGGCTAGCTAGGGTTAGGGTTTTAATTGCATCTTGAGGGATCTTGCAGAACTGTTATTTTCTTTGTAATTGGCCATAACTGGGAAGGCCTTACAGTCTAGCACATTGCATGTAATCAGTTATTTTATGAATAAAGAATTTAGATTGTTGCAAATATTGTTTTCTTGTTGGATTCCTTTATGTGGTTGTATAGATGGGGGCTTGTACATCTCCTTTGCGAACTCTCTTGGCCTTGCACTGCGTCAATTATGAAATATGTCTATAAATTATTAATGATGATGAAATTGAAATTTCAAATATGTTGTGCATCTTATTTTGATTATGGGTTTAATGGTACTAACCTATTGATGATATTTTGAGTTTGAGAATGCATGACATGAGACAAAGATGAAAGTGTGATTGTGTAATCACCGAAAAGTGGACATGATCATTCATATGAGTAATCAAGGAAAATCAAAGGCAAAATCAAAGCAATTGAATCCAAATAAGCATTTAGCCAATCAAAATTAAAATCAAGTCTTAATTCAATATAATTCAAAATCTAACACCAAAAGAGCAATTAAAAGCATTTAAATCAAGTGAAATCAAATCAATGTGCAATTAATCTAATTAATTGTATAGTTTAGAATTAAATAAACTCAACCCATTCAAGGGGTACACTTGGCTAAATAAATGAATTAAAATCAATTGATTAAATCATAATTTCTCTCAACACCACATGGGAGGAAAAAGCCACAACCAATAGGATTTAAGGAAAAGAACTCACAAGGATCAAGCCAAAATGAATCTCAATCACTCAATTTGAAAGAGAATCTTGTCCACTCATCTTGTCTTCTTGTCCCAAGTTTTGAGGACACAATATTTACATTGTCTTCAAAGGGTTGAACCAAAGACTCAACTCAAGATTAATCATGATCAACACAACTACACCCCCTACCCTTGCCTAAATCTATAAAAGGAAGGCAAAAATCAATCATAAATCATCCACAAATCTGACAATAGCATCAAACCTCTTGAGAATTATAGCTAGAAAGGCTATTTTAGAAGTTAATTGAGCATTTCTATTTGGAATTGAACTAATTATCTTTCTTTATCACTCATTTCTCATTCTAGGAGTGTCATTAATGGAGGCTTTCTAAGAGCTTCACATTAACACTCTTAGTTAGAGAGCTATAGGATGCTTAATTGTTCATTCATTTGCTAAATAGAGTTGCTAATTGTGGTTATTTAGTTTCTATTTGATTTATTTGACAATACTAATTATATGAAGGTATAATTTCTTGTACACAAAATGGCGCCCACTGTGGGGCACTAGGCTTCACTTTCTAAAAATCTCATAATCTTCATATTTGTTCAATTTTTTTGCATGTTTAACTCTCAGTTTTGTAGTGAAACAACGCTTTTGAGATTTCAAATGGCACTTTTGAGTAGTTAAACAATGCTTCTAAGCACTGTTTTAGCGCTTCCACAATAAATTTGTGTGCCTTTGCACAGTCAAACAATGCTTTTAAATCCTTTTGACTTCTATGTTAAATTCTAACAGTGCTTATTCCCTGACTACCAAGTGCTTATGCATCCTTATCCAGTGCTTTTACTTACTTTCAAAAGTCTTTTCTTGATTGTTTAGCACTTTTACTATGTGTTTCTATACTTTTAAAAGTTTAAATAACGCTTTTGAGCTGATCCACAACGCTTTTAAGAAGTTAAATAGCGCTTTTAATCATTTCTGCAATGCTTTTACATAAACTAAAATTTTTTATATTCTGACTATCAGAAAATGAATTTTATGACTCTGCAGGATGACTGATCACAGAAAAGTGAAAAAGCTCAAGAGCATATTTAATCAAGAAGGAAAAGCTTTAATAAGGAAAATCAAGGAGGAGAATATTGCTCATATTAAACTTGTCTTGGAGAATTTGAAGCAAGAGGCTCAGGTATATGATTATTACATCAAAGTTGTAGAAGCTTATAAGGAAAAATTTGTTTCATTAAATTGGATATTTTCACCTTAATCAAGTTTTTCTTAAATTTGACAAGTAAGGCTTAAAGTTCAATTTTGTCTTTGTTTCTTCAATTTTATTTTGTTTTCTTCATTGTTGTTAGTTTTGTTGACTAACTTGTTGGAGGAAAAGCACATTGGAAAGGAACGATCACCAAGGTAAGCATTAAATAAATAAAAACCATCAAAAATGCCCCTAGCCTTTGCTAGCTACAAGGAAAAGGTAAGCCTAAACTTAGTCAAATTTTGTACTTAAATTGTGGCTTTGGTGCTTTCAAAAATCTAGTAATTAAAATGCAGCCTATTATTGTTTGAGAAATTGTGACACTAGGCCTATGCTCTTCACTTCTTTTAGTGAATCAAAATGCCAAACATGTCAAAATTTCTTGATTAAAAGAAAGGTTAAGGAAATCAAGCACATAAAATCTTAAACCCCTTGTTTATGGTGGAGAGTAGCAATACTCACATCCCATTAGTTTAGTGGGTTGGTAATTGAACATTGTTAATTGTGTTTGGGAAATTGAGAAATAGTTAGGGATATTCTCTTCACCTTTTGGTGAATCAAATTCCCAAAAACTATCTCTTAACTCCATTTTCTTTCTTTGACATGAACATGCTAGATCTTTAGTTGGGATTGCTGCCTGAGATTTTCCTTAAAAGGACCGGTGAGAGGGACATCCCAAAGTGGGATACACTCACCTTTTCCATGATCATCCAATCCACTATAAAATGAAATACATACATCCTTAATGGGGTGTGTGACAAAAGGGTGTTAAATTTTTGAACTTCCTCAAGTAGTCCTCATGGATTGCGCAAAACTCCGATATACCAATGGTGGGAAGCCTCTTAATATACTTAGAGGATGAAAGTTTAATATCCATTTTGAATGGAATATTTATTAAAACCTTGTTAACTTAGCAAAGACTACCTTATAGAGCCATGTTTACAAACCAATCTCGAGCTAGGTAGATTGCTTGAAGTGTCTTTTGTACAAAACTCGTGATAATGTTCTTTCAAAATCAAACATTTTTTGTTAAGGGTTAAAAAGAGACAAGTGTATTCATGATTCTGTGTTTGGAAAAACATTAGACAAGTGAGAGATATTCATCCAAAGATCAATCTTATATTTTTAATCTCTTCATTTAAAAACAACAATTGTCAAATCTAAAGATCAATTCCAAAGCAAACCTTGTTGGATGTTAGTTTCCACACACTCCCATAAGTTCAAAGTGTCTTTACAAGGAGATAGCATTTGTGTAGCTAGAGAAGTTCCCGAATTTGAATACCAAAGTCTTTTCAATGATCGCAATCAAGGGGATAGTCTCCCAAACCTTTTTGAAGAAAGACTTAACAATATGGATCAAAATTCTTCATTCTATGATCATCAACATGGGGGAAACAATCATAACACTAATAATGCCAATCAACCTCCTAAGGGAACTCTTAAAGAAAAAGTTGAGAGAGCAGCCCAAGACATGGAATTCCTAGAAGTCATGGATAAACTGATAGAGAGGGATAGAGAGATTTTTCTTAAACCTAGCTCAAGCGGGAGCAAAGCTCCCACATGACTATGATATAGACCAACTAAAGAAGACTCAAGAAGAAGAGAACTCGATGAGTGCTATGACTAAGCAATTAAAAACATTCCAAGAACAAATTGACTTAATGAAAAAGGCTATTGAACCTAAGCCTTTTTATATTGAGGCCTTGTACCCATTCCCATTTGATAAAAGCTTAACCATGTCACCTTTTCCTTTCAATACCATCTTTCCTAAATATGATAAGTATATGGGTAAAATAGACCCACAGGATCATCTTCATGAATTTTGTGCCTTAAGCATTGAGTTCATGCATAACACTACATATCTAATGAGATTTTTTCCTAGGATTTTAGGAGGTTCCACCATGGAATGGTTCTCTAAACTCCCACCAGGAATTAATACTTTTGAGGAATTAGCCTCCAAGTTTGTGACCCACTACTCCTATAATATTGAGCATGAAATCATGATGCTCAAATTGTGTGATACCAAACAGAAAGATAGTGAGTCCTTCTTAGGATTCCTACAAAGTTGGAGGACCATTTTTGCACGGTATCCACAAAGTATCCCTGAAAAGGAGAAGATGGAAATATTCACAAACAATTTGACCATGGAGATGAATTATTGCCTCCAACTTCAATGTCCCCCGACCTTTGAAAACCTTATTGAAAATGGGATTAAAATTGAAGATGTGTTGGTAAAATGAGGAGAGATAAAATTATTCAAAGAAAATAAGTCTAATACCAATACCAAAAACAATCATTATGTATCTAATTATACTAATAATAGGGGAACCAATAATCACAATGATAAGCCTAAGTTATGGTTGAAAAATAACAATAAAAATCTTATGAACAATAGAGTCATAGAGGCCAACAATTTGAAGGCCACCCCTTTAAACTTATCAAGTGGAGCCAATTCTTCATATAATGTTAATCAATCAATCAAGGCTCCATTTAACTCCAACAATCCGAACAACAATGCTAATAATAATCCTTATAATAATGCTAATGGGAATAAACCCAAACCCTTTTTCTCCACTTATAACAAGAGAAAATTCACCTTTCTAGGTGAACCCTTGGAGAATGCATTAAGGACCTTAGTTGCTAACAACATCATCACATTACCTGATTCGAGAGATTATGAACCTCAAGTTAAACCTAATTGGTGGAATTATTCTCACCATTGCGAGTATCATCAAAATAGAGGTCATAAAACCAATGAATGCACGTGATTAAAATACTTAGTGCAAGACCTAATAGATGATGGAACTATCAAAATTGAAGGGCCTCAAAACAATGAGGACCATACGGCCTTCAAGAACCCATTTCTAAACCATAAAAAGGGTGAATCATCTAATAACAACCAAAATTTTAAAAAAAAGGTAATGAGAAGGTGAACTTTGCTCACACTTATGATAACATAATCAATACTCTAAGCGAAGAAGATAATGACATAAATGTTATTATGGTAAAGGAGAAATTAAAAGAAGCATCATCTAACATTGTCACTAGGGGGCAAGCTTCCAAAATCACTCTACCCGAAAATGCTCTGAGGATTGTTCTACCCAACCAAAACACACCCTCATCATCAAAGCAATATAACTTGGTGGATCAATTACAAAGGACTCCCACTCAAATTTCAATCTTAGAGTTACTCAAGTTATCACCTATGCACGTGGAAATTCTAGAAAAATCTTTAGTGGAAACCAATGTGCCACTAAACCTAGATGCAGACAAGTTCCAAAATATGGTGGGACATCTCATTGCTCCTCATTGCTTATCATTTTCAAAACAAGATGACATGTCATTGAACCATCCACAGAATTTACCTTTGCACATAGAGGTTCTTATTCACAAACATCGAGTGAAAAGACTGCTTATTGATGGAGGAGCTAGTTTAAACATATGTACCCTAAATTTGGTCAAAGCCTTAGGATTTTCGGATGACGCTATTGATTCAAAGAAAAAAAAATGATCAAAGCTTACAATGATGAAGAACGAGCATCAAAAGGAGTCATAATACTTCCCATAAGAGCTGGTCCTATGCAAAAGGAAACAATTTCCCAAGTGTTATATTTAAAGTTGACCTACAATATCTTGTTAGGGAGGCCATGGATCCATGAAATGTAGGCCATTCCTTTGACTTACCACCAATGTTTAAAATTTCCTTATATAGGGTAGGAAATAATGGTAAGTGGGGACTCAAACCCCTTCCAATATTGTAACAACATCAAGAAAATCAATGACTCTCTAGTTCCACACAATGCAGAAGGATCTATACCTAATCAAATGGAGCAAGGGAAAAGTTCTAAAGACATCCCATTATTGAAGGAAAAAGAAAAGATAGAAAAAGAAGTTTTTGTTGAAGACATACCAAAACCCACTAGCCTAGCTACATTGACTAAGGGAAAGGAGAAGGTTAGTGAGGATAATATTATTGAAAAACTGAAAGAAGATCTAACTAAATATGTCCAAGTATACACCAAGGAGTCCCACTATCATAAAATGGACCAAATGATGAAGAATTTTGATGAGCAATGTAAAATCAAGCAAAAAGAAGTAGACAAATACTCCCTATCCATGATGGACTTTCCCTTATCACCTACGTCCTATGGGAGACCACCTAATATACCCAATAAATACAATGATCATTTTGTGAGGGCTAGCACTTCATCATCCATGCAGGATGACAATGATAACGAGATCCTCAATTGGCTTTACAAGGATGAAGAAACAAGTGTAGATGTCAAACACATCCAGAATATAAGCATTCCCACACATCAATATGGGAAAGGATTTCAAATCATGCAAAAGATGGGGTACAAAGGCCAAGGACCTTTGGGCATGAAGAATGAAGGACTCATTGAACCTATAGAAATGAAATGGCGAGATAGCAAGGAGAAAATAGGATTAGGGTATCTTGAACAAGGGTACACTCAAAAATACTATCCTAAACTCTATGATTAGATATTGCAATTATAATCCCATAGTGATGAATATTATAATCAATGGGAATGGGACTCATTTTCAAGTGAGTCATGTCATGATAAGGAGATAGATGTGATTCATACATACACTTCTAGCAAAGACAAAGGACAAATAACAGATTCAAGTCCAAATCAAGCATCTAGTTCGAATCAAGTAGTTTTAGAGAACCTTCAAATTTAAGATATTTCAATAAATCAATGGGTAGGTGAACCCTATGTACCTTCATGGAGACCTACTATGGAGGAATCAAATGTTAGGTTTAATCCACATGACTTTTATCCAACGGAAACCTTAGAGGAATCTAGCGAGGAAGACTTTGACCCTACTTCTTTGGAACATTTAGAAGAGGAACATTTCATAGGCTTGAATGATACAATGTACAAACCATCAAATGAGGTCTTATCCCTAAATCCCATTGAACCAAGCCAAATCTTTGATCCTTTAACTCTCATATACCTGGAATTAATCGAATGGGATTCCATTGAGCCAACCATCCTCCCAACCTTTTGAATGATAATGTGGTGTCCCAATACATCAATGTGGTTGAACCTTCTTCCACTATGGAATATCATGAAGAAATGATAAAGGGGAGTATCCAAATTTTCAATCTAGTTAAAAATGAAAAAAAATGAAAAAAGTAATAAAGGAAAAGAATCTAATGGTGAAAACCACATAGTGGCAGCATTAGATAGAAAAGAAAAAGAAATAAAGGATGTTTCCAAAGATGAAAATCCAACTGAGGCACCTAAGGAAGGAAGTTTGGATGCTTTACCTGAACATTATGAAGAGAGATCTCCAATCTTGATCGAGCCTACAGAAAAGATAAACATTGGGTCATAAACTAAGCCAAAAATCATACATCTAGCAACATCATTATCTAGCGAAGAAAGAAAATAATTCATTAAATTCTTTAAGGAAAAATAAGTCAACTTTGCATGGTCATATGATGATACGCCAAGCTTAGATTCAAACCTCATTATGCACCATTTAAACATCAAACAGGGGCCAAACCGGTCAAACAAAAGCTTAGAAAGATGCACCCCCATATAGCATTGCTAGTAAAAGTGGAATTGGAGAAATTGCTAAAAGTGGGATTTATTAGGGCCATTGATTATGCACAATGGATTTCAAACATAGTGCTAGTATCAAAAGTAGATAAGTCCATCAGGATTTTCATAGATTTCAGAGACCTAAACTTGGCATGTCTTAAGGATGATTTTCCTCTTCCAAGTATAGACACCATTATGGACCTAACATACGGACATTCTATGTTCTCACTCATGGATGGATTTAGAGGATATAACCAAATAAAGATAGCACCTGAGGACCAAGATAAAACAACATTCATGTGTGCATGGGGAACTTTTTGTTGGAATGTCATGCCTTTTGGTTTGAAGAGTGCCAAAGCGACCTATCAATGAGCAATGACCACTATATTCCATGACATGATGCATAACTTCATGGAGGACTATGTTGATGACATATTATAAAATTCTCATTCAAGAGAGGAGAACTTACCAATTCTATAGAAAATCTTTGTCAAGCTATAACAATTCAAAGTGAGGCTTAATCCAAAAAAATGTGCATTTGGGGTCCAATCAGGCAAGCTACTAGGCTACATTGTATCTACAAAGGGAATAGAAGTAGATCCCTCTAGAGTAAAATCCATCATGGAGATGGACGAACCTCAAACCATAAGCCAAATGAGGTCACTACAAGGAAGAATTCAATCCATTAGGATGTTTATATCCCAATTGGTAGAAAAATGTCACAACTTCACTCAACTTCTCCATAAAGACAGTTTTCAAATGGGATGAGAAGTGTGAAGAAGCTTTCAACATGTTAAAGAATTATCTCATGAATCCTCCAATTTTGATGCCACCAATAAGAGGAAAGCCCTTAATCCTATATATTTCAACAACTAAGCATTCATTAGGGGCACTTTTGGCACAAGAGGATGAATCAGGCAAGGAAAAAGCAATATACTACATAAGTAGAACTCTAGTTAAATATGAGTTAAACTACACGTTCATCGAAAGGGCATGCTTGGATGTGGTTTTTGCTTCACAAAAATTATGTCACTATATGCTATCTCATAAGATAAGACTCATTGCTAAGATTGATCCTTTGAAGTATCTACTAAGAAAAATAGCATTGAATGGGAGGTTAGCCAAATGGGTGATGGTATTGAGAAAATTTGACATTGAATATGTAGACCATAAATCAATCAAAGGGAAAGTCATCGCTAACCAATTAGCAGAATCACCACTACAAGATGATCATCTAATTCAAGTAGAATTTACAGATTCTGAGATTGTGAATATAGAGGCAAAAACATGGCAACTATACTTTGATGGTTCATACATCCAACATGGATCAGGAGCAGGCATACTATTGATAACTCCGCAAGGGTCTACAATTCCAAAATCCTATAAATTGCTATTCCCATGTACCAATAACATAGCATAATATGAAGCCTTAGTAATTGGCATAAAGTTGGCTTTGGAATGGAAGGTGACATAACTAAAGGTTTATGGAGACTCCCAACTAGTCATTAATCATATTATTGATGAATATTAGACCAAAGATGACAAGTTGGTGCCTTACAAGAACATGGTGGAAAACCTTAAGAAGTACTTCACTATTATTACATTTGAGCAAGTGCCTAGAGAAAAGAATAGAGAAATAGATGCAATGGCAACTTTGGCCTCACTTCTACAACTACTAGATCAAAGTGCCAAATATGAATTCCTGGTAGAAGAAGTGGAACAACCCGCATTTGACCCCACCCATCCTCATACTATTTTCTTATTAACTAGACAAGAATCACCTTGGTATGGAGCCATTTACACTTACCTCAAAGACCAAATCTTACTAATGGACCAAACCAGGAACCAAAAGAAAAGCTTCATCCACCAAGCCGCTCGATATACCTTAATATTGAAAACATTGTATCGTAAGAGTCTCGACGGAATGCTTCGTAGATGTTTAGAGAAAGAGGAGTCAAATGTAGCCTTGCGAGAAATCCATGAGGGAATCTATGGGTCACATTCAAATGGATTAACCCTAGCTAAGAAACTTCTTAGGATAGGATATTTTTGGCCTACGATGGAGAAAGACACTTGTCATTTTACTAAGACTTGTCAAAAGTGTCAATTTCATGGAGACTTGATCCATATACTAGTCCAAGAGCTTCATCTAATGACAAAACCATGGTTATTTTATCAATGGGGATTGGACTTAATAGGGATGATTCATCCACCAACTTCCAATGGTCATAAGTTTATCATCATTGCTATAGAGTATTTCACTAAATGGGTGGAAGTTGTACCCTTGTCAACTGCAATAGGCAAAAAAATATCTTTGTTCATTTTGAATCACATAATTTTTAGATATGGCATACCTCATACCATCATCACAGATAATGCAAAACACTTTAAAAATAAAGATCTAAAAGATTTGTGTACAAAGTTTCGCATGATACATCATTCCTCTTCAATCTATTATCCCCAAGGTAATGGACAAGCCGAAGCAACGAAAAAAAACATCTTGAAGATATTGAAGAGAATGGTGGATAATTCAGGTAGAGATTGGCACATAAAAATAAACCCAACCTTATGGGCTTATAGAACAAGCATTAGAACACCAACAGGAGCTACACCTTTTTCCTTAGTCTTTGGAACATAAGTAGTTTTACCTTTGGAGGTAGAACTTCCATCCTTAAGGATATCTCTTCATGGTTTGATAAGTGAGGAAGATTATAGAGTTGCTAGGTTGCATGAACTAGAACTGCTAGATGAGAAACAACAACAAGCATTTGATCACTTAAGGGTATATCAAAATAGAATGTCAAGGACTTATAACAAGCACATTAAGTCAAGAACATTTCAAATAGGTGACTTAGTTTTGCGAGAGAACCCTAAGAACCAAGCAGAAAGGGAAAATAAAGAAAAATGGGAAGCAAACTAGTTTGGACCTTTTGTTATTACCTCATCTTTTGGCACTGACACCTATAAGTTAGTGGATTGTGATGGTGAAGAGCTACAAGAACCTATCAATAGCATTCACCTAAAGAGGTTCTATACATGAGATAGATGAAAGAGTATAAAGAGTATCATAAAATCAGATGGTGAGCATCATATTTATTGTATATAGTCAAAAGAGATCTTGAAAATACCAAAAACATTGAAAACAGAAAAGAGAAAACAAATTGGAAAAGTAGAAAAGATAAAAAATAGTGGAAAATTGAGCATGAAGAAAGAAAAAAAAATTCATATATGATCCTCAAAAATATGTTGTCTTGATAAAAACCTAGCAAATAGGCACCTCGATGATATGAAAAAAAATAAAAAAGAGAAAAAGAGAAAAAGTATCTTGGTGAAAACCTAGCAAATAGGCACCTTGGTAGCAAAAAAAAAAAAGAGAAAAAGCTTTAAAAATAGAAAAAGAAAGCAATATCTCTTCATTCGGTAAAAACCTGGTAAATATGCACCATTGAAAGTCCAAGTCGATCGCATACCTAGAAGGTCACCTTGTAAATATTGCATTCGCCAGCATTTGTATATATTGCATAATAAAACCCCACTGTTGCATTTGCAAGTACCTAGAGATTTTGGTCACCTAATCTGCAAATTGTGCCAAGTCTCACCAATGTAATCATATCAAGCTGGGGGCAATCTACTTGAAAGGAGGAAGGGTTCATCAAAAGAAAACTTCAATCAATCATCAAATCAATTCATCAAAAATGCAAGTGAAGCGCTTAATCAAATCTTCAATCCCAATCCAATTTGAACCAAAAGTAAAATTTGATCCGAGATCTTACATGACCTTATCTTTATCAAGATTAAAAGTATGAAATGGATGGAACAACACTTGAAATATGAATTTGAAAAAAATTGCAAAAATTTTTTTTCTAAGTGTTGACTTAATTGATGAAATCATGTCTTTCTAGCAAATCGATGAAAGTTTTTAAACAAGATGAGCTAAGATGAAAGTGTGATATTTTAGTTGATTTTCGAGTGACTGTCTTAAGATCAAAGTTTTAAATCATGTATTATTTATCTAAGGATGTGATCATCAAAGAATCATTGAGGACTTGTACATAGGATAAAACTAAGATCTTTGTTTGTTTACGCAAAATGATACCTTGGATATTTTGATGTTCAATATCATAATACCAAAATCCACTTGTAACATAGAATCTGAAAAAATTAGTATTCGTACTCTCATGATTGGTTTCAATCAGTGACAGTCGTACCAGAAAAGAGATGGGAAAGAAAAACACAAGAGGTGCAAAAAGTATTCATATCATCCTGCTTGAACTAGTGATGGTTGTACTAAAATGGGGATTCCAAAAACTGCTCAATGATAAAAATAAGCTCCAAAATTTTTGAATAATGATAGTCAGTTGCATACGTCTTAGATTAAATGCATATTTCCTTTCTTAGTTTATAATTGCAAGAGGGAAAATTGACAAAAAAGGGGGTGTGGTCAAATCAAAGAATCAAAGGATCATAAAAAAACTATATGTGATCAAGTGTGTTGGAAATCAAAAATAAAAAAACAAAAGTACATTCCATTAGTTCACTTGCATTTGTTAGGTTCATTTATCACCATTGCATTTCATTGCATTAAATCATTGAAATCATTTTCACTAGATTCACTTTATCTTACATTCATTTAATCATTTTCATCATTTAAATCATTAAGTTAATTGCATTTCATCATTTTAAAATCATTACATTGAGTAGTGTACCATCATTTGCATTAGGTCCATTGCATTAAGTGGCATTAATCTTTATCATTAGAATCATTTAATCCAATTGCATTAGGTTGCATTCATCATATTAAGTCCATTAAATTGCATTAGGTTGCATACATCACCTTAAATTTATTAACTGCAGTAGATTGCATCATTCAAGATTCATTTCATTTAGAATGCCTCATTCATGGAAAAAGAAAATCATTTATTTTACATCCATTAAGTGCATTTACCATTGCATTCATTAGGCAGTAATCATTACATCATTATACCCATTACATCATTGCATTTCAAATAGAACATCATAACCATCATTAGGTGCATATCATTTAAGTCATTACATATAAATCTATTCAACAAAAGCAATGCATTACATCATCATTTATATCATGTAACATCTAGGATCATTAACCATTGATTATCCATATCACATTGCATCCATATACATTGCATTGCAACCATCTAATCCATCTATATATCATTACATCCATAAAAGAAAAGCATTAATCATTAGAATCCACATCATCACATTCATCCATCTATTTTATGTCATACATAAGAAAACCATTTAAGCATCATTAGAACATATGCATACATTTCTAAAAATTGCATTTGAAAAACATAAAACAAATCATATAGGAGATAGAACTACCTAGATCTGCATATCATGCTAAAATACCTAAAATTGAAATCCAACACATCATGACATCATATATAGTGAAAGCTATCAAAATGAGTATCAAAGTTTGTAACATCATCATGAAGTAACAACATATTAGAGTCTATCAAAGTGATCATAAATGCAATATCCAGATAATCAAAATCTATCAATGCCCATCAAACTATCAAAGTATCAACATCAACAACATAGATCAAATAAAAAATGATACAAAAGAGTCCAATGTCTCAATATCAATAATAGAAGAATGAGATCATGTATAAAAAATAATCAGGAATATCTAATATCATATCTCAACTAGCTAAACCACCAACACCATCTCCACCATCAAGACCAGGAGCACTATCTAGAGGATGACTCAAGCTCACCTATAATCCATGTTGACTCATCATGGTGAGAAAGGTCTTCATCATCAAACTCAGCTGAGTAACTTGTTGCTACATCACTGACATTTGAGACTAAAGAGATATAACATCTAATGCTAAAACTGGGGCAAAAGCCTGTGCTACAAAAGTTTGTGGTGGAGGTATGAAGAAGAAGAAGGCATCAAAGAAGAAGATGGAACTGATAAAGATGGAACAAAACTGGAAGAAGATGAGGGCATCATAGTATAATTAGGTGCATGAGCAGAGGAATCCTATGGAATAACTGGAGGTATCACCTGCTAAGCAGGAGGACCCTATGCCTAATCAAGTAAAACCTATGCAACCTGTGCATCAACCTCTCACTGTCGCCTAGCCCTATGTCATCCTAATATCATAGATGGATCCCTAGCCACTTGATGTAGTGCTCTATCTACACCACCTCTCACTTGATGTAGTGCTCTATCTACACCACCTCTCACCTGATCAGCCCTATGAGGGATAGGAGCAGCAACAATCACTGGAATAAGAACCCTGCCTACTTTGACTTCCCGATGACCCTGTCATCCATGTCGTGCTCTAATCCTACCCCCATGTCTCCCACCATCTCCATCATCTAAATCATCTCCCCCATCCCCTACATCACCACCATCTCCATCTAATAGTTCATCAATGCCAGGAACTCTCTCAGCAGGATCAGTAAATCTAGGAAATGGGTACTAATGCAACCACTCACCGTAATCATCTGTAATCCTAGCATCTAGAATGTGCTCTCTCATAGACCAAGGTAGGTACCCAAGGTCTTGAATCTTTTTGATAACTGTGCCATAATATACATAGGGACCCCACAATGATCTCTCTGCTGCACTCGAGCATACATCGCTACTCCCTGCGGCATACCCTGTTTACGCCCATATTGATGCAATACTCTCCTAAAGTAGAATCTCTCAATAATATAAGTGGAATGCCCAATCATCCATCAAGGGAAAAAAATATAAGGTAACTTAGAGTCATTCTCAGGAAAAGCTTCACAACCAACATATGGCCTCCAAACCACAACATCCGTATCATCAATGACATGAAGCCAATAATCTAGCTTACCCATATGGGTCTGAATCACCATGCCCTCATACATCCAGGTGAATGGCTAGCCTGGATCTCGCTATCATTTTGTGATGGGCCGTGTCACTGGGATATGCTCCCAAGTCCAAAGCTATAGTAAAATCGCTCTTGTAGTGAGTGTATAAGAATGTCTGTAAACCACTATATGTAGCTCATGATACAACTGAGATAATACATAGGAACCCTAATCAAACCTCCAAGGATGTGCCAAAAATTCATCCAGGATAGGACCCCATCTGATTGCAAATCTATGACCACATCTATTAGGAAGAAGAAACCCACCAATCAGAGTACCTAAGACTATTGGAAGCACCAGAAAGGAAAGAAACTGTGCCCACTGGATATGATCATCTCCAATGGTCCGATCCAAAAACACCTGCTGACATGTTGAACCATCATATATAGAATCGTAATAAACTAACTCACCTCTAGTAGGCGATTGAAGGATACGATACACATCCTCCAAGGTGATCGTCATCTCAACCATTGGCAAATGAAAGGTGTTATGGTCTAAGTGCCATCGCTCAACCATATCAATGATCAAACCCTGATTCACTTGGAATTGAGGTAGAGCTAGAAGGAAAGATAAACCACACAGACTAACATGTCTCCAATAAGCCACACTAAGGTCCTGGATCATACTAAAAGGCAATGGGTATGAACCACGAACACCCAGTGACTTAAGCACAACCTGCACAAAGCAAGTTCAATCACATCAATTTTGAAATCAGTTATCATTTGGATTATCCTAAGTCAATCAAACATTTACAAATATCAAACCATAATCAATTTCCATGCTTCTACTTAGATAGAACGGAAAATTCATCATCACCCATCATCTAAATCTAGATTGATGATCCAACATTTAAATTATGACTGACTCATACTGACATCTTACGACTAGCTATAACATCAAGTTCATTACCTTAACCAATCATTTGATTAAGGACGTTGAATAGTTGAAAGTTGACTACAGCAATTGAAAATGTTTTCTAGCAGGGTGAAAGCCCTATTTCAAGCTTTAAAAGTGCTAAAAGGCAAACGTGTTGTTTAAAAGTTTAAACATGCTAATTAAATATTTAAAAGCACCATTTCAGGTAAACGCGCTAAAAGAATTTGAAAGTGTTGTTTTAAAACTTGGAAGTGCTATTCTAATTGGCAAAAGTACAATCAAAATCATAAGTACTATTTGATAAGGAAAAAGTGTTTTAGAGCCAAAAATAGGTGTGTAAACGTGCTGTTTCGAATCCCAAAAGTGCAAGTTAAAATTGCGGAAGTGCAACTTCAAGGGTAAAAGTGCTATTTAAATTTGCAAACACACTATTTGGAAAAATAAAAGAAAAAAAAGGGAGTTTTATCATGAAAAAATCAATTTTTGTTTGAATTAAATGCATAAATCGACAAAACAAAGAAGTTCAGGCACTCACCGGAGGTCTGTAGTTCAGTGGCTACTAGAACCGTTGATCACACTCAAATCTGTGCTCACGAATTGGGATAGACATCATTTGAAAGTTAAAAGAGGTCAGAGCTCAAAAGTCAAAAATAAGTGTGAAAATCAATAATAAAAAGACTTTTTACCTATTTATATAAGCCCTTTTGACCTAAATAGGGGTATCTTTGACCTAAAAAGGGAATCTTTCACCAGAGGGGGCTCGGGAACTCCAAATTTTTCACCAATTCTACCAAATCAGGGGTATTTTCATCAAATGGATGTGAAAACATTATTGAAAATGAAATCAAAATTTGTTATAAATTGACCCAATCAACGCAAATTGACCTAAATCATCAAAAAATTTGAACATCTATCAATTTCATTTCATTTTTAAGGGGGCATAGCATCAGATAATCAGCATCAGAAGCAACATCATCAAATCAGAGGAAGGACCATCAAATCAGATCACAATCTTTTATCATAAATTTATTGTTGTTAATCGAAAGGGGCATCAAATATCGAACCACATCAAATCAGGTATCGCATTAGTAATCTAACATCAGATCGACCATTAGAGAAATCAATCAATCCTATCATCAGAACTGCATCTCATATCAAACATTGAATCGGCCATCGATAGAATCAGGATCTTTCATCATTAAAATCAAGACATTCTTTGAATTGACATGCTTCGCACATCAACTAAAAGAGGGGCATTTGTAATCACTGAAAAGTGGACAGGATCATTCATATGAGTAATCAAGGAAAATCAAAGGCAAAATCAAAGCAATTGAATCCAAATAAGCATTTAGCCAATCAAAATTAAAATCAAGTCTTAATTCAATATAATTCAAAATATAAAACCAAAAGAGTAATTAAAAGCATTTAAATCAAGTGAAATCAAATCAATGTGCAATTAATCTAATTAATTGCATAGTTTGGAATTAAATAAACTCAACCCATTCAAGGGGTACACTTGGCTAAATAAATAAATTAAAATTAATTGATTAAATCATAATTTCTCTCAACACCACATGGGAGGAAAGAGCCTCAACTGATAGGATTTACGGAAAAGAACTCACATGGATCAAGCCAAAATGAATCTCAATCACTCAATTTGAAAGAGCATCTTGTCCACTCATCTTGTCTTCTTGTCCCAAGCTTTGAGGACACAATATTTAAATTGTCTTCAAAGGGTGTAACCAAAGACTCAACTCAAGTTTAATCATGATCAACACAACTACACCCCCTACCCTTGCCTAAATATATAAAATGAAGGCCAAAATCAATCATAAATCATCCACAAATATGATAATAGCATCAAACCTCTTGAGAATTATAGCTAGAAAGGATATTTTAGAAGTTAATTGAGCATTTCTATTTGGAATTTAATTAATTAGCTTGCTTTATCACTCATTTCTCATTCTAGGACCGTCATTAATGGAGGCTTGCTGAGAGCTTCGCATTAACACTCTTAGTTAGAGACCCATACGATGCTTAATTGTTCATTCATTTGCTAAATAGAGTTGCTAATTATGGTTATTTAGTTTCTATTTGATTTATTTGACAATACTAGTTCTATGAAGGTACAATTTCTAGTACACGGATTAAGGTAGAGTGATTTATCTTGTCGAGAGGGATGAGCTCGGAATAATGGTTGCAAGAATACACCACGTCGATTTTTGTTTTCTTATAACATGAGATTCCTTGTGTGTGTGTGTGTTAAAATTTAATTGTTGTGAGATATATCAATTATGTTAAGTCAATTTTAATTACATCAAAAAGATAAGAAATTTGTTTAATTTCTTTATTTAAGTTAGTTTTGATAATTTGAAGTTAGCCAAGAAAAAAATTGATGTATTATGATTATATTTAAATCATTTTCGATTATTTTATTAAATTGATAAAATAATGTTATTTCACTGTGAGGAAAAACTACTAACATGAGTTATATTAAACCAGTTAACTTAATATGAACTTATCTTTTCAACCAGCATTTGAAATACAAAATATTGCCTTTATAATCAGTTGATTTAAGGGAATTGATGAAAGAAAGAAGGTAGAAGTTGAAATGATTTGGTTTAGAGGACTAAAGAAAAAAAATATTTAAACCATCTTGCATTAAAATGAGCCAATTTTGATTGGAATTTGGTTGCCAAGTGTTTGGTTATCTGCAGTATACTACTTGGTAGTTGGAAATCAATTAAAGAGTGGATGGTGAGTTTGATCATGCTCACATATGTCGATCCCCATCTCTTGGCATAGTAAATGACAATTGAAAGAGTCTTTTGAAAAGGGGAAAAAATTACATAGCTACGCAAGAGTGAGAATAATTGGTACACATGTAAGATAAGGAAAGGAAGAGTAGTTAAGAAGTGCGCCAGTGGTAAATAAATGGGAGACTCATCAGCTTGGAGAACATGGAGAAAATTAAGAGAAAATTGCGTGTGAAGTAAGTGATTAAAGGAGAGGGAAATGGAACATGGGATACACATGTGAAATAGAAGAAAAAAAGGAAGAAGAAATAGCTGTGTAGGAGGAAGAAAGAGGGATTATAAAGAGATAGTATAAAATAAGGAGGAAGGGAAAAAGATATAAAAAATGAAGGAGACACATTAAAAAGAAAGCATAGAAGGAAGAAGGAAAATATTTGCTAATGCCAAGCAAGGAGGTTGGGAGAACATGTTGGAGATTTGCTAGCAAGCCAATGTTGACTGTATGTTTTTTATTGATGACAACATATGGTAAGTAGCATGCATGGAAGCTTGATAGAGAGAGCCTTGAGTATATGGTTCCTAGATATGTTATCAACATGATATCATAGATGCAGAGGTTGATTATGAGTGAAGATAGTAATACAGTTGTTTATATCAATAAGTGTTCTTGACAGGTCCCTGGAAGAGTTCAGTATGTGATTTGCACTATGGTTGTAATGGAGCATTGTGAATTCATATTTATGTTGTCGACATGTTAGTGAAGCTATGTTCATGGATGCAGAGTCAGTTGTATAGTACATGTTGAGTTATGATGTTTCCAATTGACAGTTACAATTTCCTATGCTTATCAGATGGAGCTGACATTGTTTTTATTGTTGTAGTAGTTGCACCTATCATTTAGATATACGTGCTTGGATTAGTGTTTGGAGAAGAGTTAAGAATGTTTGGTTAAGAGCACATAACATATTTCAGGATGAGAAGAAAGAATCAATTAATTTAGTGGAGCCGATAGTGTGAAGCGATGCGTCTACTCATATGGAGTTGCGTGGTCCTAATTAGTGTTGCATGCTTAGTATAGCCATTGGAGATTTTGTTGGAGAGTTATATTGTTTCTCTAATATGATTTCAAGGAAGTTCTAATAGGCTAACTTGATTATATCATTTGGAGAAAGATACTTATATCTGGTCAAGTTGTGATTGTTATGCATGGTAGATAGTTGAAAGATAAGAGTAGAGTAGAGAAGAAGGTGCAAAGTAATGAGCCATCAGTAGAAGGTATATGTAACAAATAAGAGAGTGTATGCTATTCATTGGAACTGATCCAGACAGTAGGTCTAACTTGCAGTTCACCAAGATCCAAATATAGTGTGTATCTATTAAACGGAAGGTTGTAGCCTTCACCCCTTTGAGCAGTGTGCTCCTGGACAGTGTGTCCTCACCCCTAACAGGGTTAATTGCAAAAGACTCCTAAAAGGGTCCAACCTTTGACCAGGTTATTGTACTTAATGCATTGTAAATATCAACTCCTAACAGGGTTGTAAGATCTTCTAAGAGAGATCATTATACACTAGTGTAGTTTATAGTGGGTGCTAATTCCCACTGGGGTTTTTACCTTTTTGGGTTTCACCGTAACCAAAATTGTGGTGTTGTGTTAAGTGTTCTTATATTGTGTTTATGCTTAATCTTCTTCTATACTTAATTGAATAAAGAATTTAATCTTGTAGATAACTGATTCACCCACCCCCCCCCCCCCTCTCAGTTATCTCTTGGGACTATTCCTGACAATTGGTATCAAATTCAAGTGCCTCGGAGAGAAATTTTAATAGCTTGAGGTTGATTAGATGCCATTATTTAGAAAAGAAAGTCCTAAGTTTGATAGAGAGAACTATCTATATTGGAAGAACAAAATGATGACACATTTGCAGTGCATTGCCATTGAGATTTTTGAAGTAGCTACTAAAGAAGTTTAGATCCCTTCTTTATCAGATCTTGCAAAGGAAGATGCAACTCTTAAGCAGAAGGAGATGTTCACTCAAAATTCTATTTCCAAAGAAGCCCTTATCAGTGCCTTGTCTGACAGTGAGTATTCAGAGATCAAGAAAGTAGATAAAGCCTACAATATATGGAAGTATCTAGAAGACATGTTTGAAGGAGATGTCAAATCTAAGAATGCGCACAAAAAAGACATGGAATAAAAAGTACAATAAATTGGAGATGCTACCTGAAGAGAACATTAGAGCCTACAATCAAAAGATTAATGAAGCTATTGCAGGAATTAGAAACAATGGTGGAGAAATTTTGGAAGAAGACATAATAGATAAGTTGATGACTATATTGACACCACAATATGAGAGCAAGATAAACATCCTAGATGAGACTGTGAAATTTTCAAAAGACTTCAAAAGAGAGACCTTAATAGGAAAGATTTCAGCATTCGAGATATCAAGTTTGAAGACAGGGCCTAAAAGTAAGACAACCTTCAAAGCTTTAGTCTATGATAAGAAATCCTTGAACACCTCTAGTAATTTTGATGATGATAATGAAGAGAAAGCACTAGATGATTTCATTACTATGATTGCTAAGAAAGAAAGGAAAGGAAAAGGAAAATATGAAGGTTAGTTTCCATTCAAATGCTTTTCATGTAACAAGATTGGTCACTTTGCTTCTAAGTGTCCTACAAGAGTCAAGAAGTTCAAAACTAATTACAAGCCTAAGTATACAAAAGAATGTTACTATGCTGGAGAAGGAGTATCAGATGAAGATTCAGTAGATGATGAAATTGGATTCATTACTCTTGAAGATATGGAGAAAATGTTTGATGAAATGGACCTTAAAGATGAAAAGAAAGAACAAGAATTAGAATTGATTTAACAAGCAGACATCAGAACAGATTGGATCATTAACAATGGTTGTTCACATCACATGATAGGAGAAAAAGATAGATTTGTACATTTGGATAAGTACAAAGGTGGCATGGTTAGATTTGGAGACAACACTCTTAAACCTATCATAGGTAGAGGAGCTATCACCTTGGATGGGAAGAACAAAACTGATGATGTTCTTTATGTTGATGGTTTGCAGCATAACCTACTAAGTGTTGGATAGTTTCTTGACAAAGGATATCAGTTGGAATTCAAAGAAAATAAATGCATCATTAATAACAAGGAAGGAGAAATGATTGCATCAGGTTCAAAGACCAAAGGTAATGTTTTTCAGCTTAATTCAGAAGAAAGTTATTTTGTTGCTAAAGTAAATGGCAGTTGGTTATGGAATAAAAGACTATGTCACATCAATTTTGACAACATAGTGAAGATAAGCAATGTAAAAGCAATAAGAGACCTTCCTAGCATTGTAAAACCAATTGATACAATATGCAGGGAATGTGTGATGAGAAAGCATGTGAGAAATTCATTCAGAAGCAAGCATAATTCAGTAGAGAACAAATTGGATCTAGTGCATACAAACCTATGTGGACCAACTCAAACAAGATCATACTATGGGGAAAGGTATTTTACTTTGTTTGTTGATGATTATTCTAGAATGATGCGGGTTGCATTCTTAAAAGAAAAATCATAAGCATTCAAGAAGCTCAAAATATTCAAAGATAAAGTTGAAAATGAGTCTAGATTGAAGATTAAATGTCTGAGATTAGATAGAGGAGGGGACTTCACCTCTAAAAATTTTTATGATTATTGTGAAGAACATGGGATAAAGAGATAGATAAGTGCATCTAGAACCCCTTAGCAAAATGGAATTGCAGAAAGGAGAAATAGGATCATACTTAACACAGCACGCACAATCATGATTGAAGGAAAGGTTGCACACACCTATTGGAGAGATACGGTCATTATTGTAGTCTATACTATCAACATAATTCAATTAAGGCCAGGTGCAGATAAGACACCTTATGAGCTATGGTTTGGGAATGTACCTACAATAAAATACTTCAGAGTCTTTGGAAGTAAGTGCTACATCAAGAGAGATGAAGCTGTTGGAAAGTTTGATGCAATAAGTGATGAAGGTATTTTTCTTGGTTACTCTACTAAAAGAAAAGCTTATAGATGTTTAAACTTAAGATTGAAGAAGATTATTGAAAGTGCACATGTAAAGATTGATGAGAAGTTTATGATTCAAGAGAGATGTCATGATTATGCACCTATGATTGAAGAAGAACCTAGTCTTATGAATAGAGAAACAATTGTTGATGAAATATTTGATAGCATTGATGTATTGTTCAATGACCCTGAAACAAGTGAAGAAGAATCACAAAAGATAGATGAGAGAGTCACACCTAATGTTCCAAAATTCACATCTAGATACCACTCAAAGGAAGACATCATTGGAGATCAGAACAAAAAAGTCATGCCAAGATCAAAAATAAAGAGTTCCACAGCTAATGAAGAGGTATGCTTACTTTCACATATTGAACCCTTAAGTGTTGAAGATGCATGTAATGATTCAGATTGGCATAAAGCAATGAAAGAAGAGCTAGAATTAAGAATGACACATGGTAATTGGTCCCTAGACCTAGTGATAAGAATATGATTGGAACTAAGTGGATATTTAGAAACAAGATGAATGAAGATGTAATAGTGGTAAGAAACAAAGCAAGACTAGTATGTAAAGGATATGTGCAAAGAGAACGAATTGATTATTATGATACATTCACCCCTGTAAGTAGATTGGAAGCCATAAATTTGTTCCTAGCCTATGCTACATTCAAGGACTTCAAAGTATATCAGATGGATGTCAAGTCAACAGTCCTGAATGGAGAGTTGAAGGAAGAAGTTTACATAGAGCATCTTGAAGGATTTACTTTATTAGACAGATTGAAGAAAGCCCTCTATGGACTTAAGGAAGCCCCTAGAGCATGGTATGAAAGATTTGATGGATACTTGACAAAGATTGGATTCCAGAAAGGAGTACCAGATTGTAACTTATTCATAAGAGAAACACCTGATGGATTATTGTTGGTTGTTATATTTGTTTTTGACATTATTTTTTGTGGTAATGACAAGTTTAGTGAAGAATTTGCTAAAGAAATGCAGAGAGAATTTGAAATGAGCATGATTGGACCTATCAAGTACTTTTTGGGACTGAATGTGTACCAGACAGACAAATGTATTTTCATTAATCAGTCTAAGTATGTGAAAGAGATATTGAAGAAATTCAAGATGGATGATTGCAAGCCAGTAATTACCCCTATGATAACAAGATGAAAGCTTTCAAAAGAAGATGATTTAGCAGTAGTAGACATAACCTTTTATAAGTCTATGATTGGTAAACTAATCTATCTTACTCAATCTAGACCTGATATTTCTAATGTAGTTGGTATTGTTGGAAGATTTGTAGAAGAACCTAAACAAAGTGATCTTATGGCAGTAAAGATGATATTCATATATTTGAAAAGAACTATAGACTATGGTTTATGGTATCCTAATCTAGAAAATGTAGAATTTCATGTGTATACAAATGCAGATTGGGCAGGATGTGTAGATGATAGAAAGAGCACCTTAGGAGGAGTAGTATTTCTTGGAGATAGGCTTGTTACTTGGACAAGCAAGAAGCAGAATCATATTTCTCAGTCCATAGCAGAAACTGTAGAGTATGTAGCAGTAGCAACATTAAATTGTTCTACAATTGTGTGGATCAAGAAGATGTTAAAAGATTTTGGAATTCAGATTGATTATCCCATTGTTATTCATTTTGATAACACTAGCACTATCAATATTCCAAAGAACCCTATGATGCATGCAAAGAAAAAAACACATTGAGATAAAATACCACTTACTAAGAGAGAAAGTAGTAGAGAAAGAAGTAAAGTTGGACTATGTGAGCACAAAATATTAGCTAGTAGACAAATTCACAAAGCCTTTACCTAAGGAAACATTTGAGTATCTCAGGGAGAAGCTGGGAGTAATTCCCTTCCCTGAATCTAATTAGAGTTCATAGGAGTGCATCAGTCCTCAATGACTGATGAATAGTTGACTACTCTACTTCAGGAGTAGTACCAGTGCTTATTTGATTTGGCACCCTTTTCCATTGATGTCAAAGGGGGAGTAAGTATATAGTCATGAAAAAAAATAGTAAGAGGATACAACAGTTGATATTTAGAGAATTCAGCAGTAGATAGAGGATTCATCCTTGGGGGAATTTTGTTGAGGAAATGGAGAATGTTATAAAAGAATTGTAGAACTTCATGTGTAATAGTTGTAGAAAGGGTCGGAGAGTGAGTATTTAGCAAGAAGAAATAAAATAGTAAGAGATGGAGGATTCATCCTTGGGGGAGTTTTGTTGAGGAAATGGAGAATATTAGAAAATAATTGTACATTTGGATTGGTAGTGTTTTTAATTCCATATGTTGCCATCAATGCCAAAGGGGGAGATTGTTGGAGATTTAACAACAAGCCAGTGTTGAATATATGTTTGTCACTGATGAAAACATATGGTAAGAAGCGTGCGTGGAAGCTTGATGGAGAGAGACTTGAGTATATGGTTCCTAGATATGTTATTAGCATGATATCATAGATGTAGAGGTTGATTTTGAGTGAAGACAGTAATATAGTTGTTTATATCAGTAAGTGTTCCTGACAAGTCCTAGAAAGAGTTCAGTATGTCATTTACAGTATGGTTGTAATGGAGCCTTGCACATTCATATTTATGTTGTAGACATTTTAGTGAAGCTATGTTCATGAATGCAGAGTCAGTTGTGCAGTACAGGTTGAGTTATGATGTTTCTAGTTGACAATTACTGTTTCTTGTGCTTATCAAATAGAGCTGACATTATTTTTATTGTTGTAGTAGTTGCACATATCATTTGGATATGCGTGCTTGGATTAGTGTTTGGAGAAGAGTTAAAAATTTTGGTTAAGAGCACATAACATGTTTCAGGATGAGAAGAAAGAATTAGTTAATTTAGTGGAGCCGATAGTGTGAAGCGATGTGTCTACTCATATGGAGTTGCGCAGTCCTAATTAGTGTTGCGTTCTTAGTATAGCCATTGGAGATGTTGTTGGAGAATTATATTGTTTCTCTAATATGATTTCAAGGAATTTCTAACAGGCCAACTTGATTATATCATTTGGAGAAAGATACTTATAGCCGATCAAGTTGTGATCGCTATGCATGGCAGATAGTTGAAAGATAAGAGCAGAGCAGAGCAGAAGGTTTGAAGAAATGAGCCATCAGTAGAAGGTCTATGTGACAAAGAAGAGAGTGTATGCTATTCATTGGAACTGATCTATACATTAGGTCTAACTTTTAGTTCACCAAGATCCAGATATAGTGTATATTTGTTAAATAAAAGGTTGTAGCCTTCACCCCTTTGAGCAGTGTGTCTTCACCCCTAACAGGGTTAATTATAAAAGACTCCTAATAGGGTTTGACCTTTGACAAGGTCAATTTACTTAATGCATTGTAATATTAACTCCTAACAGGGTTTAAAGATCTTCTAACATGGATCATTGTACACTAGTGTAGTTTATAGTGGGTGCTAATTCTCACCGGGCTTTTTACCTATTTGAGTTTCCCCGTAACCAAAATTTTGGTATTGTGTTAAGTGTTCTTATATTTTGTTTATGCTTAATGTTCTTATATACTTAACTAGATAAAGAATTGAATCTTTTAGATAACTGATTCACCCCCTCCCCTCTCAGTTATCTCTTGGGACTATTCCTAATAGAACATCCACACTCAGACTGCGAGAGAATAATTCCACACACCTTTGAAGGACTTATTGCCAGGTATTTTTCTTAATGGTCACTTTATTTTAGGCATAGTAAAGAACAAAATTGATTAAGGATTACGAAGCTATGATATAGGAAATAAATAATTACGTTTTCTTTTGATGAATTACTTTCATCAATTTTCTATGGCAACAATATATTTTATTTTTGTGTATATGAAATTTTATCTTCAAACATAAATTGAGGTATACCATTCAAATCAAAATATAATTCTTGTCTAGACCCTCAATTACTTTTGTATTGTCTCTGAATCATGAAAATATTCATGTTCTGATAATCATCATTAGCAAATATTTTTCTTATATTGGTTATCTGTATGGTTTTTTAAGCAAATAGTTAAACTGACCTCTTGCATAAAATTGGTTTAAAAGATCTGTACATAATGAGTTAGAGAAAGAAGAGACTAGTATAATATTAGAACATGAAATTAGATTTCTTCAGTAAAGAAAAATTGGACCATGACTGAACGTGGATGTTTATAACAAAAGTGTTTAATTACCTTCATAACAAACTCTTGGTTGAAAATTAGTAAACATAGTAGCTGTCATTCTTTTAAGCTACAGCGGGATGTTAATCTACTACCTGTAGCATGGGAAAAAATCATTGACTATCCATTTTAATCTATAACAAGAACCATGTAAACTTCCTCTAGCATATCGTATGTATAAACCAATTCATTTTTATTTTTATAGTGTTGGAAGGGATTTGAAATAAACATTTGTTTAAAATTGAAATTAGCTATTATCTTAGAACCAGCCACTGGAAAAAGATAGTAAACACAAACAAAACTCTTTTGACAATCTTCATATTGGACTTTATGGTTAAAAAACCTAGGAATTTGTTTGTTGTTCTGCTTATTTAACTGCGATAGAAATTTGAAGAACTTCCTGAAGTAGTGGATCATGCTGCTATTTTTCTTATTTAAACTATATCAGGAACTTGATAAACTTCCTGTAACAGTGGGAAGATCAAGCATAAAATATAAAGTATGGTTTTTCTTTATAGTATATTTTTCAGAGATTGAGTAATTATGGTTAATTCAATATGAAGTAAATTCTATACAGAAAGGATAAAAATTTCTTTTATGATGTGTTTTTTAGTCCTAAATTTTGTTATATTTAGAGAAAGATATCTTGGGAAAGTGTGTTGAATATGGGGAAATAGAGAAGGGTAAAATTAATTTCTTTTACCTGCCAGTCAGAGATAACTTTAGTGGCGAATCTTCACCTTTTGGCGATCCCGTCTGACGGGTCAATCGTCATTTGGCGAATAGAGCACGCAATGCAGGTCAACTACATCACCGGATATTTATTAGATTTGGGTCCAACGCCCGGGGTAGTCGCCCATTAGTTATCACATGATTGGTCAAAACTATCGATGCAATCACCAATGCAATATATGTTTTGGATACATTTATTTTAAACATATCGCCAGCTTTTGCATGCTGTTTCTTATTGGCCCACGTTCTTTCGCCATTACTACAACCAATTAATTTTCCCTTGGGTTGGGCATCGCCAACCATTTTTCGGATGTGTGTCGACCACCAGCCCCGTTTAGCCAACTGTTTCCTACTGTGGGCTTGCATAGGAAGGTGCGTTTCGCCTGCATTTGAAATTCCCGCTTGTTAATCCCGCCTAATTCACCAACCTAGATTGGACTATAAAATATTATTATTCTACACAGTTCGCTCTTTTCTGGTCTGGAGACTGGCATTTCTTATTGCTGCCGAACTTTTAGAGTGCTGAGTGCATTGGCCATTGACTCGTGGACCCTGGTTTTTTTAAAAGGCAAGTGCTTTTTAATTTATTTTTTATGTCAACAGTGGTACTGGACCACTGGTACAGTGGTACTGGTTATTTTTTTAGTTTTACTGTCCAGTGTAATGCTAAGATAGCCTATAGGTTTGCGAATTATATTGGCCCTTGGGTAGTACCATAGACTGTAGTACCATAGCAGTAGAACCCATTTTTTGAGAATGAATCATATTATTGTTATTATATGTAGTCTAAGTAGTTGAGTCTTTTGTTCAACAACTAAGTTCATATATTTTTTGCAGCCTTTATCGGTTTGCCATGTCAAATAAAAGGGGTAACAGGGGTTCCGGTAGGATCCCTGAATGCCAAGAGAAGCCACCATTACCAAAACGCAGAACCATAGCAGCATATTTTGGTGGTGGAAATGTTGGCAAGCTACAAGATTCACAAGTTAGATCTCCAGTTGAAAAAGGAGATTCATCACAAGTTGGACCCTCAGACCATATTGAAGTTCAAGTTGGTGAACCTGATATCTCAGTCGAGGATGAACTTGAACACGATTTGGAGGCACTTCCCCTGAGTAGGGAGTCACAAACTGAGATTATAGAGTTGGAGTCGGTCCTGGACCAGTCGGGTGAGAAAACCAAAACTGATTCCATAAATCATGCTCATCCACAAAAGGGGAAAAGAAAATTGGGATCGACGAAAGATCGATCTCGCTGGGATCTGTCCCAAAGGAGTTTTTAGTTAGAATGGGTGGAAAAGTACTGGTTCATTGAACCAGTGCCCAATCCAATTGATGGTGCGCCTCCTACTGAATGCAGATGTAACATTTGCACAGAGATAACAAAGAAGGAGAAGAGGTTGCATCTTAAAATTGATACCATAGAAAAGCATGTCGGTAAAGTTTACAAGAAGGAAATTATAGATGGAGTTGAAAAATCTGTGCTAACTTGGAAAACAAAGGACAACTGTCTGCATATCAGGAATGCCAAAAAATACGAGTTACACCAGCAATTACGGGATAAGCGTTCTGCAGTAAAAGGTTCCATTGAAGATTTCATTGGGAAAGCAACAGAAGTGCAAAATATGGGAAAAGTAGTTCAATTAAGTGTGGTCTTTTATTTATTGAGTAGAGGACGTCCTATGATAGACTACCCTTCAATTCCTGCCTTATTGCACTTTTTGAAAACTCAAAACTATCCGAACAGTCACTGGTCAGTAAACAGCGGATGGGAATGGGCTAGATGTCTTGCACAGGTTGAAAAAGAAGATATGAAGGAAAAAATAAAAGACTCAAATTTCTTTGCATTGTCTCTAGATGAAGTTACAGCAATTGATAATACTTCCTGGGTGTGCATGCATGTTTATACTGTAAACAATCTTTGTCGTCAACCATTTATACTATCTGTTGCTAAATTGAATTGTAGTGCGACAGCTGAAAATTTATATGAATTATTAAAGACTACTCTAATTGAATCTGGAGCTTTGGATAGCATGGAGATTGCCAAAAAGTTGGTGTGTGTTGGAGCAGATGGAGCTTCGGTTATGCAAGGTCATAAAGGTGGTCTTTGCAAAAAGATCAAGGATGATTTGGCACCCTACGCTATTCCCATTCATTGCATGGCCCATCGAATGAATCTAGCTTTTGGAATTGTTAGCAATTTTGGTTGTGTAAGTAAAGTGGAATCTCTAATCAAAGAGATTTACCAATACTTCTGTCGAAGTCCAAAATGAGTCCGGGAATTTCAACACTTTTCTCAAGGACTTACTAATGGGAAGAAGCTTCTTAAAGATAATGACACCAGATGGATCTCTTTGGATGGACCGGCACATCGAGTAATGTCTGAATACCCGTCATTGCTTGGACTAATCCACTCTGTGTGAGATAGATTCCCTCGGCTATATTCAAGCCTAACTAATGTTAAGGTACTCTTAACTTTAGTAGCTATTCTCCCCATGCTACAGGACATGAGAAATATTATAAAAAAGGTTCAACAAAGAGGTATGTACATTGCAGAATATAATAAGCTGCGTAAAATGACATGTAGTAGCCTGGATACTCTGTATCGATTACTACCATTAGATGAATCAAAGTTTGCAAAGTGGATAGAAATCACAGATTTGAACAATCCTGGGAACTTTTTACATATTGGTGCAAACGATGAGGTATATGCCAGGGTACGTGGAGTTGACATACCAATGCAGTACTATGCCCGCGTCAACCCCGACGAAGCAGGAAGTGAAGTTGAATCAGAACCAGAGAAGGTACTTTCACGTGTTACAAGTGAAGAATTCAAGAAGATCAAAGACTCTGTGCTTGACTTTGTCAAGCGAGTTTGCTACAATCTTTCATCAGAAATCAGAGACAGATTCCCTCCAGAGGAACTGCTCGAAGCAATGTCAATTGTTTTTCCACAATATTGGTCTCTAAACTGTCCGACTGATTTTCGAAGAAGGATGACGACTCTGATTTAGCATTTTTGCAAACCTAAAGTAATCAATGGAATCACTATAAATGGAATTTTAGATGAATCTCGACTGAGAGATCAATCATATTCTTTTGCAAACATAATGAGGGAACAATATGCTCTTATGGAGAACCCAAATGAAGAGGGAGCGGTAACAAAGCTTTGGAAAAACCTTGGTGAGAGCAATCAGTTGAGAGAGGCAATACCAGAATATTTCAAGCTTACCGATTTATGTTTGACAATGATATTGGGTTCAGTGGAGGATGAGAGAGTTTTCAGTACTTTGGGCTTCCTGAAGTCAAAGGTTAGAAACAAATTAGACAAAAATTTGGATAATTGTCTGAGGCTCTATAATTCTAGGTATAAGGTAGAAAATTTCCCTTATGACAGGGCTGTCAACATTTGGAGAAAACGATGTCAAAGAAGAGGGATTGCCAACATTTCAAACCCAAGTGGCAGTGGTAGTGGTGGTGGCAATGGTAGTGGCAGTGGTTCATATCCTGATATTGGAAGCAATGAAGATGATGTTGACTTTGGCATGCATAGTGAGTCTGACGCTGATAGTGAATCTGAAGAAAACACAACGAACAATCAAATGTTGTATGCAATAAATGAGGAGGATTCTGATGATAGTGATGCTGAGCCGGTCCAGGCGGAATGGCAACTATAGCAGCTTCTCAACCTCAAGTTCTAACTTCTGTGAGTCAAGTAGTAGGCTAGAAGTAGTAGCTCTGATCTAAGACTCTATCTACTAATTTATTATGTTTGTAGAAGTCAATTTATAGCCTTCATTCACAGTTTCACTGTCCTTTTATAGATGCTTAAATGTTTTTTTTGAACATGTTGATAATACAAACTTACATGTTGAGATTTTCATTGATTGTATTTTTGTAACATGTTGAGATTTTCATTGATTCTAGTTTCTTTAAGAAATTGTAACATAATGCATTTAACAAAATAAGCTCTATTTAAAAAAAATTGTATTATAATTTATAATTATAAATCAGCCTGTAACATAATACATTTAACAATTGTCAATTACAAACAATTACAACCCTTTGCAAATGACTCAACGTCAAATTGAAATGACCCTGAATTCCCTTTTGCAGATATAAGGGAGCAACAATAGCTGTAGGTCGGTTTGTAATTGTATATATAATCAGATTATTACTACATAATACATTATGTGTGTACAATCACATTGCCAATTGTACAATTTTTTCTAGTAGGGAAATTTTTTCCATCTGCTGTGTAGTAATAGTATGCCAGTGCCTGGCTGCCCAACTATCCTGATATGCTGGCTCTTGATTCCTGTAACAATTAACATTAAACAAAGTTGAAATTAAATCCAAAATTTGAAATTAAAGAGAAACAAGTAACAAAACGATTATAGTACTATCACTTACTGAGTTGTTACTTCTTAGTGCTATCAGCTATGAGTCATGACTGCCAATGACAGCAACAGTAACAGCTTCAGTTTCAGAAGATGACCCAGCTTCTAAGAATTTCTTTAGGGCGCTCCATTCTGCATCATTTGGTGGCTCCATTTGTTTGAGGTTGTAGCTAAATAGTTGTAACCTCGTCAACAATAAATACTTCTGAGAGATATTTTTAAATGAATCGAGGAATTTATCTACAACTTCATTCATTGTTGACAGTGGTTTGATGCAACTTGCAATTCCTTCTGGAGTGGTATCCTCAGGCAAGTTGCCTAAATCATGATTCATGCTCTCCTGCAACCTTTTCATGTAATTTTCATTTCCAATGAATCTGGCATTTGAGTCAGCTGGATTTGGTAATCCAGCATTCAGCAAGTTCAGTATGATGTTATTCATCTTCTTCAATTCTTTGGAAACAGATTTGAGAGCTTCACCCATTTCCGTTAGTTGTTCACAATGGTGACCGACATCAATGGTCATTACAGAGGCATCCAAGCGACTGTTTATTCCATGCTTTGCCAAATCCCTATCACTGGATATCTTTACTTTACTCAAAATTTGGTCAGAAACATTTTTTAAGGATTTGGTGAAGATTTGTCTTTTACCAAAAAAATCACTTTTTACATTTTCAAAGAGAAGTCTGATATTGCTATTTAAATCAAGTCATTCAAACAAACTATCAGTGTTCTTCATTATTTTGTCCCAATTTTCTTGTTTGATAAGCTTAACCATGTTTATTATAGTATCCTTCACATGATGGTCTTCGGAAGAGGTCGCTCTATTTTCTGCCATTACATTCTCCATCTTTTTCTTCATTTGAGACAACTCTTTTTCACTCTTTTTATGTATTTCCTCTACTTGCCCTTGCAAATTAGTTGCTCTCTTCCTCTCATCCTCCAATTTCTTCTTCAAATCTTGGATTGTATTTGCAGCAGTTACCTCTTTTTTCTTCTCATCCCCGAGTTCCCTTTTCAAATCATGGATTGCCTTTGCAGTGGACTCCTCCTTTTTCTTCGCATTGTCCAATTCCTTCTTCAAATCATGGAGTCTTTGAGTAGAGTCAGTAGACTCCTCTTTCTTCGTGTTCTCCAATTCCTTTCTCAAATTGAAGATTTTCTTTGCAGCTGACTCTTCTTTTTTCTTTGCATTCTCCAATTCCCTCCTCATTTGGTGGATTATGTTAGTGTTTGCAGTAGCACTAGACTCTGTTTTCTTCACATTCTCCAATTCCTTCTCCAAATTACTGATAGTTTTTGCAGTTGACTCCTCTTTTTGTTTCATGTTCTCCAATTGCTTATTCAAATTGTTGATTGTTTTTGCACTAGACTCCTCTTTTTTCTTCTCATTCCCCAATTCCTTTTGCAAATTAAAAATCATATTTGCCCTAGACATCGACTGTTTCTTTTCATTCTCCAATTCAGTCTTCAAAATATTATTTCCCTTGACAGCATAGTCCAGGTCAGTTTTCAATTTATTGTTGACCTGTGCACTACTCTCTAAAGACTTGAACAACTGTGCACTAGAGGCTTGTTCATCCTGAAGTCTTTTTTGGCACTCATCCAATTCTTTAGTCAATTTTTCCACTTGTTCATTCATCTTTTCTTGCTGGACAATTGCCTCTGTAGGAGAAGATTTCTTTATCCTATTTTGCAAATCTTTGAACCTATTGTCTGCTGCTTTCTCCTTCGCCTTCACATTATCAAGGTCTGCCTGCAACTTTTCTATTTGCTTTGTAAGCCTTTTGTTTTCCCTCTCCGCTTTCAGAAGTGTAGAGTAGACCATTTTGTTGCTCTCTTTAGATATATTGATTTTGTCAATATTTTTCACTTTTGACAAATCCATTTGAAGACTGGTAACTTGTATATCGTTAGGATTTATTACATTTTGTGGTGGAATATTATCTCTACCCAGGGGCATAACAGCCATGAAGTTCATCATTTCATTGTTTGGATCATATGTTGAAAATATTCTGTTAGTAGATCCCTAACATTTAGCAACTGCATCACTTTTCAAAGTCTTCATAATTTGCCTATTTCTTTCGCTTGTCTGTTCAAACTTTGATGCAAATTCATTCAAACTAAAATCTGGGTTTGCTGACAGAATTGAGTGTTTGAAAGGTGAATTATCAGTTGTATCCTTGTGTGCTCCTCCAACTCCAGTTGAACTTACTCCACCTACAATTGTATTTTGAGGATTGCCAACAGACTGAAGATGGCCCATTCCAAATCCTGGCGTTTTAGGACTATTTTCTGGGTTTTGTACAGAAGCTACTGGTGCATACATTGGTGAAGTAACCGCTGACATTGTTGGTAGTGTAATTGTCATAACTTTTTGCTTTTTTGCACAAGGTTCATCCATGCTAGTGCCAGTGCCAGTGCCAGTGCCAGTGCCAGTGGGATCAACTACAACTGGATTCAAAGATTTAACAAATAATGTTTTGGGATGACCTTCAGAAGCAGAGACATAATGTTTTTTGCCCTTTCTAGATGAATCATCTTCATTGTCAGAGAGTCCAATGATTGGTTTACATCCTCTTTTGGGTGGCTCTGGTACTGGAAGTGGATTCCAAATCCCTTCACCACTTGCACCAATGGGCCCTAGACCTGCATAACCCATTTTTTGTATCATAGTTGCCCCTCTACCATACATTTGTTTAACAAAATCACTCATTTGAAGTGTAACAATATCTCTGCCCCTGGTTGACCCAGAATCCTGAATACCTTGAATGTCAGCATCAGACTGGAGGTCCTTCTACCTTTCATTATCACCGTCACTGCCAAAATCATATAGTACAGTTGGATGCTCTTTATTCCAATAATTGCTGAAAATTTCATCCTCCTCAATTTCATCAAAAATAGCTGATGTCTTTGGTTCACCCAAATTTTGCCTCATTTTCCAGAAATCAGTCATCTTGGGTTGACACCACATTTCAGCTTTGCATGCCTCTTTAATTTCTTTAGGCATAGACCTCGTAGAAGGTTGAGATGCTTTCTTGTAGAAATTTAAGTATGTCAGAGGCTCTAATTTGTGCAATGTCATAATTTGGGATGACAATTCTTGCATTGAAATATTATTCTATGTTGCATGTTTCTCCATCTCTTTCTTAACCTCATCCCATGAATCCTTGTTTTTAAACTTTTCTATCAATGGCATCTCCTGATGTTGATATTTGCTCACAGAGTTCCCATTGGCAATAAGTCTCGTTTGTATTATGTTCAGTGGATCATAATTCCAGTGACTGACAAAATCAAAGCCAAAAAAAGTTACCAATTCATTTGCCAGTTTGAAAGCCTTTCTCTCAAATGTGAGGCCTCCAATTGCGAAAGGCAAGGAAGGAAATATCGTTTTCTTTTGTTGTCCACTGAAAAGTTCATCTGCGCTCTCCATCTGCCATACATATTCCAGTGTAAAAACCCTTTCTGTAACATGCATTGGAAGTTTGCAGGGTTCAACCGCTGAACCGTAAAACCTTAAGAGAGTGTACTCTTCCATAAAGAACCAGTCAGCCAATTGAATCTGACTTCCAGTTGAATGCAATCTTTACAAGACACAGGAAATCTAGGCATCGAAGTGCCTATGATTTTTTGGTAAATAGGTGCCAAAAAGAAGTCTACAAAATGGTTGTAGTTTTTATTTGCAGCAGTCATCCTCATCTTATGTGTCCACTCATATACTAGACTTGGAGTCTCTGATTTCTTCTGGGTTCTCTCATCAAACTTATAGACCTCAATACCAAGCTTGTTGTTCTCTGTCTCAAATATTGGGCGATGCTTTGCTAAAAGAAGGTAGCACAAGTAACTTGTGAACCTAAATGTCTTGGTCTTGCCTGTAGTTGTACTTTGTTTAATCACCAGTAATTGTTGTTGCATAGATTCAACAATGTGCTGAACAAAATTATATCTTACATCTACCTGCTCAACTGACTGCCCTCGACAATGGATATTATAAATCATTTCAAGAACACTGGCCCCCACTTCCTTGTTACTGTCCAATCCCAGACAAAATGATAACAAAGAAATAGTATTCTGAACCCATGGCACAAAAATATCATACTGATAAGGAGACTTATGGTCTTTGTCCAGTGTAACACTAGTAGTGGACTCTGAGGGTATTAAACCCTTAATATATGAATCTTGAAAAGATCTTTCCAGCTTGTCATAAGCCTGAGCTAGTTTATCCAAGTCAATGCGCTCCTTAGAGCTTTCTGTTCTAAACCCTAACCCTAGGTCTAACAGAGTCAGAAATTCACTCTCAGTTATTGATAAAATTTCCTCCTGAGTGTTTTGGTTTACAATTGCCTTTCTATTTTCATCATAATTCTGAGCGCATAGCATTACAATTTCAGGGCAAGGGAATACTTCGGGTACAGCGAGGTTTGCTAATCCAGTAACCACAGCAGCTAGTTTATTTGTATATGCCCCAATACTGTTGTTATATTTGTAATAAATTCTCCCCTTCTGTGGATCTTTCCACTTACTAAACAATGAATGTCTAATTGCCATGATTTCAAAATCTCCATGGATAACAGGATCAAAAATATCATGACACTCATCAGTGAAACCTAGGGTTTGTAGCACTCGTCTGAGTTCTATAATGGTGTTCTTTTCCTTTATGGGTGCACTCGTTTGGGAGGTTTTTGACTTTGTTTTGCCCATGCCTGGCGCTACTGGTTATTAGACTTCAGGCCCTACTCAAAATAATTTTAAAGTGCAAACCTAAGACAATTAAAATCAAGATTTCTATTGCTGCAAATTGCAATGGAATTTTTTTGAAAAAAATTAAATACCTGGAATTGAGATTGGATAATTGGTGTTGTCGGCTGATAACAAAGTTTCACAGTGTCACACTTTCAGACTTCAGTCTTCAGAAATCAGAACACAAAATGGAATTCTGCCAGTCTTTGAAAATTTAAAATTTGAAAACCCTATGGCTATCGTATCGGACTCTCGTAAATACTTGAAGTTATAGTTAAAACGAAAGTAATAAGTAATTAATGGTTTTAACTTTAATGTACAATGTACATCTAACAGTAATAAATTGTCAAGACTCAATAATGTACATAAGTTACACGTGTCACGATTCTGGATGAATATTGGCAGATGGGAAAGCATTCCCCAAATCGGCCCGAAATTCATCTTGGGCCGTCGATCTATAGACTATCAAATGTTTATTAAATTTATTATTATTATTATTATATTTTATTATTTAATATTATAAATAATATTAAATAATACAATATAATAATAATAATCATAACCTATAATATAATATAATATAATTATAATTTATAAGCATATAATATAATATAATATAATATAATATTAAATAATATTAAATAATACAACATAATAATAATAATAATCATAACCTATAATATAATTATTATTATTATTATTATATTATTATTATATTGTATTATTTAATATTATTTATATGTAATATATTATTACATATAAATAATATTAAATAATATAATATAATAATAATTATTACATAAATAATATATTATTTATGTAATATATATTTACATAAATAATATTAAATAATATAATATAATAATAACATTATTATTATTATATTATATTACATAAATAATATAATATATTAAATAATACATAAATAATATAATAATAATAATAATAATAATAATCATAAGTTCATAACCATATAATATAATATAATATAATACAATCTGAAGACTGATAGATCGACGGCCCGGGATGAATTTCGGGCCGATTTGGGGAATCTTTTCCCATCTGCCCAGATTCATCCGGAATCGTGACACGTGTCACGATTCCGAATGAAACTGGGTAGATGGGAAAAGATTCCCCAAATCGGCCCGAAATTCATCCCGGGCCGTCGATGACTCAGACTCGATGGTCATTATTATTATTATTATTAATTATTATTATATTATATAAATATTATATGGTTATAATTATATTATATTATATGGTTATGATTATATCAATGTATCATATGGTTGTAATTATATTATATTATATTATAGTATAAATAATTATATCATATGTTCTATTATTTTTAATTAAATTATTAAATTATTATTGTTTTTAAATATTTTTAATTTTTTTTAATGTAACTGCATTGGTTTATATTTTATATTTCAATAATGTATTTTTTATAAATTATAATATGTTTTTTTGGCATTCAATTAAAAATAATATTACTTATATTATGTAATCATTTAAGATTTATTATTATTATAAAAATAATATTATTTTTATTTATAATTATTTATTATATAATAGAACATATAATATAATTATTTATACTATAATATAATTATAGCCATATGATATAATCATAACCATATAATTATTAATAAAATATAAATATAACCATGTAACAGTAATACAATCTGATAGATCGACGACCCGTCACCAGATTTATTATTATTATAAAAATAATATTATTTTTATTTATAATTATTTATTATATAATAGAACATATAATATAATTATTTATACTATAATATAATTATAGCCATATGATATAATCATAGCCATATAATTATTAATAAAATATAAATATAACCATGTAACAGTAATACAATCTGATAGATCGACGGCCCGGGATGAATTTCGGGCCGATTTGGGGAATCTTTTCCCATCTGCCCAGATTAAACAATTTTTCAGTTTACCACTGAAGATTAGCCAAGACCATTATTATTCATTTTCCTACAAAACAAGTAATTCGCCTCTGAAATTATTAATTCATTTTTGGCAAGGGAAAAAATAGCCATCATTTATATATCCGTCAGTGAAAAAAAACATTAATTCGCCACATTTAAAATGATTTTTGCTAGGGCAAGAAAAAAATCGCCAACATATAATATTTTATTTCCCTATATGGAACAAAAAAATCGCCCTCAATATTAAAAATTTCCTGCCCACAAGATGTTGGATTCGCCAGCATTTTAGGCTTTTTTTTCGGGAGGGGTTTCTTAAAGTTATCCCTGCTGCCAGTAGAAATTTGGTTATTTATGCTTAGGCCTAAGCTATGTAAACACATAATATATTTTGTGTTGGTTATTATATTTTTTTAGCTCTTCCATATCTGTGTTATTTCTACTTTTGTAGATGATAAAAGTAGTTAGTTCACATCTTGCACCAGATTCCTTTATGATCCATCAGTGCCAAGTTGATAGATCACTTGAGTAGGGTAGGTGTGCTCTTCATTTCAAGATGAGCTCCTGGGGAGCTAACCACTCCGTGGTTGGGTGGAACAAATGTTTGAATCACATTTCTATCTCGAGATTTGCAGACGGACAACTAATTGTCCAATGGCATAGGAGACAAGAATATGCAGATGGGTGACTGACTTTCCAATAGCATATATATATTGTAGATATCTTGTCTTATTTCAACCTTTTTGGTCTTGTACTCCATTCTATTGTAACTATGTAATTGATGTATGATGTGCGACAGAATGTTCGACATCCCTTATGTATTTTTACTCATGTTGTTCTATTCGACAATATGGTCGATTTTTATCTATTATGTCAAGGATATTTGACATTATCTCATACTATTATTATTTATTTATATAGAAATGAAATTTATTTTGTGGAAAAGTATTTTCATCTTGTAGACTTGTTTTGAGTTTCAATTTTTTCTGAGTATTTTTGTTGTAGAGCTTATGTGTCTCTTATGTGTAAGATTGTGTCTTTACATAGTTTTAAAGTTAAGCTCAATTTTTTGGTTATCACAATATAGGTGTTGTTCGTTGAGATATTGTAAATTTATGAAGATGCACTCTAGTAGTTTTTGTAGTAGTGTGAGAAACATGAACTCTTTAAGATATTTGGTGATGATAAACTATGACCATATTAAAGTCAGTAGTAGTAGTGATAGGAGATCTTTGAAAGTGAGTATGTTTATTTTTGATTAATTTTGTGGGTGGATTTTTTGGCTTTCTCTCAGCTATAATGACCCTGAGTAGGGGTTCCAATGTTGTTTCTTAGTGTTTATTATATTTTTATGGTATTAGGGCCCTCTCCCTATCGACTTAATAAAAAACATATGTAAAAATTCATTTCTCAACCAATATATACAAAAAGAAAAGAGGTGAGAATGTAACCCAATATGGACTTGAGATACTAAGAATTGCCCATCCAATATAAAGGTCTACATATTCCACCATGTTAATGTCAATTCCTATTGTATATTGAATCCTAAAATTGCAACCATGCTAAATATAACAAATAACATTCTTGAATTACTTATAGAGTAGATCCCATGTCTCCTCTATAACAAAGAGGTCATGGAAATATTAATTTTCATTTAATTACTCATGTGTATCTAATATATAAGACTACTAATAAGATATTAATATAAAGTACCATAAATGAATATTAGAGAGTATTAAACCTCATGTTTGACTTCAACATGGAATTTAGTTGGAGATAGCTTATAATCGAGTATGAGAAAACATAAGATAAAATATGGATCATACATGGATTTTTTATTTCTAGAACTAAAAGAATATTGAGATATCTCATAAATGATAAAGTATTGCAAGAATACTATGTTGATCATGCAAAACATATGATGAAGGAATTATTTAATAAGTAAAATGGATGAATAGGAACCCAATGTAGTCAAGAAGTCATCAACATGGAAATACATTGACATGTTAAAGCGGGGGAGTACATAGCCTCGTTGTTTCTCATAGTTATTCATTGTTGAAATCCTAAACTGGTGGTGGCACGAGACTTACAAAAAAGTGCATCAGCACAAGGCAAGGGCTCAGATTTTCATATTAACCCAAGATTATACAAAATTTGCACATGTTCCTTTCAAGATGGTGGTTGAATATTTTTTTATTATAAGATAATATGCCTAATTAATATGGATAAACTAATTGCTACATAATTTTAAGTGGAGTTTTAGTTTTAGTTTTGGCACAACCCCTCTTTGGAAGACTTACACAGAATGTGTTAGAGTTTTCAAATTTCGGATCTTATACAAGCTAATCTGCAAAATAGGAGAAGATCAATATATGTATATGGTTCTCGTGTTCCAAAAATATGACTATTTTAATCAATTATATTTATCATCTTCATTGTCTCGTAAGTGAGAGCAATGAATTTCATAGTCGTTATAGAATCAAATGGAAACTTGAAGCGGTAAGTTTGATTATGGTATCCTGAATACAAATTTACCTTGATCAAAGAATTGCATCGATAATATACAAAAAGATTGACAAGAAAAGAGAACAATTTTCATAAGAGATATTAAGCAATACTCGACCATTCAATGGTACAATACCACTATGTTGATCAGTGAGGAGATGGTGCTATCTCTAGATGAATTATAGATTGTATAGGTTGAACAAGTAAATTTCCAAAGTTCCCACAACTACAAGAAGATATTGAATGGTTGTTTCAGTTCAGTTTGAGATGTTGAGGCTAAATATATCATCTATCATCAAGAGATGAATGCATAGTTTCTAGAATTCCTTTATTTGTTGTGTACCATACTAGGTTAAAGATTATTTCTAAAGGTCAATTTTTTAAATAGAAAGACATTATGAGTCCGGAAAAATATTTAGAAAGTTATATCATTAAATGTATGCAAATATTAGATATAGCTTTAAAAATATAATTCTTCTTGAAGCGTGTCTTCAAGATTTAAAATGTGAACTTTTAAAAAAGGAACAAGAGGATTCAAATATCTTTATTAAAGTAATTTTACTTAAAAACATGATCGTTGAAAATGAAAATCAAATGAAGAAAGAAAAACCATCAAAATTTAAAGTTAGGGCCATCTGTATTTAGAAACTTAAAAAATATCTAAAATTTTCACTATTAGTTAATGTAAAATTATTAGAAGAATTAATCAAGGGTGTAGGAAGGGATTTCTTTAAGTAAATTAAAGAGAATTGAAGTGAATATAGTAGGTTTGTTTTGTTATGTAAGTCTTAGGGGGTCTTTAGGGCAAGGTGAACTTGATGTTTCCAATATCAATACAATGAAGGGGGAAATGTTGGTGTATATTACGTTGTAGTTAGTGGTTACATTACAGTTATTGAAACCACTAAAACTGCTTACCTTGTTGTATAATTTTTTTTCTCCTCATTGACTAAATATGAACATTTTATTTTCCTCTTTTATAGGTACAACAAAATATAAAATTTTAGGTATAATTAAATGAGATATATGATTTACTATAGCCGTAAAAGGAACACACCTATCAAAATTTGCATAACATGAAAAAACAAGTGGGTTAGGTGTATAGCCAAATAGATTAATAACATCAAGGTAGGATGAGAACAAGAAAAGATCACAAAGATGGGGCCATAAAATTGGAAGAATATGAATTTTGAATTGTAACATAATCTAGCTACTAAAAGTGTCATAATCATACACTCAATTCCTCAACATTTATGATGTCTTAACACATACATTTTATATTAAAAAATGATTAGTTTTTTCTTTGTTTGAGATTTTTATATTGTATTTATGTTATAATGTCTACATATTATGCACTATAGTTTGAGTTTATTAAAAATTTATCTATTTTCTAGTCTAATGGTTTTGCTAATAAATCTATATTTTCAACATAAAGTATCATTTTGAAACTCATTCTCATTAACTTTAGAGGTTTTACAATGATATTCTATGAAACCTCCACTAAAGGGTCAAGATGCTTATTAGCCTTCTAGTCCTCTAATTTTTCTTAGATTTTAAATAAAATAAAATATTTATTTGATGTATTATATGTTTTCTTATACTATTTCTTTCTTTGTAGAAGTCGAGTTATGCTCAAACTTGGTGACCAATTATGTGGAAACACCCTTTAAAAAAATACATAATAAATATTAAATTAATAAACTTGTACTACTTATACTCTTGGCTTTTTTTTTTCACTAATCATGAAACATAAAAACAAGGGAAATACAATGTTATGCCATATTTCAATGATGAAAATTTTGTCTGTTTGTGTTCACTCAACATTTGACCATCTTAATATTGATTACATGTTATGTATTTTAGAAATTAAGTTTAAAGAACTACTGGTTATTTATTTATCACATCTTGAAATTTCAATATTTTATTTTGAGAAATTGTAACTATTTTTATTTTTGTCACATCTTGGAAATCCAATTTATGCATCTCAAATTAGTTATCAAACTCAAAATTTATAAATCTTAATAAAAATTGACCACTTTTAATGTTTTTTATCTTTCAATTCTACACGCTAACCCAATATCAAGAATTGCAATAATAGGGTTCACCACTTAGTGTGTTTATTAAGTGGTGTTGGTCTTGTTGTGCCCATCAATGTTCAAACCCCCACTAGGCCATTATGATCATAAGCTTGTACCTTCACTATCCAATGTGCTCATAGATTTAAGCCTCAACTTTATTAAATAGGGATGAGGTCCTGTGTTTATGACCTAACCAATTCATAGCTCTAGATCAAAATCTTTTAATAGAACTCAAGCTTATTCAAGTACAACAAAAGAAAGAAAATAACCACCTAAAATATATACCTCAAACACATGAAAATGAATATATACATATATTTTTTTTTTATAATAATTCACAACATTGAAATACCTCATATTCCAATATAAAGAGAGATCAACCCCTTGAATCACTTAAATGAAATCTACATAACAATCCTTAAAACAATTAAAGTTTGTAAAAATTTCTTCCAAAGGCATTTTAGTAGATATTTAATTATTATTTTTTTTATTTTTGAAAGTTAATAATTAAGAGGATAGATGAATAATGAATGAAACTGGACCCCTTCGTCTACGCCATAAAATAATTATAGATGTCTAAGCTTCCAGATAGCACGATGGCGAAAATTATAACTTACAATATATAAGAATAAAAGCATAGATCAGTGTGGAGGCATTAATTGCATCTCTGCAATAGTAGTCACTATTAGCATTACATTTAAATTATATTGCATAATGCATTGCAAGTGAAAGTTGTGCCTGACATAATCATTTCATTTTAAAGAGATCACATTTTTATGTTAGCATGGTTGTTAGTGAGAAGATTCTATCAAAGAAATGATTTACTGGATTTTCAGATTTATGATTATGCATTGCACAATTGACTTTCATTACAAAACTAAGGTGGTCTTAATTTTGATTCATTTAGGAACTCTAATAATTGTGGAGATGATCCACAACCATTATGAACTTTGTCCAACACCATCCAACACTATCCATACAGAGTCTTCTCCTAATAGCATTCATATCATTCACATGAGTAATTGACTGTATTGTAAGACTGCATATTTCTAGATTGTTCTGAAACCTCTATAAATAAGAGGCTATTGTAATCGATTATACATTGAATAAAAGCTATTTTCTGTTATTTGTCTTGTTATGTCTTCGATTTGGTATCAGATCCCATGGTAAAAGATCCTGAAGAATCTGAAGAGGCCAGCGAGTCTGACAGAGTGTGTAACTGAGAAATTTTCAGTTTTCCCTTCTTGAGGTTGCAGAAGAAGAACATGAAGAGGAACTCTAGTAAGAGATTCTGAAGAGGAAGAGTTGAAAAGTTGTTTGAAAAGAAGAAACCACCAAGAGAAAGTGCAGATCAGCCTCAAGATTGCAAGTTTCCAGATGTCGAACAGATCTCTAAAAGGTCCATCTTATAAGAAGAATCGGAGTGTTGGAGCTCGGAGAAACAATAGATATTGTTAGATGAGTGAAGTTGTTGATCATTACTGAGGAGATTATGAACTGTAGCTAGAGGAAATCACCAAAGGACCAAAGGAGCCACTACAGAGAAAGGTAGAGAGGAATTGGCTGAATTATGAAATACACAAAAGGAGATAAGTGCAAACAAAAAAATGGGTCTACAGATTTCAGATTTTCAGTAAAAAGATTTAAATAGCTAGTTGAAAAGTGAAGTAGAGAGGAATCCATACTCAGGAAAGTCGCCAAAGATGATAAGTAAGGATAAGGTAAGATTTGTCATCAGTGAGAAAAACCAGAACACAGACACCTACACCTGTAGTCGGCTGTGAACGTGTATTTTTCATGTGCTGACAATGTTAGTTGGTGAATTAATTTATTTCAACATCCCCCTAAATTAATTATACTAACTAGATCTAAATATCCCCCCATAATCTAGAAATGATGGGTCCCGGCCTAAAGCCTTGTTAGGTACCCATTTACAATAATTATTCATTATTATCTAAATACAATGGTTGCAATTCTCTAGAATCCCCCCTAAATGACAACCATGAGACAATTAAGTGACTGCTCGTAATCCTAAAAGATGTCGAAGAAATACAAATTTAGTTTCACATAATGCCTTGGTGAATATATCAGCAATCTGGTCCTCTGTCTTGCAATATTGAAGATGAATCACCTATTGTTGGATAAGATGCCTAATATAATGATGATAGACCTCAATATGTTTTGTTCAAGCATGAAACACTAGATTCTTGGACAATGAGATGGCACTTTGATTGTCACAATGAAGTAGAGTAGGTCCTGCACAATGTTGCTTGAGGAGTGATAGAATAGCTTGGAGCCAAGTGATTTCTTTAGCTACTTCATTTGCCGGGGTATATTTAGCCTTTGTAGTAGATAGAGCAATAGTAGATTGCTTTTTGTTGCACCATGAAATCGGAGCTGAACCAAGATAGACAATATAACCTATAGTTGATTTGCGGTCATCTGCACATCCTGCCCAATCTGAATTTGTATATCCAACAAGTGAAAGATCTCCATGAGATGAATAATAGATACCCATTATCAAAGTCCCTTGCACATATCTTAATATTCGTTTAGCTACTATCCAATGTGGGACCTTAGGAGAACTCAAAAACTTGGAAACAACACTGACTGTAAAATAAATATCTGGTCGAGTGTGGGTCAAGTACACAAGACTACCAACCAATTTCCTGTATAAGGTAGGATCAACATCTTCACCTTCCATATCTTTGCTTAGCTTTAGTCTTGGAGCAACTGGAGTAGACACACTCTTGCAATCTTCCATTCTAAACTTTTTCAACATGTCTAGAGCATACTTGGTTTGAGATAGATAAATGCCATCATCCTTCTTGCCATACTTGAATTCCAAGAAAGTAATGTAGAAAACCAAGATCTGTCATCTCAAATGTATCTTGCAATTTTAACTTTATGTCACTTATTTGATTCATGTTATGCCCTATAATGATAAGATCATCAACATAAAGAACAATAATTATGATGCCACCTTCATCAAAATCCTTCACATACAAATTTGGATCATTTGGACTATTATGGAAGCCATTAGTTTGGAAATATTCATCAATTTTAGCATACCAAGCCCTTGGAGCTTGTTTCAAACCATATAAAGACTTCCTTAATTTACAAACTAAGTGTTCTTTTCCTGAAATTTCAAATCCTTGAGGTTGAGTCATATAGATTTCTTCATCAATTTCACCATTCAAAAATGCATTTTTAACATCCATTTGGTGAAGAGGCCACTTGAAATGTGCTACCAATGCTATAATAGTCCTGACAGTACTAATCTTTGCTACTGGGGCAAATTTTCTGTGTAATCAATTCCCTCTTTTTGTGAATACCCTTTGGCCACTAGTCTTGCCTTGTATTTTTCAATGCTCCCATCTAACTTAAACTTAGTTTTATACACCCACTTATTGTTAACCACATTCTTACCCTTGGGTAAGTCCACCAACTCCCAAGTTTTATTCTTTATCAAAGATCATACTCACTTTGCATAGCTTGTTCTCATTCATGTTTTCCTTTAGCCTCATCATATGTTTAAGGATCATTGGTCTTCATTATGGTGGTCATTAAAGCATAATTAATTTGTTGAGTCCTTTGATAAATATCTTGGATACTCTTGGTCTTTAGGGAAGGACTAGATTCCTCAACTATATCAGAGATTTCCTTGGAACTTTCACCAATGTCAAAATTATTTGAAGATTCATGATTATCTATGGCCACTTGTGGAATGGGAGAGGATTTTTCCATATCATCAAACCCTTCATTGAACCTAACATCCCTACTTGTGAACACATCTTCCACACTAGGATCATACAACCTATATCCTTTTCTTTGATCATCATAGCCCACAAAGATGCACTTAACACTTTTCTTATCAAATTTCCTTTCTCTAATCTCATCAAGTATATGAGCATATGCTTCACATCCAAACACTCAAAAATACTTAACATTTGGTTTCCTTCCACTCCATGCTTCTTCAGGAGTAAGGTTTTGCAAGCAACTTGTGGGAGATCTATTTAAAACATGAGATGCAGTATTAATAGCCTCAACCCATAGAAATAAAGGAAGATCCTTGGATTGTATCATACAACATGCCATTTCTACTAAAGTCCTATTCTTCCTTTCAGCAACACCATTTTGTTGAGGGGTATATCTAATAGTCATTTCTCTCTTGATCCCATGATTCTCACAAAATGATTTGAATGTATTGTTTATATATTCTCCACCATTATCTATTCTTAATCACTTGATCTTATTTCCACTTTCATTTTCCACAAGAGCTTTAAACATTTCAAATTTGTTAAATACCTCATCCTTTTCCTTTAGGAAGTAAACCCAAACTTTCCTTGAAAAATCATCAATGAATGTCAAAATGTACCTAGCTAGACTCCCTTTGATGTGGGATTCATAGGACCACACAAATCACTATGGACAAGTTCAAGGCTTTTACTTGCCCTCCATGTAGACCTTTCAAAAGTAACTCTATGTTGTTTACCAACCATGCATCCCTCACACACATTTGTGTTTACCTTTATCCATGGTATTCCATCAACCATATCCATCTTTGAAAGCATAGCCAAACTTTGATAGTTTAAGTGACCATATCTTTGATGCCATAGCTCACTTAAGGATGACCTTGTAGTAATATAAGCTTTCTTATCAATAGATGCTATAAATTTGTATATATTATCATTCTCAATTCCTATGGCCACAATCTTGTATCCATCATTAATATTCTTGATTAAACACTTATCTGAATAAAACTCCACCTTATAACCATGTTGAGTTATTTGACTCACTGAAAGAAGATTTTTGGCCAACTTAGGTACAAGATTCACATTAGTTATTTCCAATTGTTTACCATTATTTTCTTTCATTGAAATTGTGCCCATTCCTTCAATGTTATGTGAAGTATCATCACTAAGAAATACTTTGGCACCTTTTGTCTCCTCTAAAGAGCTAAATACATTTTTGTTGTAAGTCATATGTTGGCTAGCTCCTGAATCAATATACCATGCATTACTTGAATCACCTTGAGTAGCTAGAGAAGCTATCATTATATGATGATCACCCTCTTCTTGAACAAAATTTGATTGCCTTCTTTGATTAAATCTCCTTTGTGATTTCTTAAAACATTGATCATTTTTATGTCCTTTTTGTCCACAGTTATAACATATGATAGCACTTTCTCCTTTAAAATTATTTTTGTAACTTTTGCATTCATTTTGTTGTCTTTGATAACTTTGTCTATTGTGATTATCTCTTGGTTGATTCCATTGCCTTTGATTATTTCTATATTGTTTGCCTTGATTAGTTATTTGATTTTAATATGATCTACCTTGATTATAATTCCTATATTTTCCTCTAGCTATAAATGCTTGACTCTTGCTAGACTCACTTGTAAACTTTTTAAGCCTTTCTTCTTCATTTAACAAAGCACCATACGCTTCCTCTAGTTTGATATTTTCAAATTTTCTAGTTAGTTCCAATGTACGAATGAAATTATTGTACTCATCTGGAAGACTTTTAATTAAAAAATCTATAATTTTAAATTCTTTATACTCAACCTTCATCATTGCAAGTTGATTTCTTAAGTTTTTCAATTTAGCAATATGATCATTTGTACTATCTCCTCCTTTCATTTTCAAATGAGTTAACTGTCTCTTAAAGTCCATCACTTTTAATTTGCTAGTTCTTTCATACATTGTTTTCAAAGTTTCCCATACTTCCTTTGTTGTTTTTAAATTTTGAACATGAGGCCTAATTCCTGGACTAATTTTCCATAAAAGTGTAGCACGTGCATTCAAATCCATTTTATCCCATTTTTCATGTTTTCTTCAATCTGTAGGTTTATCTTATGTTGCTATTTCCCATAAACCTTTCATTTGTAAAATTAACTCCATCTCACATTTCCAACTAGCATAATTAGAACCATCTAATTTCTCACTAACCACAATATTAGAGTTCTCAGAGGCAGCCATATTAGAAACACACACAAACACCAAGCCTCTCACAAATCTTGTGCCTTGATGTTGGCCTTCTTATGAACCAAACAAACAAGGACTTTAAAAAACTGATGGGTTACAAAGATTAAAAAAGATCAATCAAGCTCTTTACTTTAACAAGAAATTACCACTTTCCACTTTTCTTAACTACCACACAAATCTTTCATAAGGCACTCACAAGAATAATGACTTTTTAAAATACACTTGATCACCATGTTACCAAACAATCTTGAGGCATACAATATTTGTCATCTTCCAAAGAGACTTTCATTTCTCATAACAATCCACAATCACACACAAGAGGCCCCTCTTCAACTATCTGAAATAAATAAAAGACCACTGATTGTTTCTAAAGAGCATTCAACATTCTTAAAGTGACATTATCATCAACTTTAAGGAAAAAAACTATTTCTCAACATCACCACAAAATAGAAAAAACTTAACAATATAATGTAGACTACTGCCCACACAGTAACTCACTTTCAGCAATTTTTGCGTACCTTTTAGCATCAATTTATCACCACAATGTGTTCCTATCTTCACTCCTTCAACATGCATCTGTACACAGATTGCAGAATAGTCTTCCTTGCTAGAAACTCATAAAATCAACTCTTGCCAAATCAACATGCCTCCGCACAAATCAACTCTTGCCAAATCTGCCACAAGTTCCTTGATCTACTCTGATTCAAATCACAGGACAACAAACTAGAACTTATTGAAACAGGGAACCCAACAAAATGACACAAAATTCCATTGAGACTTCCTTTTGGATCCTCTCTAACTTGGGCTGCTCTCAAACAACAATCTCCCCAAATCCTCTGCTCCAATCATCAACTCACCTTCAGAACATCACTCACCATTCCTCACTCATGGCTCTGATACCATGAGAAAAACTAGAACATAGACACTCAAATATAACACAACACTTCTCCATAATTGAGCACAGAAATGCAAGCTCAAGCATTCTATTTATAAGAAAATATATAATAAATACATAGAAGACTATAGACTATAGTTTGTTGTAATATTAATGAGGTCAGTTGGCATGGGCGGTTGTAGTCGGCTGTAGTTGGCTGTGAACGTGTATTTTTCCTGTGCTGACAATGTTAGTTAGTGAATTAATTTATTTCAACAATCGGCAATCTATCTATTGATATAAGAAGGTGATCATTGTTTGTGAATAAAAATTATTGTTCTGGGGTGAAAATATTTTCTAACAGGGAAAGAAATTAAGAAGGAGAAGTTAAAAATTACTATATTTAAAGATAGTTATTGTCAAAAGTCAGATCATGTCATGTTGAATCATGTCAAATTTAAAGAAAATTGGCTATCTTGTATGTCAAATATATTGCATGTGTTAGAGAATTATTGAAAGGTGTGTTTGAGCTATAGTTGATGGAGGATTGGTTGATATAATGACAAATAAAATTATAGAAGAGTTAAGGTATGCAATATTTTTTAATTCATAGTAGCTGGTCTATCAAGGTAATTTACATTTTTTGTTTTGATGGGAAAAAGCTAGAAAAAGAGTATACGAGGAAAAGGAAAATTCAGAAGAAGAACCCATAAATGTTAAAGAATGTAATTCAAAATTGATAACGAATTTAAAAGAGTTTGTAAAGCAAAGATATGAATATCTATGTCAAATTCATGATCTAGAAAAAGGATTAATCAAAGTTAAAAAGAAAAATGAAGAATTGGAAGAAAAGATAAAGTTGTTTGATGATGTTGAGAAAAAGAACAAAGTTTTAGAAGAAAATTTGAAGAAATTGGAAGGGGAGAATAGTTTATGCAAGAAGAAAATATCAAATTTGAAAGAAGGAAACAATAAACTAAGTCAATCACTTCTAGCAAGAGATGAATGTGTAAGGTCAAAACCATTGTTTCATGATGCTTCATGTAGCACAAAAGATTTGTGTACTTTATATGACAAGTGTGATTCTCCTGAAGTTGTTTATGAAAAAGAGTGAAGTTGAAAATTTTAGTGAATGTGTTGGTGATTAAGAATATAAGAAAGAAACTAATAATGTGCTCACAAATATAGTTGGTTGTGACAATAAGAATGTTGGTTCAAATATCATGAAGAAAATGGGTTATAAAGGTAAAGGATTGGGAAAGATTGAAATATAATTTATTTTGCCTACTGTGCCAATAATGAGACCAAAATATGCTGGCCTTGGATATACGTCAGATAAAGGAAATGGCACTATCAGTTCAAGCAAGTTTATTCAAAGGAAGCAATGTATTCAATGTATACATTGTGATAGAAAAGGTCATACGAAGGATAATTGTTGGGATCTAAATCCTTGCAATATATGTGGATTGAGGAATCATTGTGAAAAGACATGCTGGTATAAAGAGTCAAATAGTGAATCTATGACAAGATGCACAAAAATGAATTGTAGATAGAGTTTTGGATCGAGTTGGGAAAAGCTTATAAGTATGATTACAAGGTTGTTTAAGTACAAATGTTCATATGTGAAAAATTATAGTAATCATGATTGCTTTGCATGTTTGAAAGGCATAACAAATATTTCATGTTAGACAAAAGCATTTTATAGCAAGATATCTATAGAAAGTGAGTTTGCAAGAAGTTCCAAATCAAATTTTTTAAGGACTATCACAGTAGTTGGAGAAGGATAAGAGACAAGTATCATCAGATCTAATGATTTTTTATATGGTTTGAATATATCAAGAAATGAAAGGATTTGATAATGTGCAAAGACTTGATTACAAACACTAAAAAGAGGTAAAATGAGACTACAATCAAGAGAAATAGAATTTTTAAATGTAGTAGCATTTATGGTTGAGATTAAGGGGGGGTGTTGGTGAGAATTAATCTCACCACTGATAATTACCATTGTCCCAAACCAAACACTAATGCACTGTCAACCAATGCATTTAAAATGGAACCTTCCAATACTATCCAACACTGTCCATACATATTTTTATCCTACCAACATTCATACCATTCACATAAATAATTGACTATATTGTAAGACTACATGTTTGTGGATTGTTCTGAAACCTCTATAAATAAGAGGCTATTGTAATTGATTGTGTATTGAATAAAAGTTATTTTCTATTATTTGTCTTGTTATGTCTTTCACCAACTAGGAGAAATCAAGTTCTCATTAGGCCTTGAGGGTCTCTTTGGAAGATGGATTTTAGATTTTTGAAAGTTGGATCCCTCTCTAGGCTCTATAAAAGGTAGGTAAAAAAAATGCATCATTCATTTAGAGAGAGAAAGTTATAATTACAAAGCACTGATCTTTGAGTATGAGTTGAGTTCTTTCTATGTGAGCATTGTTAGCATTATTTTTTGAGATTTGGAGTAATTCTTCATTGTAATAATTTTCTTCATGGGATCTGAGATGGGTTATATAGGTTCTCCTAACTTGATCTTTGGATTCTTGGGGTGTTCTAAGTTGCATTATTGAGTTATGCATCTAAGCAATCCTGGTGGTGCTCAACTTAGTTTGTATAGTTTGTTGTCTTGTATTCTTTGATGTTTATCAATAGTTAACGAAAAGAGATGGATTTCCTACTAGATAGGTATTGTTATTTTTCTTTGTCAATGTGAATCATTCTTTGAGTTTTGTACTTTGATAAATTCTCAAATTTAAGAATGTACATAGGAAAGAGTTGATTTTTTTATATATTTGATTAAATTCCAATGGATAATATTACTTTGGTTAGCATTGGCTATATAAAGGCATAATTCCTACAAATAACTATGGGAATGTAACTTCCCATTATCTTAACATGCCTAATTTATTATTTATTAACCTAAACCTAAACTAATGTAATACTCCAACATTCCCCCCTTATAACATTTATTCGAACAAGAGTGGATCATTGGAAGGGTTTTGAACCCAACCCTTCTAGAGACTTTGATGAAGTTCCTTCAGCAATCCTCCTTGCTCACCCAAGAAGCACCAAACTAACTGCATCAATGGATCTCCTATTTTCTTTTCTTATCTAAGAGACAATGAAGTAATTGCATTAGTGGATCTCTTTAGCATAGAACCTTAAACCATCTACACAACATGAGTGTTCTTGCGTCTCATGCACAATGAGTCATATTTCCTCTGAAATTACACATCTCTTCTGAGTGTGAATAATGCCTCCTCTAGTGTTGCACATTGGAAACCTTTCCTCCAAAATTCCACATCTCCTTTGATTGTGTCTAACATATCCTCAAGTGTGGTGGAAATAATCCCTCCTCTACTACGTAAATCATCAATCAATGCTTGCACATGAAACAACCTTTCCTCTAAAATTCAACACTTCCTCCAAGTGTGACAAATACCTCCTCAAGTGCTCAGAAAATCATCAACCTTGGAAATCCTATCCCACCTTGCTCCTTGAAGGGACAACCATGAATCCAAGCCCCTTAGTTTCTTCAGGGACATGGATATGTGAAGCCCCCTCTTTTCTTTATGTACAATTATGCTAAGCCCCTTATTTTCTCCAGGGACATAAACAAGATGCTTCTCATGCAATGAATCATATATTAGTGAGAAGCTAGCTCAATATGATAGAAAACCTCATGCATATGTTGCCTCTAGCCTCATGTAAGATCCTTCTTTAGTTTATAAGGCACATTATCTTTATCAATATCACAATATGATGATATTTTTGCAAAGTGTAGCATGAATGGGCCCATGAGTACTAGCATAAGGCTCCATGATTAAAAAAAAAATCCTTATATCTTCAAAGTATATTTATATCCTTATTTAAATTCCACTTTGTCACTTTAACCACTAATTATACTTTCTAAAATACAATTGAAGATGAACTTCTTATCTTTCTCATAATATTCAAAGTGCAATCAAATGCCTTTGCACTTTATTTCAATATTTATCTAAACTTAAATAACTCTCCTCAACACCTATCAAATTTAGAAAATTTGGAGTTATTCACTTTCTTATTACATACCTAAAAGGAAAATGTGTTTTACCCACTATCAATGAGTGGTTATGAGAAACTTATCCCTTGGCTACCACTAACTATGAATGATGGTCTACAAATATTCATTGGATAGTAGTCAAGGGATCAGACATTGAGAGGAAGAAGACCACTCAGAACACAAAAGAAAACTTTGAATTTATACTAATCACACCTATGTCCAAGTCTTCAAATAGCCTGACTAGTTGGCTGTTGCAACTCTAATAAAAATCTCCAATAGGAAGAATACAATCATGCCACATTTACATCCTAACATAAATACCATATATATTCTATAAATTAGAATATTATCATTAGAGCATACTACAAATTTTCTACCTTCTAAATGTGATCACTTCCATGCCCAACATTTTGACTACTAGATATGTGCATTGTACCAATTGTTAATTTAAGATGACAAATGCAAGTTTCAGTCCTCACCCTTAATATTGACTGGACTACCTGTTGTGCTAAAAATTTGACAAGAAGTTGAAAAGGTGGCATAAATTATGTGAATCCCAAAATCAATGCTAGGTTATGATATTAGAGGCTTCACAAATAATATTATATAATAGAAAATCCTTTCTTGATAGTAATCACATGCTTATTGAACTTACTACATAGATTGTGTTCTTATTCATTGTGTTGTTAGCATAGAGGTTCTATCAAAATGGTTACTATACATTATATACATCTCACACATGAGAATGATTGCATACATGAGATGACAGGTTGAGCTCCTCTTATGATCCAACCACCACTACAAACAACATGTAGAGAAATACATATCTCTCATGTTGAAGTGAATAGAACCATGGTTCCTAGTGAACCTCTATACTCTATTATATCTCCAGTCTCATGTCATCCTCTCCCATAGAGAGCCTATGAAGCATTTTTTGATGGTGAAAAAAATAACAATGAAAATTTACGTCATTTGAGATCCCTCAAACAACACACAGGTGCTTAGAATCATTAATGTTCTCATATACCAAATGAAAATGTAGAGAGGAAAGATTTGATTAAAGTGATATTTTATTAAATTCAAATGGATGATATTACATTGATTATCATTAGATATATGAAGCCATAATTCCTACAAATAGCTACCTACATGAATGTAACTTCCCATTATTTTAACATACCTAATTTATTATTTATTAACCTAAACCTAAACTAATGTAATACTCCTACAAAATTGCATAGTGTTGGATTTACATAGTTGAGATCCTTGACTTCTGCATGTTGCATTGATTTTCTTTAAGGCATAGTTTGCACTTAGCTCTTGCAGTTCTCGTCAAGCTATGTAAAACTACTTGGTGGTGTCACAGGGGTCCTAGCTTATGACTAGGCCCTTAATAGAGTTAGTTTTAAGTGCACAAAGATGGAGTAAGAAAAGGATAAGTATGATATCGATGTTATTTTTGGTTTAGATCAGTGTTCCAGAGGATTTGGGGATGTTTCCTTGGGGGGACAAGGAAATGCATTGCAGGGACAGGGGTACTTCGGGAATAAGTTTGGGAATGTTGGGGGGATGATGGTAGTGGGGGTGGGGGAGAAGTGTTGACATAATGAAATTGCATACAATATTACTATTAGCACTAGAAATATATTGTGTTTTAAAAAGATAAAGGTATAAAATAATAACTAGAGTGTAGTTGTAGCTTTCAAAGGGCAAATGTCAAAATTGAAAATATGAATATCAAATATAGACATTGGAATGATAATTTATAATCTTTCTCTCCAAGTGTAGATCTCTAGGTTTAAGATGTAGAAGATTAAAAATTGCATTAATATAAGTTACATAATTTAATTTAATAGTATCAAATGAGTTACACGTGTAACATTCTTTTCTTTTAGTATATAATGTTTTCTAGGTGATATAGGTGCACTGAATTATGAGTGTTATGCAACAAAGATAGATCTAGACACACCACTTGAGAGACATTATCTAGAGACAAACAACCATACAACAATCATTTATAAAGGAGCATGTTTTCATATCATTATTTGCATTTGATAAGAATGAAACCTGTTGCAGTGAAAAGTTGAAACTTGAAACTTGAACAATGAAAGCCATAAAAAAATTAATACAGTAACATTACCTTTGATTATTTGAACTTTTGAAGTCTCTTTTAATATTTTATTATCTTTAAATTTAAATTAGGGTTATATTGCTATAGTTTATTTAAGTTCATTTTATTTTTAAATATTTTTTAATCTTTTCATAAGGAAATGCTTGAAAGTTTCTTTGAAGGAAATACCTCTTATTGGCTAGAAATTGAGGGAAACATCCCCGAGTGAATGGACAAATGTGGCAGAGGTGGGGGTGTGATGGAGAGATGTTTTGGAGGTGTCCCCCCATCCATAAAACATCACAGTTTTAGAAACTTTATGATTTTGGGGAAAATTAATTTCTTTAAAGGATAACTTTTAAATTATAATGTATTCATAATTCATACATATTGTTAGTTTTAAGTGCACAAATATGAAAGTTAAATTGTAATACATTCTTGCTTTGTAAAAATAATTGCAAATCATAATGCATAGTTTTAAATGCACAAAGATGAAGTAAAAATAAATAATTTTAAATTGTAATGTATTTTAACTTTTAAAAATGTTTACAAATCATAATGCATATTAGTTTTAAGTGTACAAAAATGGAGTGAAAAAAAGATAAATAATTTAAAATTACAATGCATTTTAACTTTTAAAATATTTACAAATCATAATGCATATACATTTGGGTTAGACTTTTACTAAATCATAGTACATATATTATACCAAATTTTAATTATTTTTTTAATATTTGAAAGCTATATAATATATTTAAGATAGAATGTTCATATATTATAAATTAGATATAGATTTATTTGAATGTTGCTTTTATTTTAAAACTAAGGGTTTGATTCATGAATCTATTTTTCATCATAAAATAATAATATATTCAAACTTATTCTCATCAATTTTATATAGTCAAACAATGCATTTTCAAGCTTTGATAATTGAAAATAAGCGGATTGGCTGATACTGCAACTAATGCTCTAACAGAGAGCTTATTTATTTATTGGATAAGAGTACCCAGCTCGTCTCTTCAAGGCCTTAGTTACATGTGGTGCAGGTGGAATATACGTTGAAATTGTAATGACTTGCATTCGAATTACTAATCTGTTTGCTTCCAGTCAGCGTGCTGACCACTTTACCACCACGCTTGAGGGTTGCCACCTGCTGCCCTACCTGGAAATCCATACTCCACGTGGATATCCCTTTCGGAGCATCGAATGTTTTAGTCATACTTCCAGATCGCAATTCCACCGTGGCAGGCCCAGTCAGCTTGGCAGTCACGTACACTTTATCACTTAGCTTATCAGAATACACCACCTTGCAACCGTCAGCGGGCACGTTGATGTTTTTGCTTTGGGTATAATAAAACAAATACATCGAATCCTGCGTAATCGCGGGCGCGCTGCCGGTCTTGTACCAGCTAAAGTAGTACTGCCCCAGCTCCAGGTAGGCACGGTGCGTGTATCCGGACACGTCAGAAGCGGCTGTGCTGAGTGGCGGCGCCACGTAGGAGCTTTCGACCCAGTCGTTCCACGTCACGATCTCGACGAGAGGGGGGCTTAGCTGGATGAGCTGCTCCCACTTTTTGATCCAGAGCCCCGGACCCTGGTAATCGCCCTTCACTTGACAGTTACAGTCGCTGGGGTTCTTAGCCTTGCAGGCATCCGAGCAGCAGGAGCCTTGAATGTTTTTGAAGAACCAGGGGCTGGGGCTGGCCATGTATACTTTCCCCGCCGCTTTGCAGGCGTTGAGATAGTTCCGGTCTTTGGAGTCGGAAGGGTTCTGGAAATCGGGGCTAAGGTAGGGCCACGCTGACGTCTCCCAGGCGAACAGCCCGTCGATAATATCCTTGAATTTATCCAGCATGCCTTGAACGCCCCCCGAGGTGCCGTCGGTGGGGAAAAAGGGAACGAAGAAGAATTTGTTCCTTCCGCCGGCCTTTTGGAAAACGGCGTTCCACCCGTTGAGTGCAGAGGAGTAATTGTAATCTGCCCACCACGAATCAAAGCCACCGAGCCAGGCGGTGAACAAGGGTTTTCCTCGGTATTTCATCTGGTTGGGGTGGGTTTCGTAGCGGGTGAGCATGGTCACCAGCTGGTCCGGCGTGAGGTTGCCATTGCCGTCCTTGTGAATGTCGGCGGAGAAAAAGATCTTGAAAGAGGTACCCACCTCTTTGGCCGCCTGGTACATATTGTCCGCCAGATTCTGTCGCCACACATTGCTGTTGAGAGCGAAGGCATCTATGCCTTTGCTCTGGGCAAGTTGAATCTCCTGCTTGAGGACATTAATGTTGTCGTTGGCGTAGAGCATGTAATGGGCGAACACCAGCTTCGGATCTGCGGCCCTTGCGGGGAATAGAAAAGTGCAGGACACAGCTAATACAAAAAGGAAGACCTTCATTGTTGCAGAGCTCGTAGTCATTTGAAGCCTTCATTTGCTCAATCTCTGCTTATATAATTGCAGAAACTGACAGGGTAGGCTAAGTCAAAGTCAAGCTCAGTCTAATGTATGGTCGGTCAATGGAAAATGTTTAGTTGGCGCAGCAATCAACGACAATTGTGGGCGGCTTCGGTGGAAGAAATGATTGAATTGTGGCGTTTCTTTTGAATGGACTACTTTTATCTTTTCAAAGATGTAAAATGTCGCCTCCTAAACATAGACGTAACAGTACATCTTTTTGAAAGATAATTTAAATATTGTTAGTTTTAAGTGCACTAAGATGAGTTGTTTTGGGTTTAGATTGTATATAAATTTTTTTCATCAAAGTTTTGGATCATAAGAGTATGTATTTTTTTAATCAAAATTTTAGATTATAAGAATGATATATGATGAAAAAAATATACCATATAAATCAGACATAACAGCAAGATTGTAGAAAATTAATTTTTTAAAAGATAACTATGAATTTTAAATTACAATGCATTCATTCTTTTAAAAATGCTTACAGATCATAATGCGTATTGTTTTAAATGAGTAAAGACAGAGTCAAAAGAAAAAATGATAAATCTGAATTTTGAATTGTAATGCATTTTAACTTTTAAAAATGCTTACAACCCATAATGCATATAAATTTGGGTTAGACTAGTATATTATAATGTTCATATACTAGAAATTATATTTTAGATTTATGTAAGTATCTTTTATTAGGTTTTATTTTAAAACTAGAGATTTGATTCATGAATCTATATTTTCAACATAAAAGAGTATATTTAATCTCATCAATTTTATATTTTTTACAACAATATCTTAAGGAACTACTACAAAAAGGTTAAGTCACTTCTTAGACTTTTAGTTTTATTTTTTTTATAATTTGAATAAATCTAAATATTATATATATATATATATATATATATATATATATATATATATATATATATATATATATATATATATATGTACATGTACATATGTATGCATGTATTAGAATTTATGAATAACTTCTTAAATTTCATAAAAATAGATCTCCAAAATAATAGAGTAATGTAATATTAAAATAGGCATCAATCTAATGTTAATATGATAATACATTTTAAAAAAAAGTAAACCTTTAAGAATGGCAATAGAATTAAAAATAAAATCATTTAACAATTTATAATATTAGATAATCTAATTTCAATTTCAATTTTAATTTAAAAAATGAGAATATCCCATACTTCTATCTATACAAAAGATAACTTATTATATATATCTTAATTGCTTGTGTACATATTTATTATAACAATCAAATACAGAAACAATTAAGAAATAATCTAATAGACTATAAAAATCTCATAATATTATTGAACTTCTTCTAAATTATGTTATAAAATTCAAAATTGTGATTTTTCTTTATAAATTTATATTTACACAATTAAATAATTATGAAAAGTCTAACCTTCGAGATAGCGCGATGAGAGGATATTATAAGAACAAGTCCGTCGAACAAAGATGATCTGGAAGAAAAACGAATATGGACGAGTGTAGTGCCATTAATCACGTGTTAAATTGAAGTCAAGGTAACATTAAATTGGACTTACTAATTGCCTTGTATTGGAATTATGTTGCATTACAAGTCACAGATTATAGTGCGTTACAGGTCACAGATTCAGTCAAAGAAACGACTTCGATTTTCCGGTTCAAATGGAGAATTAATATTGCCTGAGAGAAGTTTCTAATGATTTTGACATTCGTCACGGCAGTATTCGACTCAAACAAAACACCTTTTCATTTTATTCTGCCATGACGGATGCTAGTCGAGGAACACGACAAACTGAAAAACCTTGCCCAAGTGAAGAACAGCAAACGAACAACCAAACAATTACCAACACTTTGTACAATACTATTCATAGCACTTGTGCTCTTCTTCTTTCTCTTCCAAGTCAAATTCGTCGTATATAAATTGAAATTGTGTAAATAAAATTATTTGGATATGCTTTTTTATTCAACGGTCCAATAGGTTCATCTTTTTAAATAAAAAGTTAGAAATTATCATGCTATTTATTTAAACATTTTGGTTTTTTTTCTGCATATGAAGTTTAGATTAAGCTGCATTTTCATTTTGGATGGTGAACCTTTTGTTCCTAAGCAAACAAATCACAAATTTTAACTAGATTTAAAGATATCTATATGATAGGACTACATCTACTCGTACAAATGTATTATGGTTTGTTATAATTGTCTTCCACGGTTTCATGGTTTTTCTTTTGAGTGTGATTGGATGCTAATGCCTGAAACAAGCTTATCTCAATGACCATTCTTTTTATTGTGAGTCCTCTATCAAAGAATTTGTCACGGGGCTAGAAATTCTCCGTGCGGCACCGATGTTCTGAAGAGCCTGGACTACACCTTCCCCCTAAAGATCCAAGATTTAACACCTGCACACACACACACACTTGCTAACACAACAATATCTTCTTGCATAGCAAAATGATTCACAATAACAATAAACACCACATTTGGGGCAAATAAGTAGCTTTATTGATTTCAACAAATGGCCCCTAGGCCGGTCTACATCAATCTCAACTATGTCGTTGATCACTACCCGAGTACTCCCATAACACTCTACTACAAGTTCCCACCCCTAGGTCTACATCCATTCCTTGAACACTAGTACACACCCTATGCACCTCACACCCTGGCTGTAGCTCTGCATGTAGATTCTAAACCCCCAACACCCTATGTCGTTGGAACTCATCTGCATAACCCTGCCTCTCTAGTGAGCCCGAGTTGACTTTCCTGAAACAAGACCCAACCCCCTCCCTAATTAGGGACTCCAAGTTGCTCTTCAAACTATCACTACCTCATTGCTTCAACTGACACTGCTTTGCACTACTCTAAACACCTTTCTCACTAAATGTTGTTTTGTGCCTCCTTGGATTTCTCTACCATGACACTTTGCCTGTACGAATAAAAGAACACGCTATAGAATGTTCATTTTGAATGGTTAGGCTACTCTTCTTTGCCTATACTAGTTTTTAGCATGTGAGGCTAAGACTATCGTAGAAAGTAAGCTCAGCTTGACAATTTCCTAAAATGTGCAACTTCAACATTTCAGACTTGGATACTAAATCCAAGTATAGCCTCTCCCCTCACAAATCAACAACCCCTTACATAATCAACTAATGGTAACTATTTGGTCGTTCCTCATTGATCCTCATCTTGTCCACATATTTGTATCGAAACTCATGGGATATTTCTATAAATTTGGAACATTAAAAGCTTCAATCAATTGAAAAATGAAATAGGGCATTAAAACTTTGTTACAGTAAAAGAGGAAGTTGAAGCAACAATACTAACCTCCAACACCACATATGGTCTTCAACAACAAGTTGGATGGGCAATTGTTGTCTTTTCTTATAGAGCGTTGTTTGCCTAGGGCTGTAACACAATAACATTTGCAAAAGGTACAAACAGTTGTCGTGTTTTCCAATTCTATTTGACACCAATAACCTGAAAGTGACATTTGACACACATAAACTACACTCCTGAATCACTTTTTGATCTAGAGTCCCAGACATATTTTCCACCAGATTCTAATGCCAAACTAGAATAAATGTGATTTGCATAAAACGTATATAATTGTCATAAAGATGGAGTAGAAAAAGATAATTGTGATGTTGTTGTTGTTTTTGGTTTAGAACGTATATATTTTTTTAGCATCAAAGTTTTGAATAATAAGAGTATGTAATTTTCTTGCATCAAAATTTTAGAATACAAGAGTGATTTTTAATGGAAAAAATAGCATATTGTTAGTTTTAAGTACATAAATATGAATTTTAAATTGTAATTCATTTGTAGTTTTAAAAATGTTTACAAATCATAATACATATTTGTTTTAAGTGCACAAAGAGTAAAAATAAATAAATAAGGATAAATATGAATTTTAAATTGTGATGCATTTTAACTTTTAAAAATGTGTAGAAATTATAATGCATATAAATTATATACTAAATCACAGCTTGTATATTATATTAAAATTTTTTAAAACATTTAATGCTTTAGAGTTATATAATATATTTATATTATAATGTTCATACATTATAAATTGTATTTCAGATTTATCTAAATATCATTTGTTAGGTTTTTATTTTAAAACTAAGGTTTGATTCATGACTCTATATTTTCAACATAAAATAGTATATTTAAACTTATTCTCATCAATTTCATAATTTTTACAAAACACAACTAAATGTTAAGCTCTCTCTCTACTTCAAATACATACATACATATACTATTGATGAAACTCCTTAAAAATCGATCTCTAAAATAATAGGATAATGCAATACTTAAATAGACATCAATCTAATTCTATTATAACAATACACTAAAAAGTAAACATTTAAGAAGACAATAGAATTAAAAGGAAACCATTTTCATAATACTATATGATCTAAATTCAATTTAAAAATAACTTAACAAATAACACTCAAAACGCACTTTAAAAATATCACTTAAAAAACATAGAATCATATGATATCTAAATAAATATTAATTAAATTCAAGTGTATTAATAGATAAGAAACCTTAAAGAACATATCTAAATTTAAAATTAAAACCAAAACTTTTCATAATCCACAATATAGAATTAACTAAAATCTTAAAGAACATATCTAAATTTAAAATTAAAACCAAAACTTTTCATAATCCACAATATAGAATTAACTAAAACCTTTAAGAACATATCTAAATTTAAAATTAAAACCAAAACTTTTCATGCAAACTTAATTTTGCAATCTGGAACATGGATTTTGCAGGGAAGGGAAAAAATGCTAATATGAGGCTCTGCTTGTGTTTTAATGACGAGTGATCAATGGGAAGGGAGCGGTCTCAGTAACCCATCTACAGGTTTTACGCATGGGGCAATACAATTAGCATTTTCTTCGATAACCCATCTCTTAAGCTTTTCAAGAATCCATTCCTGACAGCTCATTGTATCAGACGTTACTTAAGGTGTCTACTTTAGAGCTGTAAGGGTTCACAGATCGAACATAAGGCTCATTTTTCTTGCTCTCCTTGTAGAGGCATTCAATGGGTTCTCAACCCAGTTTGCAGGTGGATATGCGTCGGTCATTCACAGCTCATAAGCGACCTAGATATTGTATTTATGGTCTATATTGACCACTCTAAAGGTCTGATAGTCTCACCTATGTATAATATGCAAATGGGTTTGCCTACTAAACGTTTGCCACAATCCTGCCAGTCTGTGCTAATTTGGGAGGTTTTGAACAGGGTATGAGAGTCCATCGATGCATAATCCAAACTGGGTTTCTATGTGATTTGTTCCTGGTATATGCCCTTGGCTATGAATTATCAAGTTGTGTATTGGATTTCCTGTTCATTAGAGGTGTATATAGAAAGCAAGGAGATCTGAATCTGTATTGCACCTTCTATTGTAAATTTAATTTCTTTATTAACAAATTAGATTGGCCAGTATCAAAATGCTGAGCTATACCAATCAAAATTCTTGTAAATTTTGGTTTGATATCCTTAATGCTTTTAAGACTTGATCACTGAGGGCTATCTAACACTCAAAATGGGTTTGTGGACAATGCGTTGCAGACACTTAAATGAATGCAATTCGCCGGTATAAAGACAAACTCCACATCTTTTTCTAGCATCCTTCCAGCTTGTGCCAAAATGGGAACTCTGGGACAGGGTATGGACATTTATCATATGATAATAGAAAGTGGAGATTATTTAGTTTTCGTAGTAGCCAGTGCCTTGGTAGACATGCATGCAAAATGTGGAAGCATATGGAAGGCAAGGAAAAAATGCCTAAAAGAGATGTGGTATCTTGGAATGCAATGATTGCAGGAGATACGAAAAGTGGAGCTGTTGACGAATAAAGCATTTTCGAAGAAATGCCTCAGCGGGATGTGGTTTCATGGAATACTTTGATTGTAGGATATTCAGAAAATGGATTTGGTGAAAGGGTTTTGCGGATTTTTAAGAAAATGCAGTTGGCGGGTATAGAACCTAAGTCCCCAACATTTACCAGCATACTCCTAGCCTGTGCTAAATTGGGAGCTTTGGAACAGGGCATGGACTTCCATCGAAGAATAATTGAATGCGGATTTTTGTTAGATGTTACAGTTGTAAATACGCTTATAGGGATGTATGTCAAATGTGGAACTATAAAGAAAGCATGTCAACTGTTTGAGAAAATGTCTCAACGAGATGTGGTCTCGTGGAATGCAATGATTGCAGCATATGGGCAGAATGGGCTTGTTGAAAAGATTTTGGAGACATTGAAGAAAATGCAATAGGCAGGTGTAAAGCCAAACCCTACAAATTTTGTAAGCATTCTCCCATTCCTTTTGAAATTGAAATAACTATCAATTTTAACGTTCATATTGTTGGAAATGAAAGTGTCACCATGTTGTTTTCCTTTTCCAATAATTCTATTTATTAACGAATGTTTGGACATACCTCTTATCATGGAATAAGTCATTTAAAAGTCAAACAGATTACATAGGGATCAAGTTTCACCAGCACCCTTCTTCCCTCAATTGACCTTCAACAGTCTTTGGTGGACATTTGAGCATATTTCTTTCCATGAAATGGATTCCTTGGAATAGATGTATTCTTAGCTCACTGGTTGGCAAATCATTAGTAGTGAATGTCAAACTCCCTTTCCCAATAATTCTCGCATCTGAAATAACTAACAATAAGGCTAGAATCATCGTGCTTGATCCCAATTAATTCTAAATGGTCTCATGGGAAGCACACCTGAACATGGGTGTTGGTATGAAATGACTTTATGAGAACTGAATACAATTCCACTAACTAGCAATAGTGAATAACAAATGATAGACAAACTCATCCATCATATGATAAGTCTCTTACTAACCATCAGTTGTACGTGTTTGAGCTTGTATATTAGTCTAGGTACTTGGAAGCTACATCAGACCATAGGGATAAAAGTTATTGTTTCAAGACATGGATATGATTGCTTAGTGCTCGAACCAATCTATCTTTTTTTTCAGAGCTTACATGTTGAATTTAATAAGGTCTTTTAGATGTCTAAAGACAGTTCTCGGCTTTGGCTTTCCCATGCATTTCTCATGTAAAATATGATAGCAACCATAAATAAATAAATATCAAACCACAAAGTAATAATCTTCTTAAAAATATATGTGGCAATTGTTTGTAGTCCTTATGTAGATAGCTTTGATTAACCTTCAACTCTCCATATTGTGGCTCACAAGAGTTTGAGTTTACTGCATGTTCTGATCCGGTAATCTCTAGCTTAGATTTTTGTTCTGTTTTTTGTTTTATTGTTAATGGATTAATTTAAATTAAAATTTTGATTAAACATTATAGAAGGTGTATTAGGCCTAGGCTGTCAAATATGTTATATCAAATCTACAGTTCTTTTTCTTGAATAGGAGACATAAGTGTTGAGAATCCAGTGTGTTCACATTTTCCTGTCTATCTTACAGATAACTGAAGATTACATATGCTCAGCCATCAAAAAGATGGAATGTGGAGAAATAACCATCTTTAGAATATATGATCAGGTCAGTTTGAAATGTCTATGTAATTTGGTTAGCATATCTCTAGCTTTCTATTTAGAATAATTTTATGGAATGTTTTTGGTGTTTCAATTTAATGGACTACTAGATGATCACATATGTTTTTTAACAATAGATGAAAATCATATCCAGGTTCTGGCCTATGGATCTAGGCTCTAGAAAGTTGGTAGTTGGCTTAAAATCAAACTTTAAGGGATATTGTTGCAACACTTGAAAGAAAAAATTGAAATCATGTTATAGTGTTTGTGTGTTTAGAGGGTTTATTTATATTCTAAGAAGAATTTATAGTTTTTATAGGACGCGGCATCCTCCCGAAGGAATGCACCACCGTACATATTTAAAAAATCCGAAAACATCATGGAATTTCCTGAAAATTTCAGGATCTGTTCTTCATCATAAGCATGTTCTAGATCGAAAACAACCCAAAATTTTCGGAAAAAAACACTACGTATTTTCGGATTTGGAAAAAACAAAATTTCAATATAAGGTGTGTTCTATTTGGAGGATAGCCACCACCGTTTTTATATATGTTGCAGGGAGAATACAGAGCAGTTTTCTTTGAAGATTCTTGGAAAGATAATAAAAGTGCAGCTACACTGGGAGTCATATCTAGCGGTACAGGACTAAAGCATGGGACATTGCAACCGGTGTACTTTTTGGGACTTATTTTTGAAATTTGAAAACCATTACTAGGTGCATTACATTTCTATTGTTATTGATTTAATTGGATGGTTTTATAGATGTACATGGAGATGCAAGTTCCATCACCACTGGTTTCAACTAGAGAAGTTAACTTCCTACAATTCAGCCAACAACACAATGAAGGAGTATGGTTGTGTTGGATGTTTCTGTGGATGGTTTGAGAGAAAACTTGCCAACATCCTTTGTCAAATATAGTAGACGACCATCTGGATGCCTCGTGCAAGACTTTTCCAATGGTTATTCATAAGTTTTTTCTAAGATCTTCTCATTATTTCTTTTAACTTAATGGCTTCCTACTAGAAGATTGTGCCCTAGTTACATAAACTGAAAAATTTTGTTCTATGAAAGATGTTATTATACATGAGCTTAAATAGGTGGAACATGCAGAGTATGATGATATAGGTGTACATGTATTGTATCTCACTATGGTAAATTGTGGATTGGCTTTTTGAGCAAGGCGTTGGTTGAAAACTTTGCAGTGCTAGTGTGAATGCCTTGCTATGCTCATGTCAAATAATGTCTCATCAAGAGATCACAGTGGTACTGCTACTAGACTAGGCTCTACTTCTTTTTGAGTTTCTACAGTACGAGTATAATGATGTCTAGATCAATTGTATAATGAGTGTTTTTGGTTTTTGCCAGACAATTACTTTGTTGGCATTGCACAGTGACATCAAATCACAATGGGTAGTATAGCATGTTGAAACTGGCTAAGAGGATGACTAACAACTATTGTGGTGGATTGAGCACATCAAGTGGGCATACATAGACCAAGTGTCTAATGGTGATGATGATGCTAGAGTGACCAAAAGGCAGAACACTAATGATCCTGGGGAACTTTCTAGTGTAGTATTGCATACTGCCACATTAGTCTGGCTTTTGGATGGTGGTTGCATTCCCACTTGATGATATATGCTATAGTACAAATATGATTGTTTTAGTTTGAATTTTGATTTTCTTTCAACTTCCTTGACCAAAATTTGCCACCCTTTATTACATTACATTACACAAAGCATAACATGCTATCGGCGTAACCATTGCACCTTGTCGGTGCAAGTGCTAGTTCTATTATAACAATACACTAAAAAGTAAACATTTAAGAAGACAATAGAATTAAAAGGAAACCATTTTCATAATACTATATGATCTAAATTCAATTTAAAAATAACTTGACAAATAACACTCAAAACTCACTTAAAAAATATCACTTAAAAAACATAGAATCATATGATATCTAAATAAATATTAATTAAATTCAAGTGTATTAATAGATAAGAAACCTTAAAGAACATATCTAAATTTAAAATTAAAACCAAAACTTTTCATAATCCACAATATAGAATTAACTAAAATCTTAAAGAACATATCTAAATTTAAAATTAAAATCAAAACTTTTCATAATCCACAATAGAATTAACTAAAATCTTTAAGAACATATCTAAATTTAAAATTAAAACTAAAACTTTTCATAATCTACAATATAGAATTAACTAAAACCTTTAAGAACATATCTAAATTTAAAATTAAAACCAAAACTTTTTATAATCCCCAATATAGAATTAACTAATTTAAATTAGTTATAATTTATAGTGATGAACAGTAAGAACGCCTCCCAATAATATTCAAACTAATAACCTGTTTGAAAAAAAACAATTACACCGCAAAATAATTCTAAAAAGTCTAAGCTTCCAGATAGCGCGTTTGGGGGATATTGAGATCTTATTGCAGAACTCAACACGAACCGGTGCGGCGGCTTTTAATTACATGTGCTCAATAGAAGTCAACGTTGACATTAAAATTGAAATTAATAAACAAGTTATATTTATGATTATATTGCGTTACAGGTCACAGTCATACTTGTGAAAGTCATTTTGAAAAGGCGAATCTGTATATGCGTGTGCTTTGATCGTTAGCCGTTTCCATCAAAGGAACGACTTAGGCGGCTTTCGGGTTTCTGACTTTGTTGTATAATGTCTCAATTGACTTTTATCGCTGAATTAATATGATCTGAAGGAAAGTTCCAATGATTTGACACTCATTCTACCAGTATTCCCATTCCCACAAAAGTAGTGGCTATCCAGCCACGAAAATCTTTTTCATTATATAGCTTTTTGTAAACTTCTGAAAAAAAAAGCTAAGTGTTTCCCCTTCGTCTGGTTAACAATTTTCGTGGCTGCATAGCCGCTGCCTCCCACAAACACTGCCGTGATCGATGCTAGTTGACGACCACAAAGATTGTTTCGTCGACAAAACCAAAAGCCTTGCCTCCAGGCAAGACCAAACAAGGAAGAGTTGCTTGAGCTCGCATCATTGCCGGCAGCCGTGAAAAAGAACTTTTCGGATCATTGGCTTAATTAATCAAGCATGGATAACATTAATATTAAGAACCTTTTTAAAGTAATATTTTCTATGCCCATCATAATTATTTAATAATTCTGGTTATTGCAAGAATATTTATAGTTTAAGAATTTGAATTTAGGGTAAACTTTTGCAACTTGATAATGCTTGATGCTTATCTAGATCTAGCTAACTTTCATATTTTCTATCTAACTGTGTCTTTTAGATCTAGCTAAGAGATCATTTGATCACAATTAGATATATTTTAACTTCTAAATATTTCATTATGTTAATAAATTTTCAAATATTTCAGAAATGACATATCAAGTTTTAATGAGTCATCTTATTACACTAACTTTGACTTTCAATAGGCATTCTATTAACTTAAACTTAGCAACTATAATAAAATTATTTACTAGAAGACATCTTGGGTTTGTCAATCTTTTATAGACTTAGTATTAATTAATGCAACTCAACTATTTTCTATTTGGCTACTTTCTAGATTCCTCTCATAAGTCTTCTAAAACGATCATCAATAATAATAAAAAATCATTTGTATCAAAATTTCATTGCTTTCTATTTACATAAATGAAATTTTTCCCACTGCTAATTTAAGATACTTCATACAACTTAATAAGTGAGGGAGTGGCTCAAGAACTTGCCTTTTTAATATCAACTAGGTCTTCGAATATTAATGCTAATGTAAGCCACGATATTGTTGGAAGGGATGGGTAATAACAATAGAGTTGATTATTATAGAACTAGAGATTTTGTACTGTTTGTCAAAAGAATTTTTCAACTAATAATCATATGACATGGTTTAGTTTAAGGGGATGGGGAATAACAATAGAGTTGATTATTATAGAACTAGAGATTTTGTACTGTTTGTCAAAGAATTGTTCAACTAATAATCATATGACATGGTTTAGTTTAAATAGTTATATAGAAGAGATATTCCATAATGATAACATATATTAAGAGTAAAAATATAGATTTTTTGTCTATTTCATAAAAATTGAAAAAACTAAAAAAATACTAATGTGAAGAGATTTCTACAATCCATCATAGTCTCGATGTAGCTTATTCTGGATTTGATTGTGTGTAGTATTTTTGTATCGAGATTTCAAATCACACTCTATGATACATCATCATAATGATAAAAATAAATAAAAATTCATACAAATATCAAAATAATTAAAATTATAAATCTATGAGATCAATTTAGATGGAACAAATATTATTATAACGATCTATTAGAAATTGGGATAAAAGGGCAGCAACACTAATCAAGCATACACTTTTAGAGGAAATTTTTCCAGAAATTCGCAATGAAAGAAGTGGAGTCAAAATAAGAGATATTTTGAAAAAAAACTATATCAAAATTTAGGTGATGTATTGATCATATCCCTCACCGCAAAAAAATATATAATATGAAATTATCAAGTTCACAAGAGTTAGTCCCACATCTAGGCAAATTAAAGGAATTCAAAAAAATGATTTTGCTTCTTTTGAAAAGCATATAGATGATAAAGATTTCATGGAAATAATATTACAAAGTCTTCTAGGATCCTAGCAATCATTCATAAGAGGACTAGATACTGCAGATAAATTAAAAAGTATTAAATCTAAAGAGTTATGTGCTAAATTAGTGCAAGAAGAAAAGGATCAAATTAAGGAAAGAGAAAAATTTAGTGATGAATCTCAAGAATTCATAATCAAGGGAAAACAATGTCGTAAAAGTCACAAGATAATCAATCCAAAGAAAGGAATTGGATGTATGAAAATAAAAGTATCTCATCTACAAATTACAATAGAAGTAAATGGAAATGTAATTATTGCGGCAAGATGGGCCACAAAGAAAATTAATGTTTCAAAATGAATAGAGATACATAGAAGAAGATAAATAAGTATACAAATTTTTTTGACTCTAAAAGAAATGTTTTTTGTGTTGCATTTAAAGAAAATAATTCTTTTAAGAATGATTGGGTTATTGATTCTAGAGCTACACAACACATGCCCCATAATAAGGAACAATTTGAATCAATAAGGGAAAGTAGTACAGAGAAAATATATTTGGGAAATAATAGTGCTTTAAAAGTTAAAGGGACTAGAAATGTCAAAGTTGATAATGATGTATTTAAAAATGTGAAGTTAGTTCGCGAATTAAAAACAAATCTTCTTTCTATATCTCAAATTGCAAATTAAGGGTTTAAAATAGAGTTCTACAATGACAAATGTTTAATCAAAGATGTCAATGATCTAATTATAGAGTGGCTACAATTGGTAAAATGGAGAATGAACTATATAAATTTCAAAAATATATTTCTCACAATGGAGATGAGAATTTGTGTTCTATTGCCAAATATGATGATATGAGCAGGTTATGGCATGAGCGTATGAAACATGTATCAATTATCAAAGCCTCAATCTTATGGAAAAATTACATATGGTGCACGATCTTCCAAAAATATCACCAAGTCATAAGGTGTGTGAAGGATGTACAATGAGAAAGCAACATGTTGAAAATTTTCCACCAAAAAAATCATGGAGGGTAAGAATGAGCCTCTGCATTTGGTTCATAGTGATGTAATGGATCCTTTTAAAACACCTTCACTTGGAGAATCAAGATATGCTCTCACCTTTATAGATGACTATACTAGAATAATTTGGGTGTATTTTTTACAAAAGAAGGATGAAGTGTTTCATTAGTTTAAATAGATTAAAGCTTTCACAATTAGATAAATCTTAGCCTGTACTAATTAAATTATTTCTATTTCCTCTAAATATTTTAGTCTATTAATAAAATTTCAAATACTCAAGAGATAGGTATCAATCTTTAATGAGTCATCTTATTATACTAACATAGAGTTTCAATATGCATCCTATTAACTTAAGCTCAATAACTATAATAAAATTATTTACTAGAAGACATCTTGGGTTTGTGGATCATTTATAGACTTAGTATTAATTAATGCAACTCAATTGTTTTCTAGTTTGTTACTTTCTAGGTTCCTCTCTCAAGTCTTCTAAAATATTCATCAATTATAATAAAAAATCATTTGTATAAAAATTTCATTGCCTTCTCTACATGGAAAGGAAATCTTTCCGATTGCTAATTTAAGATACTCGATACAACTTAATAGGTGAGAGAGTGGCTCAAGAAATTGACTTTTTTAATATGAAATAGGTCTTTGAATATTAATGCTAATGCTAATGAGAATTTAAAATTATTATTTTTTTATAAATACACTTCTCATTTTTCATTAAATTTAAAAGACTTTGAACCTCCAAAATATTTGAAAAAAAAGGCTTGAGTTAAAATGTTTTATAATAAAGATAAAAAATATAGGATAAACATTAAAAACATATTATAACAAATGCTATTTGAAACAACTTATTTAAGAAAATTATTTATTGTATAATTTTTTTTAGTATATATTAAATTTTAATATATAGATTCAACAAAACTTATTTCTAATAGATTTTTCGTAGATATTTCAATCTTATTATAAACTTATACTTTTAATATTAAAACAATAAAATTAATATAGATAAAAAAAATACAATCAATAGAATGTTAAGGAAAGAACAATGAGTGTAAACAAGATATAGAACTAACCATAAGCCGGCTAGCATGAGCTATAAATAAAATAAACATTGCCTAAGTGAGAAGCAATGTTATATTCATAAAAATATACTTTTTATAAATACGCTCCTCGTTTATTATTAATATAAAAGGACTTTGAAGCTCCAAAGCAATTGGAAAAAAATGCTTTTAGTTAGAATGTCTTATAATAGAGAGTCGAGACAAAAAGAAATAGGATAAACATTAAAAAAATATAATAACGAATGCCATTTGAGACAGCTTATTGAGGGAACGAACACCTCTCCAATTGGTGGTGCTACTGCCACCTAACTACATGTGGTGCAAGTGGAGTAAACATTGAAATTATATGTCTCCACGTTGGAATTACTTATGTTCACGCTTCCCGTCAGCGTACTCACCGTCGAACTTCCACGTGTTAGAACAGCCACCTGCTGCCCTTCCTGAAAATCCATGCTCCACGTGGACACCCCCTGCGCAACATCGAACGTCTGAGAAGAGTTCCCAGATCGCAATTCCAGGCTGGCAGACGCAGTCAGCATTGTCGTCACGTACAATTTATCACTCAACTGATCAGAATAAGTCACCTGGCATCCATCAGCCGCCACGATTATGTCCTTACTGTGCGTGTAATAAAACATGTACAGCGAATCCTCTGTAATCGCCGGCGCGCTACCGGACTTATACCAACTAATGTAGTATTCCCCCAGCTCTAAAAACGCCCGGTGTGTGAAATCCGACACGTCGGCAGCGGCCGTGCTGAGTGGCGGAGCCACGTACGAGCTCTCAACCCAATCGTTCCACGTCACGATTTCCAACAGAGGGGGATTCAGATTTATGAGCTGTTCCCACTTTGTGATCCAGAGCCCCGGACCCTGGTAATTGCCCTTCACTTGACAGTTACAGTTACTGAGATCCTTATCCTTGCAGTAGTCAGAACAGCAGGACCCGGCGATGTTCTTGAAGAACCAAGGGCTGGGACTTGCCATGTAGACTTTCGACACGTCATTGCAGGCGCTCAGATAGTTCTCATCTTTGGTAACGTTCGGGTTCTGGAAATCGGGGCTGAAGTAGGGCCACGCTGACGTGTCCCACGCGAACAGCCCGTCGATAACATCAGTGTACGTCTCGGCCGTGCCGCGGACTCCCCAATAGGAGCCGTCGGTGGGGAAGAAGGGAATAAAGAAGAATTTGTCCTTCCCGCCGGCGTTCTGAAAGACGGCTTTCCATCCGTCGAGTGCAGAGGTGTAGTTGTACTCTGCCCACCAGGAATCGGTGCTGCCGAGCCAGGCGGTGAACAAGGGTTTGTCTTGGTAAGTCATCTGGTTGGGGTGGGACTGGTAGCGGGTGAGCATGGTGACGAGCTGGTCGGGCGTGAGGTTGCCGTTGGCGTCGCTGTGGATGTCGGCGGAGAAGAAGATCTTGAAGGAGGAACCCACTTCTTCTGCGGCCTGGTACATGTTGTCTGCAAGAGTTTCGCGCCAGACGTTGCTGTTGAGGGCGAAGGCATCGATGCCTTTGCTCTGGGCGAGTTGGATCTCCTGCTTGAGGACGTCAATGGTGTCGTTGGCGTAGAGCATGTAATGGGCAAACACCAGCCGTGGATCTGCCGCCCGTGAGGGGCGGATGGAAAGGGAGGAGAGAATTAGGAGTAAAAGAAATGCCTTCATTGTTGCACAGCTTAAAAACCAATGGTACTTTTTTTCTTTTTCTAGGTTGTATATATAGAGGGAAATCGATCGATCGTGCGAACCCGGTAGGGCTGAATAGTGGGAATTGAATATAGGTTTGACATCCACACACGATTGGCATTGACGAATGACTTTGGTGGCCGGCAGCTCCCGATGAAGAACCACGTTGTTCGGCGCCGACGTTTTGTTTGGACTTCATAATTGAGTTGACATTAACGACTATTCCGATTTCCAGAAGGTCTTGGAAGTGACGGTCGCCGATGTCTTTAGAGTAGGTGCACCTTTAAGAAAATTAAAATGAATTTGTTTCATTTTAATATTTAATTAATTAGTATTTTCGAATTTGTCTCTTGAGTACAAAATTATAAATTAGGGATTTATCTTCTATGAAATTGTTAATTATTATTTTAGAAAAATGTGTGTTTGGATTCAAGAAGAGAATTATTTAGGTCAAATGCTTAAGTAATTTTTGTAGTACATTACTCTGTCATCTCTCAAATCCTCTAGATTTCTTAGAATAGTTTAAGCTTCCTTAATGTATGTGTTGTGTTGTAGTTGAAAATATGTTTAGTTTTTTGTGTGAATAATTTAAATTAGCAAACTAGTTTATGAGAAATTCTTATAGGCTATTTTGTTATCTTAATAAGGTGCAATAATGAGAAGTACCTCTCGTCATCTTAAGCTTATTTGGAATAGAAAGGAACTAAGGGCCTGTTTGGATGCAGGCATATGGGCCCATATTCCGGAATATCATTTTCGGCATATCATATTCTATGTTTGTGGCCATCTTAAGAAACAAGAATTGGAATTACGAAATTCCAATTTCGACCAAAAAATGAGCATTCCATCTTCTACTTGAAAAGGTGGAATTGGAATTAGAGGCTCGTATGCTGATTTTCGTATGCCAATTTGTAAAAACTATCGGGTCCGCGTGCAAATATATGTTTTTGACGTCCGCTGTTTGAACGTTCATTATCACCGTGCGTTGGGATAGTTTGGAGCTCCCGCTTGGTTTTCACAGCACTCTGCGAGCGCTCTCTGCAAGTCATTTTCACCGCTCCCGTCTACAACTCGACCACTCTCTGCAACTTGACCGCTCTCTGCGTGGGAGGTAAGTCGGGACACTTTCTCCCGCATTATTTCCTCTTTGCTCTATTTAGGGTTTGAAGGTGTTCAACACGAAATGTTTGATAGTAAAAAATTGAGGGTTTTAACTGCAATTCATTTTAAAGGAGGGATACTCTTTATCCGGTCATTTAGAGGAGGATTTGGCTTCAAAACCCATATTAACCTCTCATCTCATGTTAGGCGCGACACATTTCACTAAAATTGTAGTTAAAACCATAACTAAAACAGACAGTTTGCTTTGGTGCACAGCATTAGCTCTGTACTTGCAATATCGATATTATAATTTCTTATCTACTCCTGAACAACATTAGCTCTGTACTTTGTATTATAATTCTTTGTTGTTGTAATACAATTGAGCTCTGTGTAATATATAACAAAAGAACGGTAGCAACTATTGTGTGCCAAATTCCTTATCCTGATTATGGAATGCCCCCATTTTATATAATGAGATGATATATAAAATGGGGGCATTCCATAATCAGGATATGCAGATGATACAATGTAAGCTTTCCTTTACTAGCCATACAATAAAAAATAATGTGTATGGCTTTTCAAAAGATGCCAATTAAAATAAAAACCAAATTAAGGGAATGTTCCTTTCTGTATGGATATGGATACACACAACAGCAAGCCATAATGTTTGAGCAATGTAGTATTTTAGAACGGTAGCCCCAACCCCATAGTGGATTTATAGTGAGCATAAATAGGAGATCATCAACCCACCAGTCTCCCCATTAAAAAAAAATTATGTATTTGGTACTGCATAGTATTGGTACATTCTTCTGATCAGCAATTTTGGAAGATACATATCCTTTCCGAAAAGGCAATAGCCATTAAAAAACATGGCTATTGCCTTTCCACTCTGATACCAATGTATGCAAGTGATGGACGATAATCAGGATATGCAGATGATACAATGTAAGCTTTCCTTTACCTACCATACAATAAAAAATAATGTGTATGGCTTTTCAAAAGATGCCAATTAAAATAAAAACCAGATTAAGGGAATGTTCCTTTCTGTATGGATATGGATACACACAACAGCAAGCCATAATGTTTGAGCAATGTAGTATTTTAGAATGGTAGCCCCAACCCCATAGTGGATTTACAGTGAGCATAGATAGGACAGTCACTCTAAAGACAACATGATAATGTACACTCATTGTAAGGACAGTCATAAATGAGGACATCTCACAGTGACTGTCCCTTGTATAATTGTCAATTGAATGTATTGCTATTGAACCACATTTATGCTTTTCTTCTTCAACAAATGACGACAGTCACTCTAAAGACAACATGATAATGTACACTCACTGTAAGGACAGTCACAAATGAGGACATCTCACAGTGACTGTCCCTTGTGTAATTGCCAATTGAATGTATTTCTATTAAACCACATTTATGCTTTTCTTCTTCAACAAATGAGGACAGTCACTCTAAAGACAACATGATAATGTACACTCACTGTAAGCGTACATTATCATGTTGTCTTTACAGTGACTGTCCTCATTCAAGTGGCAATTACACAAGGGACAGTCACTGTGAGAACTTCTCATTTGTGACAAGGACAGTCACACATGAGGACATCTCACAGTGACTGTCCCTTGTGTAATTGCCACTTGAATGTATTGCTATTGAACCACATTTATGCTTTTCTTCTTCAACTAATGAGGACAGTCACTCTAAAGACAACATGATGATCTCCTATCTATGATAGTGAGCATAGATAGGAGATCATCAACCCACCAGTCTCCCCATTAAAAAAAAATTATGTATTTGGTACTGCATAGTATTGGTACATTCTTCTGATCAGCAATTTTGGAAGATACATATCCTTTCCGGAAAGGCAATAGCCATTAAAAAACATGGCTATTGCCTTTCCGCTTTGATACCAATCTGTGCAAGTGATGGACGATAATCAGGATATGTAGATGATACAATGTAAGCTTTCCTTTACCAGCCATACAATAAAAAATAATGTGTATGGCTTTTCAAAAGATGCCAATTAAAATAAAAACTAGATTAAGGGAATGTTCCTTTCTGTATGGATATGGATACACACAACAGCAAGCCATAATGTTTGAGCAATGTAGTATTTTAGAATGGTAGCCCCAACCCCATAGTGGATTTACAGTGAGCATAGATAGGACAGTCACTCTAAAGACAACATGATAATGTACACTCACTGTAAGGACAGTCACAAATGAGGACATCTCACAGTGACTGTCCCTTGTATAATTGCCACTTGAATGTATTGCTATTGAACCACATTTATGCTTTTCTTCTTCAACAAATGAGGACAGTCACTCTAAAGACAACATGATAATGTACACTCACTGTAAGTGTACATTATCATGTTGTCTTTACAGTGACTGTCCTCATTCAAGTGGCAATTACACAAGGGACAATCACTGTGAGAACTTCTCATTTTGTGAAATTGCACAAGGGACAGTCACTGTGAGATGTCCTCATTTGTGACAAGGACAGTCACACATGAGGACATCTCACAGTGACTGTCCCTTGTGTAATTGCCACTTGAATGTATTGCTATTGAACCACATTTATGCTTTTCTTCTTCAACTAATGAGGACAGTCACTCTAAAGACAACATGATAATGTACACTCACTGTAAGTGTACATTATCATGTTGTCTTTACAGTGACTGTCCTCATTCAAGTGGAAATTACACAAGGGACAGTCACTGTGAGAACTTCTCATTTTGTGAAATTACACAAGGTACTTTCTTGTCTACATATGTTGTATACTAACCTGCAACTCTATTCTTATGCATTATAGTTGGGTGTTTTCTTATGTTGTTTCGTCATTGTTTTGTTTTTATTTTTAGGTAATTCAATGGATCTCATTGATGATATTGATGATGAAGATGATATTGAAATAGAAGGAAAGATTATGAGGAGGACAAGAGTCTTGCTTGTTGTTGTAATTGTTCTTGCCACTCTTGTTGTGTCCATAGCGGAGTGTATAAAAGAAGGTAGTTGAAATATGCGTAAGCGCACAAGAGATGCAATTCCTTTTTATAAGCGTGTTATCAACAACAATGAGATGGATTGCCATGACCAAATACGCATGACCAGACAATCCTTCTTTAAACTAGCCAATATTTTAAGGCATAAAGGAAGCATCAGAGATACAGAATTCCTCACGTTAGAAGAACAATTAGTCATGTTCCTCCATACTCTTGGCCACAATCTGAGGAATCGTAAGATTGCCCATAACTTTGGGCACTCTGGAGAGACGGTAAGCCGATACTTCCACAAGGTCTTGAGGGCTATCTTGGCGCTCCATTCGGATTATTTTATACCCCCTGGTCCAAACACTCCTCAGGAAATCAGTGGGAAGACCCGTTTTGATCCATTCTTCAAGGTATATCTCCCAGTGGTTTAATTTTGTTTAGAGTTGTAATCCTATTATTGCATGTTCATTAGACCTATGATTTATCTGACTATAGGACTATGTGGGAGCAATGGATGGATCGCATATACCAGTCACTGTCGATGTCAACCTACAAGCTAAATATCGTGATAGAAAAGGCAACTTGTCGCAAAATGTTATGGGAGTGTGTTCATTTGATTATAAGTTTCAATACATCCTTGCTGGTTGGGAAGGGTCTGCTATAGATAGCCGTGTTCTAGCTTCAGCTCTATCTAGAGCCGATCCATTGGTAGTTCCCCCAGGTTTGTAAAATATGATTATATTATTGAAGCATATGAAAAATAAGACAACGTTATGACAATGACATTTTGTTTTGTTTAGGTAAATATTATTTGGTCGATGCTGGATATCCAAACGTACCAGGATTTCTCACACCTTATCGGTGCACACGCTACCACCTAAAGGAGTTTTCAAGAGCAAACCCAATAAACACCCCACAAGAGTTGTTTAATCATCGACACTCCTCGCTTAGGAATGTAATAGAGCGTATATTTGGGATTTTGAAGCAACGTTTTCCTATATTGAAGCATGCGACATCTTATCAAATCAAGACACAAACACATATTGTTTTGGCATGTTGCATACTTCACAACTTCATTACGATAGAGGACGGCCTTCCATCTGACGTAGAATTTGAAGAGGAAGATGGTCGTGATGGGATAGATGTACCAGTGCTTGAGACATATGGGTTGAGCCAGCGTGAAAGAGATGATTGGGCCAATTTTCGAGATGAAATAGCAAGAAGGATGTGGGAAGACTATATATCCCGATCTTAGTCGGTTGAATAACTATTATGGCAATGTTTAAACTAATGTCAGATTTCATAAATTTCATAAACTGATACTATACATTAATAAAAGCCGTTATGCCATATTCAGTGTCGTCATGTTATATTCAATGTTGTTATATTTAATGTTGTCATATTATATTTAATATTCTCATGTTATGTTTAATGTTGCTATATTTTATATTTAATGTTGTCATGTTATATTTAATATTGTCATGTTATGTTTAATGCTACTATATTTAATGTTGTCATGTTATATTTAATATTGTCATGTTATTTTTAATGTTGTTATATTTAATATTTACATCAGGTATGTCTAGGGATGTAAACAAGGACAAGCACAAATGAGGACATCTCACAGTGACTGTCCCTTGTGTAATTGCCACTTGAATGTATTGCTATTGAACCACATTAATGCTTTTCTTCTTGAACAAATGAGGATAGTCACACAAGGGACAGTCACTATGAGATTTCCTCATTTGTGACTATGCTTACAGTGAGTGTACATTATCATGTTGTCTTTAGAGTGACTGTCCTCATTTGTGACTGTCCTTATAGTGACTGTACATTATCATGTTGTCTTTAGAGTGACTGTCCTCATTTGTGACTATCCTTACAGTGACTGTACATTATCATGTTGTCTTTAGAGTGACTGTTCTCATTTGTGACTATCCTTACAGTGACTATACATTATCATGTTGTCTTTAGAGTGACTGTCCTCATTTGTGACTATCCTTACAGTGACTGTACATTATCATGTTGTCTTTAGAGTGACTGTCCTCATTTGTGACTGTCCTTACAGTGACTGTACATTATCATGTTGTGTGTGCATCAGGTATGTCTATGGATGGTGACGTTCAAGTTATCCAGGCAACTTCTTCTTCCAAGAAGGTGTTCTGGACAAAAGAGATGGAACGCAAGTTGCTAGACTTGCTACAGGAGCAAGTGCAGCTTGGAAAGAAAGCTGAAGGGGGTTTCAAGAAAGAGGCTTGGACAACCATCGAAAGGAGGTTCAATAATGAGATGAAAATGAAGCTATCGAAGGAAAACTTCAAGAACAAGCTGAAAACTTGGAAACAAGGGTATAGAGTTATGAAAGACTTGAGGAATACAAGCGGCTTAGCCTGGAATGAGACTACCCAAACTATGGATGTTGATGATAGTGTTTGGGAGGAGTTGTTGAAGGTAACATGGTCTTCAAATCTCCTTTTAAGTTGAATATATCTTTTTAAGTAATGAAGGACCAATAATGAATTCAATTGTTATGCCATGATACAGAGAAAGGAATTTAAAAATGCCAGAATGTATAAGAGGCAGCCATTTCAATACTACAATGAATTATCCTGTATTGTTGGGAATGACATAGCTGAGGGCACTGCAGCTGCAACAACTCAAGAGATGGAGGAGGATTTCATTGATGATGGAGATTTCAGTTATCATGGTATGGATAATGCATGTTTTGAGACTGTTGCTGATTTGGCTAATGATGATAACGAATCTATTGATACACCTACATCGAACCAATCTACTGCAAGCGGCAAAGATAACCCTTCAACATCGTCAAGGAGGCCAAAGAGGAGGAGGGGAACATTGGCAAGTTCGTTGGATTTGATTTGTGAAGTGATCAAAGATCTGTCTGCAGGCATTACAGCAGGCCTTGCACAGCCTCTGAAAGTGGATAAATCATCTAGTTTGAGAAATGAGGCAGCAGAGTTGTATAAAGCACTTAAAGCAATCCCTGGCCTTCGTGAATCTACTATAATTGAAGCACATGAAAAGTTAATGCATGATCCACAATCAGCCGCATTGTTCTTGACAATGGATGAAGGGGAGAGAATCCAATATATGATATTGAAGTTTGGACTTTAGTTGATCGATGTTTATTAGGTCTTCTGTTTAAAATCAAAACTAACTAATGTCTCTTAACAGTTTGTGAAATCTGCCATGTTGCTAAACAGATTGTGAAATCTGCGGTTACAAACTCAATGTTGCTAAACAGTTTGTGAAATTTTCCATTTATAATCTCATTTGTGAAATGTTGCTTTTTGATACCATTTCACTTTTTCGGGCTATGGTTTTGAGTAGGCCCTAGGACTACAGTACTAATCACAGTGAATAACAGGGCAGTTTGATGGATTCGCACATTTAGTTGTTGAAAACTTGATCTCATGATGTTGTAAAGGGATTGAGGATGTTTGGCAATGGTCATTGAAACCTTCTACAGTATTGGAATGCAAGGAAAGGAGTTTTGAGTCTTGCTTTGACCACTGTTTTGTCATAGATCAGTGATGTTTGAGTCTTCCTTGACGAGAAAATGCTTGAGAAGTATAATCCTTGACAGCTAGCAGCTAGTTCCATATTAAATTTCAGAATATTCTTCATTGTTACAGAGGTCCATTTCTTCTCTTGTTGATGCATATTAAATTTCAGAATATACATTTTATTGGGAGGATCCATGTTGCCCACTTCTTTTGTCATAATGCATTGTTGACATGACAATATTACATATAACATGACAACATTAAATATAACACTACAATATGTCATAACTCATTATGGTTGATTCAACCTTGCAACTTTTTGTTTTTCTCAATGAATTTTGTTTAATTTTGGGATTGTTGATATAGGTGCATTATTGATATTGGTTTGATGGCTCTTCTCAATGTGCCAAGTTGTCCATGTGGTGGTGGGCAGTGCCAGTTGAAGATTTCACGGATAGTGGACAACCCTGGACGACAATATTGGTGTTGTCCAAACAGAAAAAAGGTTACTAATGTGTATATATTTAAATACTATTTATTATATTTAATGTTGGTAATGTAAATACTATTCATTATATTATAAAAACTAATGTAGATTGGGCATCATAGGGCTATCATGATTGTGGATACTTTAGGTGGGTCGATGACAACCCATCTACATTTATCCACCCATCTCCAGTCATCCACGTTCCAAACATCCACCCATCTCCACTCATCCACAATCCAGGATTTGAGTGCAAAAGTTGTCAAGCTAGGGCAAATGAAATTATATTTTTACGATGCCTTCTCTGTATTGTAATTGCATATCTTTTTTGCGACCATATGCGGAGATGAGCTTAAGCATTAGTCAGTTTTGTATTTTGATATTGTAATATGCGGAGATGAGCTCAGGAATTAGTCAGTTTTGTATTTTGATATTGTAATATGCGGAGATGAGCTCAGGAATCACATGATTTAACATTGTTTTCGTGGTTATTGCTTTGCAGAATTCTAACCTAGGTTTGTAGAGGAATTTTGAGGTTAATAGAGATATATCATTTATAAACTCATTTAATTGGTCGTGTTTTGATCTTGACAAGCGTGGATCATTCAGGTAAGAATCAAAGGAGGTCATAGAAGGTAATAATAATTAATAAGATTTTAAAAAAAAAACTCATACAAAAGTGAGCAACTGAATGTACTTCATTGGTGTACTAACAAAAGCACAAAGTAGTTGTATGTTCTATGTATGCAGTGCCTAGAGACAAAAACAAGAGTTTGGACATGACAGAGCATCAAAGACTCATCAGACTAAATTATAACATTGTATCTGCATTATGTAAAATGAGGAATGCCTCATTCAAGTTGTAACACTGTATCTGCATTATGTAAAATGAGGAATGCCTCATTCAAGTTGTAACACTGTATCTGCATTATGTAAAATGAGGAATGCCTCGTTCAAGTTGTAATTTTATATCAGTTCATGACTTTGTGGGGCTAGACCGGAGGTTTTCTCCACCCAGCTCTTTCCTACCGGGGCTCCTATTGAGCTGGGTTGACAACATTTTGTAAAAAATAAATAATAAAATAAATGACTTGTTTATAAATTTGTGTATTTTGGGTCTACATATTTTATAAATTTGTATAGGATTTTTTTTTTAATAAAAAAGTTATACAAAATGTTAAAATTTTTATAAACTTATAAACATAATTTTATTTCAAAATATTATAAATATTCAAAATCGCATACAAATGAAATAAAATAAGTATTCAAAAACAAAATAAAATATTATAATATTATTTTATTGCAAAAATAAAATAAATATTCAAAAACATGAACAAAATGTGAAAAGCATCATAACATTTGAAAAAATCACAAATTGTTATAAAGACATTAAAAACAAATTCTCATTCAGTGCATATTCCAATTCCAAAATGCGGCACCCAAACGCGGAAAATACATCTTCTCGGTCATCTTCCAGGTGCGTCCAAACGGGTCGAACACATATTCCGGATATCATTTTGAGGATATGATATTCCAGAATTGCAACATATTCCAGAATTGACTATATCCGGCATTCCGTATGCCTGTGTCCAAACGGGCCCTAAGGTTGTATTATTTTTTAATGACTTTGGTGAGCCTAAGAGGGTACAATATTGTGTAGTTAATAAATAATTGCAAATTGGATTTGAGATAGACATGCATTTTCCATTGACAAACATCTTCAATAGTAGGCAACTCTCTATAAAGAAGCATTTTGTTTGGTACCTACATTTAGTTTGGACTTAAAAATTGAGTTAACATTGACAATAATTCCAATTTCTACAAAGTCTTGTAACTTCAAAAGTCTACGTGAGAGGATAAACGAAAGGCCAAGATAACCACACTAGTGTCCTAGTTATCAATACCAAAGATGAAAGGAACTTTACTTTACTTTTTTTTTTTTTAAGTTTTGCAACCTAATAATTGTTCGAGTGTACATATGTTCTATATTTTTGCTAATATATTAATTTTACTAACAAATTAATGTTCTTTGTTATATGTTTTAATTTTATTTTTAACTTTAATATTCTTCTAAAATATATTTTTATTTTTCTGTATTATCATGATGTCAAAACTATAGTACTATTCTTTTGGATGTTTCTTGTATTTAGTAATTTAAATTTATTATACTAGTTATAATATAAACTTAGCAAACTAATTGTCACATCCCTCTAAAATACCTTATTTTAATGATCTACTCATGTTTGTGCCCTAGAGGGTTTCTAGTTTCAATTAAACAATGGTTTTCCATAATTGTGCCCTAGATGGTTTCTAGTTTCAATTAAACAGTGGTTTTGCATAATTGTGCCCTACATGGTTTATGGTTTCAATTAAACAATGGTTTTGCATAATTGTGCCCTAGATGGTTTATGGTTTCAATTAAATAGTGGTTTTTCATAATTGTGCCCTACATGGTTTCTGGTATATGAAACAATGGATTTTAACTAAAAGATGCCCTAGATGGTAACTACTTTTTATTCTTGTTTCATGATGCATTAGACTAGGATAGTATATATAGAATGTCATGAAGAGTTTCATGTATATCTAGACTAGATATTATTGTTATCTTGCATTATGCAATTATTGAAATATAATGTCATGGTTTCAGACTGACTACTTTTGTTTTGGCAAGTGAATGCAAGATCGACTTGGCCTGTAAGGAAAGGGGGGAAAGATATCATTGGGAAAAGGGGAAAGAGATATGATTAAGGTCAATGATTAACTGGATTACTAAGGACTGGTGAGTACTGATTAGAACTGAGTTAGTGCGACCTTGTCAGCCTAGGTCACTAGTATGATTTGGGGAACGATGTGTTCTCTTATGTCTTCTTTCAATTTGGTGATAACCACAAAGTCGTTAGATGACTGCCATCGACTTGCACCACATTCGACTTAAGCCTTGGTATGCTTGTTGATGTCTTCACGCCAACATTCATTTTTAATACTTTAATAATTAATTTTATCAAGTGATTATATAAGTATATGTATGTATGTATAGTCATGGTATAAATGTGAATTTACATGTGTGTAGATAAACGAATTGAATACTTAAGTTGTATTATCTACATGTGTAAATACGACATAGAAATGTCAATTACAACTATACATACATGTGTATCCATATATTATTATTTGACAGGAAATTGGTTATCTTAAACACTTAATTTATTCATTTTGTTGATATTTAAAATAAATTATATTTTATCAAAATTTTAATAACTATTAAGTTGGTTGTTAATTTTAGGCTTAACTGCCTATCTAGCTCTTGATCAGGTTCTCCTATATTTTTGCTAATATATTAATTTTACTAACAAATTAATGTTCTATTTTATGTGTTTTGATTTTATTTTTAACTTTAATATTCTTCTAAAATATAGGATATAATTATTTTCATTTTTTTGTATTATCATGATTATACTATTCTTTTGGATATTTCTTGTATTTAGTAATTTAAATTTATTACACTAGTTATAATATAAACTTAGCAAACTAATGTAGAGAGTTCAAGGTGTTCCATCCATCTACACTCTGCATAGACATTACACTCTATATTGATTAAAAAAACCAATAATCAATAACAATTTTACACTTCATTTCTATCAAAAAGTGGTAATTAATGTATTTATTTTTTTTAAATGTTGAATCAATAGACATTCACCAAAAGAAATGATGTTATTGGGCAAGATAAAGGTGTACAAGAGTTTTTTGATCCATCTTAGGCATTTACATGAATTTTAAATTTTAATATTTTATATTATTTTACAATAATGATTGGATTTGTTTCTACATGTAATTATAGGCACATTAATGAAAATAGTCAAATATGTTGACATTTAATCCTAGATCCCATCTTTGACTAATAGGGTTTTTATAAAGTCACTAGCCTTCTTATAATGGAAACTTCCAAATTCTACTAGAATGTATATTTCAATTTGAAACTACCCTAAAAATATATTGATGTTAAGATAACGTATGACTAAATTCAAATTTTAAAAAGATATAATTTGATTTTAATAAATTTAAATAGAACAAAATTTTAGCTATGATACAATTTTTTATTCAATAATTTCATTTATAAAGAATGTCATGTTCCATGTAATTAAAGTTAAGTTTTTCTTAAGGTATCCATCTCTAATAACTCATTAAAAAGATGAACTGCCAACTCAAAGAAAACAGCCAGAATCAAAATGATACTTTTACAAAATTAAGGTAACAGCACAAAGTTGATAAAGTTTCAATCATTTTTAAAGAAATATTGTGTATAACTTAAAGCGCCTCTTCAGAATAATTGCTTGTATAACAACTTAAATTTCAATTTTCTGATAGGATAGATCTGTTTTAACCAAATCTCCAACGCTAAAATCATTATTTTCCATCACAAATTTCCACAAAACTTCATTCAAAGGTAGAATTTAAAATCAGATGAAAAGCTTAAATAAAAAAGATTATCACTACCCAATAAATTGTAGTTTTTTTGTTTTCATTTTTAAAAAAATTTCTTTCGATGTTGTAAATTTTATCAATTTTTGACTTTCGTGTTAACAAGGATATAGTGCAATGGTGAAGTCATAATATTGTTGTTTTTATTAAATTGTGGAAGGGCTCCAATTTGCTATAGATAGATTTGACCATAACTATCTAAATCTAAATTGGAACAAAATCATTCACAAAAACAACAAAACAAGACTACCAGAAAAAAACAGCAAGACTAGAGCCAACTAAGTTGCAAAGTAATTTTAAACAGAGCTTTGCTTTTGTTTCTGTGACATCCTAATCAGAGATTTTCTTTTGTGTTGTACAACTGTTCAAGTAGATCAATCTTTACAATCACAGCAATGCTGACCCATAGAAGTGTACATAACCGATGCTTGAGCTCAGATTGCTCCTTTTTCCTAATAACAGTCCAACTTGCATTGCATTAATTTGATTTATATTATGCACCGAATAAAGCATGACTTTCATGTTTATATGCTGATCTGCCAGTTCATATTAGATGGGATGCGGCTAAGCTCCATACAAAATGTATCATTGACCAAATTTCAAAAACCAGAAAACACAACAATTTTTTGTGAAATTTCCAGCATCTGTTCTTCATGATCTAAATATTTTGTGGTCAAAAACCACAAAAAATTTGCAAAAAAATTACAATATTTTAGCAAATCTGAAAAAAAAAACATTAACATTTTTTTTTTGTCTTTGGTGCATTTTATAGATCACTTAGCCCCTGCCTATTAGATACATGTAACATGAAACTCATTTGCAATCTTAATTTGAGAGTTATTATCTCTATATAGAGAACTCTTATTGATTGAGTCTGTGAAGGAAGGCAAACACATTATGCCTGTGTAACTTAGGGGTGGAAATCCTTTATAAAGGGATCTTTATTTTGTAGAATGAAAGCTGCAATTAAAAAACAGAGTGTTCTGTTAAAAACAGGGGGAGAATGTACACAACTGATACTTCCACCGTCAATTACATTCAGAGACTTGCAGTTCCATCGTCATGCTGAGTTCAATGTTTAGGCATAGTTTACATACATCTAATTTTAGATTATTGTTTGTTTTTATCTCCCAATATTAAATTATAGAAAATAATGCAGAACAGCATGTAATTTGAGCGACAGTTAATATAACAAGAAGAAAGGGGTGAGTCAACAGAAATATATTTAGAATGAGTGACATCATAATGGACAACATCATTACCAGGACGACAATCAGAAACCTCGAAAGAAACCATGACATCACTATCAAAATGTCACAAAATTGTTGTTATGAACTTAGGATTACTAGGATTTAGTTATTTACTGGACCACTGAACTCCTAGATCATGTGCTTCCTCTGAACTAATATTTTTAAAATACCCATTGTGCTCAGAATTTAAAATACCCATTGTTTGATGCAAAACAGAGACTCGGAAGAAGTATACATGGATAGCAATTCTCTGCTACACTGTGTAGCGGTCTTCATCGTATGTGAGAATCACCATATAGAAATATGAACACATTTGAGACTGGGAGGCAAAGCACAGTAAGGTGGCCCCTCTTGCATTTTAAATGGAGTACAAAAGAGGAATATGAAAATTATAATGAAAGTAAACATTTCCTATACTGATTACTTCTAATTTATATTAATTTAGATGCATTATCAGTATAACAATATCAAATCGCTAGAAGCGTCCATAAGCCGCGAAAAACCTCAAGCAGTCTGTGCTCTTCTCCCATCACAATCAATCCTTTCTCCACTTCACCCTCGCCCGAACCCCATTTCTCTACTCTGTACTCCTCTGTTCTGTGAGACCTTGAACTTTGTGTGAAGACACCTGCCCATACCCATCTACCTTCCTCCACCTCCGTTGAAGATATTTCATTACTAACAGAAGATATCCGGAATTGCATACGTGGAGTAATACAATTTATAATTAAACATACGATAATGGCATCACCATTGGGCGATCGCTTCTGCACCAGTTTTGGTTCGTAGTAAATTTTTTGGTTAGCGATGGAGTCAACGAGAGAGTGTCTCGGAAAGGCAAAGGAGTTGACATGGAAGGCCGCATCAGGGACTGCCTGGGAACATACTATAATTTCACCTGCCAATTTCTGCAAATCCCATGCAAACCAACATTCAGCGACATCACAATCACACCAAAATAATGAGAATTCTAAATTCCTGGAAACTATTATTACCTGAATGCTTTGAATACAACTTTCAACACCAGATTTCCTGTTTGCTCTGAGTTCCACTCTTCTCAATCTTTCCATGCGCTCCAAACTTTCTATCCCCTGCACCCCCCACCTGGTATCAGCTGTCAACTCCTCCAATGCTGTGCAACTTTCCAAACCTTGTATTTTATTGACTCCTTAGCTGCCCCGGAGAACAAATTCTTTGAGTGAAGCTAATTGTGCAAAACTGGGAAGTGCCCCCACCTCCAGACACTTAATTATCCTGAGCTTTTCAATGTTAACCAGGTCAACAATACAGCTGATGTTTTTTAGAATTTTACACCCCTGCAAACACAAGTCTTTGATTGTAGTCGGGAGGACTTCTATCTCTGTTAGCTGATGAATATTATTAAGTTCAAGAGTCTCAAGGACAGGACAACAGTCTTGAGAGATGGATATTTTGGACACTTTTATTCCAGATAACGTTATCCACTTAAGGTTGGACAACGACGAAGCAGATAACCCCATGCCGAGATTCAATTCGCTGATTGGGCACCTGTATATAACCAATTTTTGAAGACTATTCAGCTGCCTAACTGAGTTTGGTAAAGATTTCAGTCCTGAAGAGATTATCTCTAAATTCTCCAAGAGATTAAGACGACCCACATTGTCTGGCAAACACTCCAGCTTGGGGCAGTTTTCAATCCTCAGATTAGTCAAAGAAGACAAATCTTCGAGAGAAGTTGGCAAGCTTGTCAGCAGCTGACTCCCTATCTCCAAAACTCGCAACTTCCTCAGTTGACCAATGTTCATAGGCATCTCCCTTAAGCTACTGCACCCACCTAAGTACAGCTCTCTCAAAGATTCCTGTTTTGTAATGTGAGAAGGCAATATTTCCAATTGCTTGCACTCAGAAAGTTTCACATACTTGAGCTTTGTAATGTTTTCCAGAATGCCTGACTGTAAGGTAAGTTTATCACAGTAGCATAGGTCAAGATGTTGCAGGAGAATGAGATCTCTACAAGAGTCTGGCAACATCCTGAATTCCCCATTAACATTCAAACTTAGATGCCGCAGGCTTTTCAAATTGCCGAAGCTGCTGGGTAATGATGATAGTTCAGAACAAGCAGTAAATTCCAGATGTTCCAGCGATTGGAGAAGACAAAATTCTTCTGGTAAACTCTTCAACCTTTTTGCAAACTTAACGACTATTTTCTTCAAATGAATGAGACGTCCTATTGAGTTTGGAAACCTTTGAAAATTAGAGCATTCATCAATAATCAGCCCTCTTAACTGTACAGGAGCCTGCAGCAGAATGTCAATGAGATGCACATTGAACGTATGATTATAAAAGTATTGTAATTAAGCTTTAAAATTGTCTAGAAGGAAGATTCTTACATCAGTGTCAATCTCCCACAATTCTTCTAAGTGATTATCCCTCGTTACTTTTTCACGGAGATCTAAAACCCTCAAATTCTTCAAAAGATTCAATGAGCGAAGATTTTTCTGCCCTATGTCAAACCAACGAAGCCACAGTAGCTCTTTAGACATAACCCCAATTACCTGATTATAGTAATTTCCTCTAACCTGAAAAATTTTTAGCCCAAGCGTTGACGGTGAAAGGCTACAAGATCCTCCGCTAGTGTTGACTAAGACCTCCCCGCCAATGGAGCATTGAGGAAACACTCCTACGCCACTTGTGGATCCAGCTGTTGTAGATGTTATTCCTCGAATGCAAATTCTCTTATCAATTTTAAGGGAAAAAATCAGAAGCTTATAGAAACAATTATAAATCCTAAAAACAGGGAAACAATTTACCAAATATTAATCTTACCTGTGCTTCAGTATGAACTTTGATAATTTGATATGGAAACCAAATTCGGTAAGGCGATTGATGATTTGCGATTTCTCTTTCTAAATCTCTTAGGTGATCATGCATTCTTATATGATCATTGTCATCAAGTTCGACAAGACATTTATTCTGAAGTCGTTCCCAGCTATGAAGACCACTCCACCTTGATCCATCCCAAACATTAATAGCCAAAGTTTTCTCTTCTCCAGTGAAGAAACAGGCAATATCTAAGAATATCTCCTTTTCTTTGTCATCTAAAGCATCATAACTCACTTTTAACCTCTGTTTAATATCTTTGGGCAGTATTCTAGAAATCTTATCCAATTGATACATCCAATAATCTTTGTTGAAATTGCCATATAATTGTGCTCCAAAAACCTTCAGGGACAATGGTAATCCATCACAAACATTAAGAAAATTTTCAACCAGAGACTCAAACCCTTGAAGTGGAAAGGACTGCAAAAAAGCATACCAACAAAAAAGTTGTATAGCATAATGTGGGTCCAATGTTTTCATTTTATATACTGTCGAAATTCCCCAGGATCTAAGCACTTCAAATTCTCGTGTAGTCACTAAAATCAAACTACCCCATCCAAAGCTGTCCTTAATAGGCAATAGTGCATCTAGTTGTTCCACATTATCCACATCATCCACCACTATCAATACTTTAGCAGATCTCAATTGGCTAGCAATCATAGCCTTCCCCATTTCTACATTGTTCACTTGTACATCTTTGAGACCAAGAGCCTCCAATAATTCTTTCTGTTTAGTATGCAATACACTTTTCTGAGCAGCATCTCTAACATCAAATAGGAAACTATACTTTTCCATTGTTTTATATTTGTTGTTATAAAAATGTTTTGCAAGAGTGGTCTTGCCAGAGCCACCCATTCCCCATAATCCCACAATATGCACAGGGTGTTGGCGTTCCGTAGATTGAATTGTCATTTCAAAGTCATTTAGGGCTTCATCTAAACCGATTGGATGCTTGGCAACCACAAATGGCACATTTTTTATTACATCCAACACAGAATTAACGATCTTCTTGAGCAGATCCACCTCGTCGCTTGACATATACAACAGCAGCAAAACCAAAAAACACAAACATCGCTTTAGAAACTGAGGTCAATGTTTACTGAAGTTAACAGAGTAAAAAATTGAAATAATTCTAAAGATTAAATTATTAAGAGATCTAAAGATTAAAATTATGGAACGAATTCGGAAGGAAAGCGGTTAGAAAAGGGTAAAGATATATGGTGCTTACTCCTTGCTATTAACAACGTGACCGGTATTAGAGGAAACATGGTAGAGTGCATTCTTCCACTCCCGAAGCTTTTCTGGCGTATGCCTACGCTTCTTTTCGTGCAGGGAAAATGCATCAGCAAAGACTCCTCTTGCATATCGGACATCATCAGGTTGAACATGGAAGAAAACAGGTACAATCTGGGTGCCAGTTTTGAGCATAAACGAAAGCTCTGCCAAACACCATGGGGATTGGGCATAATTCTTTGAAAATATAGCTAAATGGAGCGAAGCACTGCGCAGTGCTTCTTCTAATTCTTTAGGTAAGGAATCCCCCAGTTCAAGCTCTTCTGAGTCGAGAAAAATCCTTAAGCCCATGCCATTTAGCGTATTGTAGAGAGTGGTTGCAAGTGTCTTTTTAACGTCGGGGCCACGATGATTAATAAATACATCGTATGGCAGCTTTTTCGTGCCAGAAGATACTGGATATGGTGCCATGCCTTGGAAAGCATTTGTAAGCTCATTCTGCGATTGACTAGCTGGGGTCGACGTAGGTGCCACGGAACTGGACTGATCTAAACGCGTAGAAAAGAAGCGAGAAAACCAACCAAAGCAGGATGAAAATACGCTTACCACTGAATAAGTAGCAGAAGCAGATGTAGCTGCTGGAACTGCTTGACAAGCACGTGTATCCTCGTTATCGGGCTGACGCCCAGTGTTGAAACCTGAAGTAGATGCCATGGAACTGGAATGAGCTTATTGTTGGGGAACCCCTCTGTTTGACGAAGGAAGTAGCAAAGAGCTTTTGATAAAAGATAAGTACCATACGGATCCGATGCCGGTATAGATGGCAGTGGCAAAAAGCATTTACCGAGTGGGCGAATAATACCATGTATTGGCACAGGAAACTAAAGTGTGAGAAAAGCAGAATAATCTGACTGGCGTGTGGAAGAATTCTAAGAGGTAGACCCACTTTGTTCATGAAAGCACGGGGCCTCCATTAGGAATCCTGTGCACCTATCACTATATTACAAAAAGTAAAGATACCGCACATCGCCAGTCTCGGTTAATTGAAATTGGTAAAGAAATCAATAATCTTGCTCAATTACAATAATTTAATACGCCTGTAAGCTTTAATCAATTGCAATATTTTAAATTGTTCAGATGTCGCTTATATCTTTTTAGGTCTTGTTTAAACTTATATTTTTCATTATAATGTTGTATATCACATTGCAATAATACGTCTGTTGTTTATTAAAGTACGTGCATTGGAAGGAGGTGGAAGAGGTATTCTGATAGGTTTTTTATTTGAAAGCATAAATGAAGATTTTGATAATAAAGGGAAGTATATAAAATTGACGGTCTACAAATATGTAGCATTGAAGAAGGAAGTCTTGTACATAGTAGCATCTATTTTGGATGAATTAAAGTTACAATAGTGTTCTACTGTATTTTTTTGGAGGTCATCCTAAGTAAATGTGGCACCGAAATGCACGGAAAGACATAATAAAATGTTGTATTTATAAATACAATTATTTGTTGTTTCCTCTACCTGATCAGCAAGGGAAGATCAGCAAGTGTGAACCTGTAGAAGAGAAAATGCTATGCCCTAAACCTATAGTGTATTACATTATGAGTAGTGACTTGTGGCTACCTTAACTCTTAAATAAGTTACATAATCATAAAATTATAATCATCTATAAATATTTAGCTTATCTTAAGGGTTATAGTTAAGTATCTAAGTCAGTCTAGATGGCAACCAAGGTATAATTAGGTATATATAAGAGTTAATGGTTAATTATTATCATCATGTTCAATATTGTGTTATTATTGAAGACTATTAGAAATATTCCCCTCAAAGTAGATTAAGAGGTTGCCCCATCAACTTAACATATTATTATAAAATATGTGCTGTATTCTTCTATTGTACAAGCTGTTTAAATATATAAAGGAAGAAATAAGAAGTTGTTCTTTATCAAAAATACATCTACGAACTTGGCAGAAACCTTTCGATGTTGTAATCTTAACAGACTATTTGCAAAGAAAAGGAAAGCTTCCTAATTTAGTAAGAAAGCTTAAATGTTTGTAAGTTGGTACTCATGTTTTTGGTGCCCTTTCTGTTGTTAATTTGTGTTTTCGAGTTGGCTTGCTATGTCATTTTTAATATTCTAGCTTACAATTATCATCTGGAATTTTATCCACCACATACCATCTCTTAGAGTCCATCCTATAGTACCTTGATGACTTTTATTGATCAGATGTCATCCAAGTTCCTCTTCTATGGTGCAGGACGTGGTGCACCCTAAGCTGATCTCATATGTCTCTGAAGCTCTGTAAAAATGGAAACTCTGTTAGGGCCCTGTTATTTCAGAATATTCAGTTTTCGTTATAAAAATTTACATGCAAGCTAGTTTCTGACATTCTGACACCAGGGCATCTAAACTAGGCCAGTGGCAATTTAACAATTCAAGTGAAAATGACAGGACGGAATTATACTTCCATGGGTTCCAAGCACATTGTCGAACTCTGCTGATCAATAATTTAATTCATACCTGTAAGCCAAAATGCAGACTGAGAAATATGTTGTGTTTCTCAGCATTAGCACAGTGTTCCACTTCTTGCAATGATCAAATTTTAATTTTATACCCGTGCTTCGGGTTTTTGACCCAGAGGAAATGTGGACACTTTTAAACCTTCGGAAGATCCAAGGTTTCACCATGCAAGCTTGCTTTCTTTGCTAATGCATTTTCCAAATTTCAATATTTTGTTGATAGGTACGCCACATTTGGATCATTTGTTTACAACATAGATCATTGCTAGTCTTAGTATTGACAATTCATTTTGGGTTGTGTTGTTTGTGTTGAAATCCTCCATCAATCATGTTAAAAGGATGTTTGTGTGTTTTATTCTTCACTGTAAACCTCCTTCCATCAGTGATTGTCGAACAATTCCTGCCTTTTGAATATCTTAGTTTCATTTTTAAGTTGAAAAAAAAAGATTATAGAATTTTCTTAAACTGTGGGACCAGTTACAGCTAGTTTAGCACACTTGCAATCCGGTGGTCTAATTTGATGTCAGAAAATTTGCATAATTTAATATAGTGAAAACAAAGATGACACCGAACACATAAGATTGTCTAGATTAACGCCTTGTAAATGACATCGATACGTCAAAGAAGTAGTGAAATAAAACCCACCGCAATTATGATCCAAATTCAAAAACTGCATAAGCATTATCATATGGAAATGATAGAGAACTCAAACATGAACCTCAACTACATTTTGAGTGACATTGCACCTTTGATCATAAAATAAACAGAAATCGGGACTAGGATTCGAGGTTCAGAGCCTAATCCTCTATCATTCTATTGTTTTCTGTGGGACTGCCTGCTTTTCAAAATTTTGAGATGTGACACTTCACTTCCAGTCTGGTGCATGGCTTCTCTTTGACAAGGGCCGTTTGTTTGGTAAACAATATGACGGTTAAGAATGGCAGCTTAGGTTTGTTTACGCATTAAAGAGGCTCCATAATTTATGACTTTTCCACATCCATATTATATGCCCGCTCTTAGATTTGACGTTTTCTAATTGAAGCATACAACATAATATCAACTCACAACCCAACCTCATTCTTCGAAGTCTAGGGTCACACTTCATTTTTCAAGCCTAAAATATAAATAAAAGGACTAAATCTAGAACTCACCTCCATGAATCCAGACCCGCCAAGCAGCTACACCCATCATAGCATATAATATTGTCCACACAACAGGAAAAGCACAATTCTGCAAAAAAATGCGGCAGTAAAAGTACATAATAACAGTTGAAAGGGTTGTCAGTTTAGCTAATTGTTTGTGCACTAAATCCACTCTAGTGTAATTACTAAGTACAAATTCAAGATGCCAATAGTTCCAAATTTCAGAGACTTTATGTTAACTATTGAGCTATTTCAATTAAAAAACATATAACCAGCCCTGTAATAGGTCTTAAATCACAACATCCAAGCTGCTCACTACAAATCATGATTTCATTATTCAAATAAGCGTTTGTGATTAATGCAAAACATATTAGTAAAAGCATATTCAGACTGCTTACCAAGGGAGTCCATGGTGGTTTCTTGAGCTGTTTGTACCAATCTGCAAAACCAATAGTTATGGGATCAAATCCACGTGAATACAACAAAAACCACTCGAACCCATTTCTTGAGTATAAATCCTAAACAAGCCCAAATCGAATTAATCCCCAACAATATAAGACTAATCTAAACCCAGGTCATTTTCTATTGAGTTAGAAATACGGGATTTGATAAAAATACAATACCACTATTTCCTCCATCCCCTGCTAGAGTTTCAATGAGTCCCACTCCAATAGGTAGAGCCACTGAGAGGATTAAAGCGGATGCATTGACAAGCCCCCTTCAGGTAATTTTCTTTGCAATTTTACAGCCAGAGTTTGACCATAACAACACATATTTATATGGTCCTAACCTAAATAACTTATCACTAACAATAAGTAAACTAGAATCGCTCAAAACATGAACGATTGCAGTGTAAAATCATGAACAGATTATAGAGCACAGCAGCCCAGAAGAAAAGAAAACCATTTTTTCCCTGCTATAGAAATACATTCTGCTATATTTATCGTTCTTTTTTCCACATAAATAGCAGTCCCCAAAGCAAACTAACAAACTCTTATAGAATTGGTAGGAACCACAAGGCGGTTCATGCAAGTTTCTTGAAAAAACACATGATTTTGAATAAGAGAAAGAGTAACCAGACACAGCTTGGCTTCAAAACGTATAAGCACCAAAAGTATTCCTAAATATTCGTAGTTCTCCTTCCATATCAGTGCTGGAAAGCATTAATTGCTACCACCAAACTACAATGTATTGTCGAACACAGTATTTAATTTAGAAGCTTCCCATCGCCCATTGTCGGCCTTTGTTCATTCAAATAATTATGACTGATGCATTTTGTTCTAGAGTTTTCTCCTACCGTCATCCATATCGTTCACATGAGTATCAACTGTATTGCAAGACTACAGAATTCTAGACTGTTCTGAGACCTCTATAAATAAAGGCATTATGTAGGCATTTAGGCATCAGATCTTTATTTGATCATTGTGGATCATAAGTGGAGGAAGAATGCTGCATTCTAAGAAGATGTAAGAGTTTATTATATTGATTAATGAAGAATGGTGTTGTAAAACCGAGTTTATAAATCTGTGTATTTATTTTAGACTGTGTTTATCTCCACTCCATCCACCTCCTACAAGTGGTATCAGAGCACAGGTTTGGAGATCATTTGGAGATCATTTGGAGATCCTGTTACCATTTGTGACAGACGTTGAGAAAAGGAGATCTTGTCACCATTTGTGACAGACCTCCACAAGAGCAAATTGTTTCAAGGAAATTACAAGCTGTTGAAGAAGACCCAGCTGTAGCTGAAGATTAAGATCACTGGCAAAAGAAGATCGGATGCAGTCAAGTTTGTTGAATGCATGAAGGAGATATTCAAGAATACAGCCGTAGCTGTTGAAGGAATTGATAAAGGACAATAAGGAAGATTGAAGGCAGGTGAAACTACTTTAAAAAATGATAAATTGCTGAAGCATAATCAATTGGAGAAACATGCTGTGAAGTTTGTAGGATGTATTCCAGATTGAAGATTTGAAAAATTGTTTGAAAGATTGTTATAGCAATTGGATAAAATCTTGATGGTAGTGGTAGCAATTAAGGGGGAGTGTTGGAAAGTATTAATTGCTACCACCAAACTGCAATGCATCATCAAACACAGTATTTAATTTAGAAGCTTCCCATCGACTATCGGTGGCCTTTGTCCATTCAAATAATTATGACTGATGCATTTTGTTCTAGAGTTTTCTCCTACCAACATCCATATCATTCACATGAGTATTGACTGTATTGCAAGACTACAGATTTCTAGACTGTTCTGAGACCTCTATAAATAGAGGCATTATGTAGGCATTTAGACATCAGATCTTTATCTGATCATTGTGGATCATGAGTGGAGGAAGAATGCTGTAGCATTCTAAGAAGATGTAAGAGTTTATCATATTGATTAATGAAGAATAGTGTTGTAAAACCGTTTATCTCCACTCCATCCACCTCCTACAATCAGCCCAGCCCACATGTTTGTTAGGTTTGCTTAGGTGATGAAACTAAGCACCTTTCACTTCTCCATATTACTTATTGCAACCACATTTGTTGTCTCTAGTACAACTTGAGAGAATATATTCAAAATACTGGCATACAAGTTTATTTTGAAAAACTACAAACAGTATCTACCAAAATCTATTGCAGTAAACTTAATTTTAAAAAATAGGTTATTCCATAATTGCAGATAAGAAAATAGATTATTCATAGACAAATGATAAGAAAACATTCAAAATGCTAGCATGTAAGTTTACTTTGAAACACTACAAACAGTAGATTTTTTTAAAAAATAGGTATTCCTCTATTGCAGATACGCTGGTCATTATTGGTTCAATTAATTGCCACCCCCATCTTAAGACTGCAAATGCAAATCCACCTCCACAATGCCTGGAAGTTGCACAATTTCTACAATAGAACCACACATGACAACACATTTTCTACAATAATGCATACAAATCTCAAACTTGAATTACAAGTCTATGACAATGCCAACTTCAAATCTCTTCTAGCAGCTGAAAACAAAATAGAAAAAAAACAAGACCACAATTGCCACTATTATTTTCATATTCATGGTAGAAACTATAACCATATTCTACCATAACCATATTAAGCTTCTTGCCAAATCATATAAAAGCTTCAGTCCGTTGTTTTGAACAAAAACATCTCAATGAACTTCTCTTTAACTAATCCAACCAACAGAATAAAGGAAATTTGCCTAATTATTGAAGAAACATAATTAAGATGTTTGTATGATAAATCTCAAAATCAACAATGAAAAACCTCAAAATAAAAAGTGAAGTAAGAAAATGAGCTACTGCAGACCCTTGCTAAAAATCGATTTGAGAATTTGCTAATTTTAAGAAACCAATTAAACATTTCCTAAAAGTTATAGGGATACTTGTAGGAGATAATGGACAATTTCGTAATGCAACTTCTAAGAACTGTTATACAAAGTTTGCCCTTGTACAAAAAGGATAACACTACAGAATCTCAAATACTTAAATAGTTTCAGAAAAGGCCCTATGATAGAAAACACGGAACGTTTATTTACATAAATAAAACTATACACTAATTCTTTGCAGGAAGAAGGTTGAATTTCAATATTTGAGCTGTAAAGATCCAAGACAGGACCTCGGTAATGGAAAAAACGTTAATTGAGCAAAGCCGAGAGAAATCAACCAACCCGGAAGGCTCAGGTCCGCACACGAGTCAAAAAATAAGAATTACAATAGACCATTCAAGATCATCCATCCATTTATGTTTTCATAGGCGTTGATTCGCTTTTCACTCAATGAAACTAAATAATGAAATCGTCCATGAAATAGACTTTGCAACATGTAAATGTAAATGATTTAGAATAATGGTACCTGGAGGTACCATTATTGCTAGAAGAAGACTCTGAATTGGAATTGGATGATTGAAATGGCCACAGGAAAGACAGAGGATTGTTGTGCCTACTTTGAGCTTGATTCTCTGCTCTGATACCCAAATCTGAAACAAACCCTCTTCTAAATATTACAGAGGAATTTTTGGAGCTGCTGGACTCATTTGTGGTACTGCTGCTACGGCGGGGGCTGGAGAATCTGCCAACTGCAAAACAACCACTAGGGAGGCCCCATATTGTTAGGCCACTATTCTCTTCAGGAGTTGGACCAATGCCATTCTCACTCTGCCCTCGGCCATATGCTTCCTCCTCTGCCGGCAGTTCATGGCGGCAAGCAGGGCAAGAATTGTGCTGCGCAAGCCATGGCAGAATGCAGTTAGCGTGGTATATGTGCTTACATGGCATCTCCCTTGCTTCTCCTCCAATCTCAAACTGATGGGTGCAAACAGCACAGTGAGAGTCGATGCTGAGGTGTTTCTGAAAAAAGGCGTAGTTTAATTCAAAATTAGCTCCATCATTGATGATTTCATTCTAGAGTATTATTTAGAATCAACTAATGTCCCACAGATTTCCATTGTTTATATATATATATAAATTGGAATTTTGGTGCAAGGGTTTGAGTGGGCTCCCTCAACCATTCATCACTACCCATATGTCAAACAAAATTTATGTGATGATTTATTGGGATTAAATTGTGCAATTTGGAGTCAAAACCAAATTGACTAAAAAAATTATCAAAATGTATGATGCAGGAGCATTCTGGGTGTAAGAGCAATCTTGCATCACTTAAAAATATTTCTGGTTTTGTTTTTAATAAGGGCTATCTTGTGCAGAGCTTCTATTTATGGAAACTTATTATTTTTAGTAAGTTAGTCATACGATCTCGGAATGTTCTGATTTCACAGGTGGAGGTTCATCTCAGTCATTTCAACTTACCAGTTGAGTTTCATTGCCACATTATCAGTATCAGTGAAGTTATTGAGGTTTTTGAGTACGAAATCTTTGAGCTCAATTTTAAAGGCCTTAGAGGCTCCGAATCGCAATCGGACCCCGGCCGAGTGGCATTTGCGCATGTCAAGCACTGTAAATCTTGTCATGGTGTTTTCGAAAAGTGGTTACAATAAAAAAAACAGAGCTATGGTTAAAAAGTTATGGCCTCCGAAAGTTGGGTTACCTAAAAACATATTTTATATTTTCTTTGAGCCGACCCTATTGTAATAATTGTAAAAATAACATAATTCCATGTTTACTCGGTCTAAAATGCTAAATTTCTAGAACCTTCTTGGGCGATGGAAATTGCTTATATAAGAAATGTTCGTAATGTTGTCTTAGGCAGTTCAGAGTAGTTTTGGGTAATAATTCGAGGCTTTGTTCCTCTTAATATTGTAAGGAAAATGCCCATGTGGCTTTGCACATTGTAATTCTAAAAAAATTGTAATTCCACATTTGTGGAGATAATAAAAAGCCCATTTTCTGTTCTTGCAAATTGTTGTTGTTTCTCTGTTTCTGTTATGTGTTTGTGGTATTAAGGGGAGTATCTTTCATCAAGTGGTATCAGAGCAGGAGTTCCTGAGTATGTAAACAAATTGCCGACTATGAGGCAGTTTGCACCAAGACCGTGGGTTAGGGTTTCTGTGTAAATAGATCACCGACTATGAGGTAGTTTGCACCAGAACCGTGGTTAGGGTTTCAACTATACGCGTGAAAATGCCTCCATGAAGGGAATGTGGTGGAAGAGTCGGTGCTGTGACACTTGAGATTAGAGAGCTCCAGAGACAAGTGCAAGCATTACAAGAAGAGATTCGCAGAGGAATGAATCTTAATGTCAGAGATGAAAGTGAGGATGAAGCCGAAGAAGGAAATGATGATCAAGAAGAAGAAGTCGAAGTTTTGAATCAAGAGGAAGAAAGGTTTTTCCGAGCCATTTCCAAGATCAGGAAAAGAGCTAAGATTGAGGTTCCTACATTTTCAGGAAATCTTAACCCAGAGGAATTGATTGACTGGATCAATGAATGTGAAGAATATTTTGAGTATGAAGATATTGAGGATCCTGATCGGGTCAAGTTTGCGAAGGCTAGACTGAAGGGTCATGCGAAGATCTAGTGGCAAGAGATTCAATTGGAGTGAAATTGAAGAGGAAAGGATAAAATCACAAGATGGGATCAGATGGTGGATAAATTGAAGCGACAGTTCATTCTTGTTGATTATGAGCTTGATCTACTAAAGAAAATGCAAAGTTTGAAGCAAGTAGGAAGATCTGTTCAAGAGTATATAGAGGAGTTCTATCAAATCCTCATTAGAACAGGCCATGCGGAAGCTAATAAGGAGAAAGTTGCCCATTATCTTAATGGGTTGAGGCCGAGCATTCAAGAGGAGTTGAATTTGGTTCGAATAAACAGTATTGAAGAGGCATACCAGTTTGCCCTAAAAGTAGAGGAAAATTTGAATAAGAAATTTGAAAGCAGACAAAGCGGAAAAGGTCGTGGTGGAAGATCTAGTGGACGGTCTTATGGAGGCTGAAATGAAGATCCGAAAAAGAAGGATGAGGCCAGTAGCAATCAGAATCAGAGAGGAAACAATTTCAATCGTTTCCAGGATCAGAATAATAGAAATCAGAGAGGAAGAGGAAGAGGACAAGGATCCGAAAGAGGTGGCTTTCGTGGAACATGTTTTCACTGTGGAGAAGAAGGTCATAGGGCCTTTGAATATCCTCAATGCCAAGGAAGGACAGATAGGAGAAATGAAAGCCAGGCTAGAGTTGCACATGTGGATGAAGATGCTAGATCATCACATTCTGAAGATGCTAAAAGAGGAGAAACAATCATTAACAAAAGAGTTCTACTAAGTGCTGATAATGAACATGAGCAAAGGAGGACCCTGTTTCGCACTAGGTGCAAGTGTGAGGATAAGTGTTGTGATGTGATTATCGATAGCGGAAGCATTGACAATTTGGTGTCTGTTGCCTAACTTTCAGTCACCCATCATTTTTTTTGGTAATGTCAAGTCAGATTTAGTCATGTCTGAGTCTAAGTCTAAGTTTCCTTCAGGATAGGTTGTCCTTGCCAAGTTTCCCTGCCATTGCCTTCTTCTTTTCAAGCCGGGTGGGTTATTTGGAAGTCCCTTTACCAATGGGTAGGTGATAGACCCCAACCTGGCAAGGATAACATGCTCACATTGATGATCTTTTTCAGATGGAATGGTGATTAGAAGTAATCGAACACAGTGAATATGTAATGGTTTAAAGTTCCTTCTAAGATTTGGGTGTGTTCTTCATGTGCACAGAGCTGAACTTCATGAAACTGATGTGCATATAGATAATCGACATAATCGAATGAGATATGTTTTAAAAATATTGGAAGGTGCCAACTAAGCATTCAAAGCGTAACAAAGCTGAGTTCGTGCTTATTCAATGCATTTTTCACAGTTAATTGAAATCTATGTTTAGCATGGTTTGGATACATATATTGATTCTCTGGTCTTTCACGATCCCAACGGTGAAAACAATATTCAATTTGGAGTTGACGGTCTGCAATCGTCGTAAAATGTCAATTCTATATCTACGATTCCCGCTATCCCTCTATGGTGTCGAAGAGTCTTTACGACAAAGCGGGATCCTTCCACGTGTTCAAGTGGGGCCGCTGGTTCTTGTGTGTTTTAAGCGCATCCTTAGATTCCATATCTACGGCTCCCATTTTCCCTCTATGATGTTGAAGATTCTTCAAGGGAAAGCGGGATGTTGACACCTATTGTATTCTTCAGCATTGCTCTGCACATTCCAAAGTGTTATCCAGCTAGCTTGTTTGGTAAGATCAACGGATGCCACTTTCCCGTGATAATGTCATTTTGCCTTTGCGGGAAAGCGGGATTATTACACGTGTAAAGGTGTTTCATGTTCGTTGTGCTGGTATCTCTGCCAATGTAATGATCAAGATTCCTAATTGATGGATGCCGCTTTGCCGCTATGGTGTGGAAGATCCTTTGAGGCAAAGCGGGATCTTGCCACGCGGCTTGGTGGGTCTGAGAGAATTTGTTTGCGGTTATAGCATTTCTAAGATGCTTAATCGACGGTTTCCGCTTTGCCGCTATGTTGTGGAAGATTCTTTGCGGCAAAGCGAGATTGTGCCACGTGTCGTCAGCTACAGTCCAGCGCACATCAAATGAAGAATGATTAAAATATTATTGTTTCAACTTTTATTTAACATGTGCTCTAAGTTACTCGTGTATTCAAAGTTGACAGACGAAAAATAGGAAGCTTACTACTCCAATATTGCAGGTTTCGTACCTGCTATATATGATTTTCACAATTAATATTTGATAGTGACACAATCTTCCATATATGGGGTCGAAAGATGATCGGGTTCCTTAGTTGAATCAATTGGATGTAACTCCAAAATTGAAGGGGCTTGAGGAAGGGATGAATACTTATTATATCAGTCACAGCAAGGGGAGAATAATGATACATGATATGCTAAGCTTAGTATTTTATCAGATATTTTTACAGTGATAAGGCACAACTTATTACAGATTCAAATTGTAACCAGAGCTATTTCGAGGCTGATTTCTTATGAAACTAGGACAGAGGAGAAGTCTGATGCCGTGGAATGATTGGGTATCCATGAATGGTGAATTATTCTTTCTGGTTAAGTGTGTCAGTCAGTTCTTGTCATATCAAATCCTCTTAGCACAGAAAAGAAGATTGACAGTGTTAGATGAATGGAGGATGGCAGCTGTTCATATGACATCTTCAACTTTATACTATCAAATTTGATATTTTATTTTAACTCATATTGGTTCGATGAGGATCTTTCAGTTCACCTTTTCAAGTTGAGTTAGATGAAAGGACAAAGTCTTTTCAGTTCTTCCTTGTTGTGATGGCGAAACATTAGTCTTCATTCTTTTCAAATTCTGGAAGTTGAAACGCTTGGCATTCTCATGAAAGCTGTATATTGTAATCTGTATATAAACTTTTGGATAAGGAAATACAAAGGTCGGCAAATTGTTGGTGTAAGAGACTTGATGTTGCAGAGACAATTGAAGAGTGTTTTATGTCAATGATTTTATGTTCCAATTAGTTAGAAGTTGTTAATTTTGTGATTCTTTCTCTTAATCTGAATTGTAGTAGGAAGGAAAGGATGTTTCATTCCTTTGCTTTGAGGGTGTGAATAAACCTCAGTAGGATGTGCTGTGGGATATTCGGAGAAGGGTTCATTAGAAGCTTTTCATCATTTCATCTATATCTCTATTAATAGTTTTTGTAGATTAGTTGATGCTGAGTGTATGAAATCATAGGATTTGTGAGTTCTGCAACTTGGTTCATAGATTAGAAAGCTCTCCTTGCCTGGATTAAGTTCTGTTTAGGCTTAATTCGGTTTGCCTCTTTTGCTCTCGGGTTAAGAGCATACCCCATGTTAGATTTAGGAGCAAAACATAATTCATTGAATATCATTCACATAGGGAGCTGTACCTACCAATTCAGAGAAAAGCCAGTAATCAGAGAATGACTTTTCAACTGTTGTAATCAGATATTGTTCATAATTTGGGCATTAAGAGTCATATTCCTAAGAAGTTAGAAAGGAAAAATCTATTTACTAACATATTTTTGGCAACTCCACTGGGGACAAATTTGTAAAAGACAATATTTCTGGTTTCCCCTTTGATAACTGATCTTGTGGAGAAAGGTGCTTGCCACAGGAATTAGATTTCTAGTCCTACATGCTGAAGGAAGAACTAGCTTAAAGTTGAAGACTAGAAAGCACCTAGTTGAGGAAAGGAAGAAGAGAAGATTGATGCTAAAATTGGCTTCCTCGGTTTTTATAGTTTTCTCTGCTACCTAGAGATTGGCGACTCCGTTCTGGTTCTCATAGCCTTGGTTGAGAAGTCTAGTGTTTACATTTTCAAATTTTATTATCTCTAACTTGCAGAGATTGGTGACTCCATTGTAAAAAGGACCATGCCTATTAAAATTGTGAGAAGAAGGAGACCAGACCCTTCCCTTATAGAACTCAGCCACACTACTGGTCCTGTGTTGCATGATATGTATGAAGCCTTGTTAGAAAACATCAGTTATGGAATAAAGATGAATCTGAGTGTTAAAGAAGATCATGCAACTATGTTGTTATGGAGAAGGATTTGTGCGAGATATCACTTGCTGAAAGAAGTGGAACTGAAGACAAAATTTTTGCAACTAAGTAAAGAACTGAAGGTGGATGATAATGAAGTTGGAATTGGTGAGTCTAATCTCACCTCGTCAAATGTGTTGCATGAACATAAAGGGGAACAACATATATGAGGTCAGATTTCTCTGAAAAATGAATTAAAATATAAAAAGAGACCTTCGCCATCTATTGAAGAGATTGCGATTGATAAGGATCCTACACTTCAACTACTCTGGAGTGGATTTAAAGAGAGTATCAGCTATGCCACAAGAAACAACTTAAGTATAGCCCAAGACCATCGGTCTAGAGAATTGTGGGAGCTAATTGAGGAGAGATTCTATATTCTCCAGGATTTCAGACAGAAAAACTTAGATGCAATTAAAGTATCAAGGATTGATTTTGAGCGTGATGGAGAACCTGAATTTACTTCATCCTCAGTATTACCATGGATGAGTCATCAACATGAAGAAAGTGATCAGCATGAAGAGCATTTCCAACCTGAACTATCACAAGAAGAAGAAAAGGTTGTTTTTATCCCTTGTTTCTCAACAATATTTTTTTTGGAATCACTAATTTCACCTTTAGATTCATCATTTGAGGTTGAAAAGGAGACTTTTTCTCCTAATGATGAGCATAATGAAAAGGATTGGGAAAATGCTCTACCTATGTCTGAATACCAAGAGCACACCACCAATAGTTCAGATGCAATTATAGAAGAGAGTGAGAAATTAATGATTGAAGTTGGAGATAACACTGATCATAGACAAAATGAGCAATCACTTCTCTTAGTTGAATCACTTAAAGCTGCAGAAAACTTTCCTAAGGAGGATATAATCAGTGAGCAGAATGAAGAGCCCATATCAACCAATGGTTTGATTTTTGGAAAGCAAGAGATGCCCTGGTTTCCGAAAGCACAACTTTCAGCGAACGAAGGCATCCCTCACAGTGATAAAGAATTAAAAGTGAGATCATGTTTTGCCAAATCTGAAAATATGGTTGAAGAGATGACAAGCAGAGTTGAAAGAGAAGTAAATGGGGATCATGCTTCAAATTTTTGTTCTCCTAAAAATTATCCTGAGACCGATGTGCTATCAAAAGATGGAATTCCTGAAGAACATGGTAGGGTTGACTCTTCATCCATTATAGCTGATAGGGATCCAATGCAAGAACCACTCTGCTTCCAAGCTAATGCAATATTGGGTTTTCCTAATCATATGGATACACATGAAAAGGCTGCATTATGTTTTGGTGATCATCCTACTGAATCTGAGAATGTAGTTAAAGAAATTGGTGCCACAACAGATGTTGAACAGGAAGAGATTTCAATGGCTAATGAAGTGTTGAGGCATCATGTAGAAGATAAAGAATTAGATGAAGATTTTCCTGGTCTTGAAATGAAAAATGATCAAATCATGGTGTCAACCACATGTGAATCTTCTACAGTCATTTCAGGTATTGGGGCTTTAAATTCATATGAACATCTTTCAAGTTTGATAACTACAACAAATGAAGAAGATATCTCAATCTGTATGGAACCTGTGTACAATGAAGAATCCTCCTGTTTTAGTCCCGGTTTGAAATCTGAAGTTGCTAATGATAGTACCTGTGACCAGTATGATGCCATTTCACTTCCAAAGGCTTTTCAATTTTTTGATTATGTTCATCTCGATTTAAATGTCGATATCTCTACTAAGGGTGATAATGAAGTAAACGGATGTGAGTGTTTTCCAGCAGTGCTTCTAGAATCTATTGAATACTCTGAAGTTCTCCATCCCAGTTTTGATGCTGATATTTTTGCTAAAAGTGATATTATCGATATAAGTAGATGTGATTATGTTCCAGTAGTGCATTTAGAATCATTTGAATATCCTAATCTTGCCAGTCTGGATTTGATTACTGATATCTTTGTTAAAAGTGACAAGGTTGAGGAAAATAAATGCGAGTATGTTTCAGTGAGGTTTGCAGAATCTGGTGGGTTTTCTTCTCCTTCACAGAAGATGATAGAACATGTGAAAGGTAGTGTGCAGGAAAATACTAAAGAGTCAGAAGTCTATGATGAGGCATGGCTGTTTGGAAAGGTCCTGTGGGTTACTATGTTGCAAATTGCGTTTGGACTCAAATTCAGCAGTGAAAGACTTGCTAGAGGTTATCAATGTTGTTTCAAGCTGGTGAAGCATTCTCCTCTGTGTCGGAAGGGTTCATACTTCTCTCTTCCTGTAAATGGTCATGTATGATTCCTTTCTTGCTCTCTGTTCTTTGGGTGAGGTCTCCTTACCCGTGTTGTAGGTTAGGTTTTTTTTTTCTATAGTTTTGGTGTGCTTAGTTTAGTTGTTCCTGCTTTGCTTAATGCAATTTTCCCCTACTTTCGTAGTCAGTTGTTTCCTATTTTGGTTTTCCCTGCTCCCCTCTGCCCTCCTTGTATGCAGCTGCTCATTGTCATTCTTTGGTCTAGACTCCGCAACCCAATGGATAAGACGCTTGTTTAACTAGAGATGTTGAATTCTCTATGCACTTTGCAGTACATATTCCCCAGACGGAGCCAGTTGTTGCCTGACTTTCAGTCACCCATCATTTTTTTTGGTAATGTCAAGTCAGATTTAGTCATGTTTGAGTCTAAGTCTAAGTTTCCTTCAGGATAGGTTGTCCTTGCCAAGTTTCCCTGCCATTGCCTTCTTCTTTTCAAGCCGGGTGGGTTATTTGGAAGTCCCTTTACCAATGGGTAGGTGATAGACCCCAACTTGGCAAGGATAACATGCTCACATTGATGATCTTTTTCAGATGGAATGGTGATTAGAAGTAATCGAACACAATGAATATGCAATGGTTTAAAGTTCCTTCTAAGATTCAGGTGTGTTCTTCATGTGCACAGAGCTGAACTTCATGAAACTAATGTGCATATAGATAATCGACATAATCGAATGAGATATGTTTTAAAAATATTGGAAGGTGCCAGCTAAGCATTCAAAGCATAACAGAGCTAAGTTCGTGCTTATTCAATGCATTTTTCACAGTTAATTGAAATCTATGTTTAGCATGGTTTGGATACATATATTGATTCTCTGGTCTTTCACGATCCCAACGGTGAAAACAGTATTCAATTTGGAGTTGATGGGTCTGCAATCGTCGTAAAATGTCAATTCTATATCTACGGTTCCCGCTATCCCTCTATGGTGTTGAAGAGTCTTTACGGCAAAGCGGGATCCTTCCACGTGTTTAGGTGGGGCCACTGGTTCCTATGTGTTTTAAGCACATCCTTAGATTCCATATCTATGGCTCCCGTTTTCCCTCTATGATGTTGAAGATTCTTTAAGGGAAAGCGGGATGTTGACACCTATTGTATTCTTCAGCATTGCTCTGCGCATTCCAATGTGTTATCCAGCTGGCTTGTTTGGTAAGATCAACGGATGCCGCTTTCCTGTGATAATGTCATTTTGCCTTTGCAGGAAAGTGGGATTATTACACGTGTAAAGGTGTTTCATGTTCACTATGCTGGTATCTCTTCCAATGTAATGATCAAGATTCCTAATCGACGGATGCCGCTTTGCCGCTATGGTGTGGAAGATCCTTTGAGGCAAAGCGGGATCTTGCCACGCGGCTTGGTGGGTCCGAGAGAATTTGTTTGCAGTTATAGAATTTCTAAGATGCTTAATTGACGGTTTCTGCTTTGCCGCTATGTTGTGGAAGATTCTTTGTGGCAAAGCGAGATTGTGCCACATGTCATCAGCTACAGTCCAGCGCACATCAAATGAAGAATGATTAAAATATTATTGTTTCAACTTTTATTTAACATGTGCTCTAAGTTACCCGTGTATTCAAAGTTGACGGATGGAAAATGGGAAGCTTACTACTCTGATGTTGTGGGTTTCGTACCTGTTATATGTGATTTTTGCAAATAATATTTGACAGTGACACAGTTTGCCATATATGGGGTCGAATGATGATCGGGTTCCTTAGTTGAATCAATTGGATGTAACTCCAAAAATGAAGGGGCTTGAGGAAGGGATGAATACTTATTATATCAGTCACAGCAAGGGGAGAATAATGATACATGATATGCTAAGCTTAGTATTTTATCAGATATTTTTACAGTGATAAGGCACAACTTATTACAGATTCAAATTGTAACCAGAGCTATTTCGAGGCTGATTTCTTATGAAACTAGGACAGAGGAGAAGTTTGATGTCGTGGAATGATTGGGTATCCATGAATGGTGAATTATTCTTTCTGGTTAAGTGTGTCAGTCAGTTCTTGTCATATCAAATCCTCTTAGCACAGAAAAGAAGATTGACAGTGTTAGATGAATGGAGGATGGTAGCTGTTCATATGACATCTTCAACTTTACACCTATCAAATTTGATATTTTATTTTAACTCATATTGGTTCGATGAGGATCTTTTCAGTTCACCTTTTCAAGCTGAGTTAGATGAAAGGACAACGTCTTTTTAGTTCTTCCTTGTTGTGATGGCAAAACATTAGTCTTCATTCTTTTCAAATTCTGGAAGCTAAAACGCTTGGCATTCTCATGAAAGCTGTATATTGTAATCTGTATATAAACTGTTGGAAAAGGAAATACAAAGGTCGGAAAATTGTTGGTGTAAGAGACTTGATGTTGCAGAGACAATTGAAGAGTGTTTTATGTCAATGATTTTCTATTCCAATTAGTTAGAAGTTGTTAATTTTGTGATTCTTTCTCTTAATTTGAATTGCAGTAGGAAGGAAAGGATGTTTCATTCCTTTGCTTTGAGGGTGTGAATAAACCTCAATAGGATGTGCTGTGGGATATTCGGAGAAGGGTTCATTAGAAGCTTTTCATCATTTCATCTATATCTCCGTTAATAGTTTTTGTAGATTAGTTGATTCTGAGTGTATGAATTCATAGGATTTGTGAGTTTTGCAACTTGGTTCATAGATTAGAAAGATCTCCTTGCCTGGATTAAGTTCTGTTTAGGCTTAATTCGGTTTGCCTCTTTTGCTCTCAGGTTAAGAGCATACCCCGTGTTAGATTTAGGAGCAAAACATAATTCATTGAATATCATTCACACAGGGAGCTGTACCTACCAATTCAGAGAAAAGCCAATAATTAGAGAATGACTTTTCAACTATTGTAATCATATATTGTTCGTAATTTGGGCATTAAGAGTCATATTCCTAAGAAGTAAGAAAGGAAAAATCTGTTTACTAACAGTGTCAGAAGAGATGGTGAAAAAGTTGAAGCTCAAAAGACAGAAACACCCACATCCATCCTGGATTGCTTGGGTGCAGATGACCACAAGGTCATGGTCAATGAACAGTGCCTAGTGAAATTCAAGATTGGCGGGTACCACGATGAGGTACTATGTGATATCATACCTATGGATGCATGTCAGATGTTGTTGGGAAGACCGTGGCAATTTGATAGGTGTGTTGTACATGATGGTCATGCGAATACCTATTCCTGGACAAAGGATGAAGTGCGACATAAGCTAAAGCCATTGAAGGACACAAAAGAAAAGGTAGGTGGTACTGCAAGAATAAGTTTTGTTGATGGAAGAAAATTCTTAGAGGGTATGAGGCATGAGCATGTATGTTTTGCTTTAATTCCAAAAGTTGGTAAAGAGGAAGTAGAAGATGTTCCTGTAGAAGTTGCAAATATGTTGGATGAGTTTCAGGATATTGTATCTAATAATGTGTCAGATGGATTACCACTAGTCAGGAAGATCAGTCATCAGATGGACTTGATTCTAGGAGCTAGTTTGCCAAATGAGGCAGCACACAAAATGACACCTGTAGAAAGTGAAGAGTTGAACATACAAGTACAAGAGTTGTTGCAGAAAAGATTGATCTGTGAAAGTCTAAGTCCCTGTGTTGTACCAACAGTATTAGCACCAAAGAAGAATGGGGAATGGAGGATGTGTACAGATTCTAGAGCTATAAACAAGATCACAATCAAGTACAAATTCTTTGCCGTGGATGGATGATATTATGGATTGTTTGAGTGGAGCTGTGTATTTCTCAAAGATAGATCTAAAAAGTGGATATCATCAGATTCGGATCAGAGAAGGAGATGAATGGAAGACTGCCTTCAAGACAAAGGAAGGATTGTATGAGTGATTAGTCATGCCTTCTGGGCTAACCAATGCACCGAGTACTTTCATGCAGTTCATGAATGAGGTTCTGAAGGAATTTTTGGGTAAGTTTGTCATTGTTTACCTAGATGATATTTTGATCTTCAGTAAGACATTGGAGGAGCATGCGATGCATATTCGTATGGTGTTTGAGAAGTTAAGGGAAGAGAAATTATTGATTAATCTAAAAAAATGTAGTTTTGTGAAGGAGTTAGTGTATTTGGGATTCGTAGTTTCAACAAAAGGTCTAAAAATGGACCCAGAGAAAGTGCAGACTATTCTTGAATGGCCTACTCCAAAGAGTGCTACTGAGGTAAGATCTTTTCATGGTTTGGCTAACTTTTACAGAAAGTTTATCAGAAATTTTAGCGGTATTTGTGGACTCTTGACTGAAACAATGAAAGGAGATAGGAATGAGTTTAAATGGACTCATGGGACAGAAAAGAGTTTTCAATTGTTAAAACAAAAAGTTACAGAACAACCTATTTTAGCACTTCCAAATTTTAGTAAGGTGTTTCAAGGAGACTGTGATGCTAGTGGTACTGCAATAGGAGCTGTTATGAGCCAAGAAGGTAAACCTATTGCTTATTTCAGTGAGAAGTTGAATGATGCCAAGAGAAACTATTCCAGTACCACTGAAACTATAACCTGTTGCTTATTTTACTGAAATATTCTATTTATGATCAAGAATTTTATGCTATAGTTCAGGCGTTAAAGAAGTGGAGACACTATTTGCTTCCTAAGGAGTTTGTTTTATATACTGATCACTAAGCTTTGCAATATTTGAATAGTCAAGGAAAGTTGAATCAAAGGCATTTGAAATGGGTTGAGTTTTTGTAGAGTTATACATTTGTTTTGAAACACGGGAGTGGAAAGTCTAATAGGGTTGCAGTGCCCTTAGCAGAAGGCAAATTTTATTGACAGAGATGCAGATTGAGGTGGTTGGGTTCAAGGAACTCAAGAGTTTGTATCCAGAGGATCCTGATTTTGGTAAAGCTTGGAAAGCTTGTATAGAACTTGTTACTCTAGATAGAACAAAGTGGTTGGATTTCATCATCCAGGATGGTATGCTATTAAGAGGAAGTTAGTTGTGCATTCCACAAAGTTCCATGAGGGAGAATCTCATCAAGGAGAAGCATAGCGAAGGATTGGCTAGCCATTTTGGTCTAGATAAAAGCATTACTATTGTTAGCGAGAACTATTATTGGCCACAATTGTAGCAAGATGTCAAGAAGTTTGTACAGAGTTGCAGAGTATGTCAGATGGAGAAAGGAGTGAAGCAGAATACATGGTTGTATCAGCCATTACTTGTACCAGAGAAACCTTTGGAGGATATCAGTATAGACTTTGTTCTTGGATTACTAAGGACACAGCCGGGACATGATTCAATTTTTGTGATAGTTGATAAATTTTCAGAGATGACACATTTCATTCCCTACAAGAAGACTAATGATGCAGTTCATATAGCGGAATTATTTTTCAGAGAAGTGGTGAGACTACATGGTTTGTCGAAGAGAATAGTTTCAGATCGGGACACTAAGTCTGTTAGATATTTCTAGCATACATTATGGAAGAAGTTGAAGACAAATTTGAAATTCAGTTCATCACATCATCTACAGACTGATGGACAGACAAAGGTGGTGAATAGGAGTTTGGACAATTTGTTGAAATGTTTGGTTGGAGATAAGCCAAAAGGATGAGATTTGATTTTACCATAGGTGAAATTTGCATATAATAATTCTGTCAACAGGAGCACTCGTAAATCACCATTCCATATTGTATATGGAAGTAGTCCCAAAAATGCATCTGAGTTGAGGAAGATAGATAAGTAGTGTTGAAGTTGAAGATTTTGTAGAGCACTTGAAGAACATCCATGAGGACGTGAGGAAGCACATTACCAAGATGAATGCATAGTATAAGGCTAAGGCAGATGAGAAAATGAGACATAAGGAGTTTTAGGTTGGAGATGAAGTCATGGTTCATTTGTGAAAGGAGCGATTTCCAGTTGGTACATATAACAAGCTAAAAATGAAGAAGTTTGGGTCATGTAAGATACTGAAGAAGCATGATTCAGGAAATGCATATGAGGTAGAATTGCCTACTAAGCTAAATATTTCACCAGTATTTAACATTTCAGATTTAATAGAGTATCATGAAGGAGGTGTTGAAAATGAGATCACAGAAGCATAGTGGAGTATTCCAGCAACTAGTTCAGATACAAAAGAGATTGAAGATATACTAGATAGTCATGTTGGCAGAAGCACAAGGAACATGGCATATGAAGAATATCTGGTCAAATGGAAAGGATGACCTATTGAAGATTCATCATGGCTGACAAGGGAGGAGGTTAACCGTCTTGGTTTTCCTCTTCACACCTGAATCGTGACAAGGTTACTTCTCAAATTACCCCAGGTGTCTGATGCAGGAGCATCCTGGGTGTAAGAGCAATTTTGCATCACCCAAAAATATTTCTGGTTTTGTTTTCAATAAGGGCTATCTTGTGTAGAGCTTCTATTTATGGAAACTTACTATTTTTAGTAAGTTGGTCATACGATCTCAGAATGTTCTGATTTCATAGGTGGAGGTTCATCTCAGTCATTTTAGCCTACTAGTTGAGTTTCATTGCCACATCATTAGTATCAGTGAAGTTATTGTATCAGTGAAGTTATTGAAGTTTTTTGGTACAAAATCTTTGAGCTCAATTTTGAAGGCCTTAGAGGCTCCGGATTGTGATCGACCCTCAATTGAGTAGTGCTTGCGCTTGTCAGGCACTGTAGATCTCGTCATGGGGTTTTTGAAAAGTGGTTACAATAGAAAAATAGAGCTACGGTTAAAAAGTTATGGCCTCTAAAAGTTGGGTTACCTAAAAACATATTTTATATTTTATTTGAGCCGACCCTATTGTAATAATTATAAAAGTTAAATAATTCCATGTTTAGTCACCCTAAAAGGCTAAATTTCTGTAACCTTCTCGAGTGGTGGAAATTGCCTCTATAAGGAAGGTCTGTAGTGTTGTCTTAGGCAGTTCGGAGTAGTTCAGAGTAGTTATGGGTAATAATTCAAGGCTTTGTTCCTTTGAATATTGTAAGGAAAATGCCCATGTGGCTTTGCACATTGTAATTCTAAAATAATTGTAATTTCACATTTGTGGAGATAATAAGAAGCCTATTTTCTATTCTTGCAAATTGTTGTTGTTTCTCTATTTCTGTAATGTGTTTGTGGTATTAAGGGGAGTATCCTTCATTAATGTGACAAGGAAAAGATTTGACAACAATTTTGGGATACAATCAAGGCTTATAAGCTTTACCTAACTAATTTTAATTGTGGGCATGGCATCCACAATGTTGCGAGTGGCAGGAAGAGGGTCACATCTTGTCATATCATTCTGACTACCGTTGAAGTTGATGGTAACACTGGTGGTGGCTAGATGTTGAATCAGCTGATTAGGGCCATAATCAACCATATGACCGTGCCCATGGTGGTGCCTCCAACCAATTCCGAATCTAGGCCTCCTGTGGTAATTATGGTGGTAAGCATCAACACTCCCTTCCTCATCAACAAGCCCATGAGGCAATCCACAGACAAGCATCGTGGGATCCAAAGGATGCCTATGCCTCACGCGCACAATTCTACCAGAGCCATGGCCATCGATGTCGCTCATGGTCTCCATAATTTCCATTTGTAGCTCCATTGGATGGGTTGACATATGTGGTGGAGGATGACCGTGATGACATCGTCACTCTCTCATCCACCAATGTGCACCTCACCTCATCATCATATGTGGAGGAGGATAGAAATGAGGATAACATCTACCATTACTAGTGTACTACCAAGAACTTCCCTATTGCCTTTGTGGCCTAGCTCTTCAACAAACCTATATTACAATGAGGGCACAACTTTTCCTCATCCCTTGTAGCTATTGTTGGAATTGATGCAGTATGGTGTTGGCATTCAATAGTTTGTCATTTATGTCAACATATATTTAGTTATGAAGGGTCAAGAATTGCAGGACAGTGCACAAGCATGTTGTAGAGAGTGGCACAGATGTCGTACAATGTTTTAGCTCACATAGGATTAGATATATGTTCCAGAATGAGTTTTAAAATTATTCCTATGAGTGTAGAGGTTGATATGGTCATTTGTAAAAGTTATTGAAGGATTAGTGAAGGTTGGCTAGTAGGGCCAGAAACAGGGGAACTTATAGAGTGAGTGGCAATATTTTGTGCATAACTCTTATGTGATGATGGATTATGGTATATGAGCTTGGGATATGTCAGATGACATCATGGAGAAGATTTTGTGTGATCGTAATATGTTTGTGTGATCACTGACATCATATGTGATGTGTTTGCCAACAAAGAAGATTTGGGAGCTGACTAGGTAGGGTAATGTGTGGAAGGACAATTATCTTTGGATAATTGGTGGAGCCGACTATCTTGTGATTTGTGTTTGTTGTAATATGTTTAGGGATGATGTGGGTGTCCCCGTCTTGGATAATGTAATCATTTGTAATATAATGAGGTCCTATAATGGACGACCTTTAGGAGATTTATTATTTGTAACTTATATATGAGGAAGGCTTTTTCCTTATAGTTGATGTATGTTATGGAGATGGATATATGAGAGCTAAAAGGCTACGAGATATGTTGTTTGTAGAGAAGAAGGTTGTGCATCAGTGGACAAGGGTGAATTGTCTTAGTATGAAAATTCAGATATCTTCATGATATTTTTTGTAAGGACTAGAAGCTAGATGTAACCTTCTGATTGTATTTCAGCCTGTAGCCAGTTGTAATACCTCTAACAGGGTTTGTGACTCCTAACAGGGTTTTTCCTTTAATAGGGACCTATGTATTATAATAATTAGCTCCTAACAGGGCTAGAACTCCTAACAGGGTTATAATACTCATAGTGCAGATATTTGCGGGCATCACTCCCACCGGGGTTTTTCCCTTAATAGGGTTTTTCTCAAGAACAATTTATGGTGTTGTTGTGTTCACATGTGTTGTGGTTATTTTTCATTTGTTTAAGTATAAAGATTGATTTGGAATTAAATTTTAAAGCTTGACATCAATTGATTCACCACCCCTCCCAGTCGATTAAGACATTGTTATTCTAACAATTAGTATCAGAGCTATATCATTTGTGGACTTGATGCAGAGGCTTACTCCTTAGGGGGAGTAATGGTTTGAGCATAGCTTATTAGATCAAGGTGATCTTGCACCTAGTAGTTGAAGGTCTTGAAGATTTGAAAAAGATACACTTAGTAGAGTAGGCAGAAGAGGATGACACCCTTTGCATTGATGTCAAAGGGGGAGAAATATTAGTGAAAAATCCTTACTAGTTGAGGGGGAGCTGTGAACAAGATATTGAGAAGGTCATACAAAAAGGATACTATTGGGTTGATGATTTTTCATATGTTTCCATCAATGCCAAATGTGGAGATCTTTGGAATTGATGCAGTATGGTGTTGGCATTCAATAGTTTTGTCATTGATGTCAACATATATTCAGTTATGAAGGGTCAGGAATTGCACGACAATGCATAGGCATGTTGCAGAGAGTGGTATAGACGTCGTATGATGTTTTAGTTCACATGGGATTAGATATATGTTACAGAATAAGTATTAGACTTATTCCTATGAGTGCAGAGGTTGATATGGTCATTTGTAAAAGTTGTTGAAGGATTAGTGAAGGTTAGCTAGCAGGGCTAGAAATAGGGGAACTCATAGAGTGAGTGGCAGTGTTTTGTGCATAACTCTTATATGCGATGATAGATTACAGTATGTGAGCTTGGGACATGTTAGATGACATCATGCATAAGCTTTTGTGTGATCGCAGTATGTTTGTGTGATCACTGATGTCAGATGTGACGTGTTTGCCAACGAAGAAGTATTTGGGAGTTGACTAGGAAGGGTAACGTGTGGAAGGACAATTATCTTTGGATAATTGATGGAGCTGACTATCTTGTGATTTTCATTTGTTGTAATATGTTTAGGGATGACGTGTCTTTCACCACCTTCGATAATGTAATCATTTGTAATATAATGAGGTCCTATCATGGTTGACCTCTAAGAGATTTATTATTTATAACTTGTATATGAGGAAGGGTTTTTCCTTATAGTTGATGTATGTTATGGAGATGGATATATGAGAGTTAAAAGGCTGAAAAATCTATTTCTTGTAGAGAAAAAGGTTCTACATCAGTGGACAAGTGTGAATTGTCCTGGTATGGCAGTTCAAATATCTTGATGATATTTTCTATAAGGACTAGAAGGTGGATGTAACCTTCTGATTGTATTTCAGCCTGTGGCTAGTTGTAATACCTCTAATGGGATTTGTGACTCCTAACAGGGTTTGTCCTTTAACATGGACTTGTCTATTGTAATAATCAGCTCCTAACAGGGCTATAACTCCTAACAGGGTTTTAATACTTATAGTGTAGATATTTGTGGGCATCACTCTCAATGGGATATTTCCCTTAATAGGGTTTTCCTCAAGAATAATTTTTGGTGTTATTGTGTTCATATGTGTTGTGGTTATTTTGCATTTGTTTAAGTATACAGATTGATTTGGAATTAAATTTTAAAGCTTGGCATCAACTGATTCATCCCCCCTCTCAATTGATTAAGGGATATGTGCAGGATCATGGTATGCCAAACTAGGCCCTTAAGTGGCAATGAAAATTTAGAAAATCGGGTTTAAGCAAGTTCACATAAAATATTGAACAAGTTATAAATATTATATCAAATATATGTATTAAGAGAATCTTTAGAAAATTGAATTTAGTTTCTAAGATACTAGGCCTTTTTTGAAAAATAATTATTCTATATGTTTAAAATTTCAAATTTCAATGTAGTAGTATGAAAATTTCAGGAAAAAATAAGAAGTGTATGTTTGACCACCTTAAACACAACCAAATGGTAATATTTTTTTACAATATTATAGATATAAGTAGTAGACTCATGTTTGGATGTGACACATATTTTTTTATAATTTATTTCCATGTAAATAATTAATTATGATTTTTCTTCTACAACTTTTCTAGAATACAAAAATTCTCATGTTTGACCACGTTAACTTAGTCTAAACTTTATCAAATTGAAAACTTTTTTTATTTTTCTTGTAGTAGGAAAACCATAGAATGTGACACATATTTTGGATTTCAAAAATGTTATACAGTTTGAAAGTTATAGATATTTTTCAATAATTCTATCAATTGGGACTAGAAAGATAACAAGTAGGTGTATGCCTAACCACATTAAACAACATCAAATGATAATATTTTTTTTATAAGATTCTAGATAAAAGTAGTAGACTCATGTACAGATGTGATGTATATTTTTTCATACTTTTCTCCAAGTAAATAATTAATTATGATTTTTCTACTAAGAATTTTATTGAATGTAAAAACTCTCGTGTCTAGCCACCTTAACTTAGTCTAAACTTCATCAAATTGAAATAATTGTTTATTATTATTGTATTAGGTGAAGCATAGAATGTGATGTGTATTTTAGATTTCAAAAATGTTATATTTTTTGAAAGTTATAGTTGTTTTTCAAAGATTTAATCAATCAGGACTTCTTTTTCACATCGCCACTTTTTGGCATACCATGATCTTGCACATACCCTAAGACATTGTTATTCTAAAAACTATGACAACACATTTTGTAAATCATATTCAATAATGTACTACTTTTTTGTTTCACCTACACTATGCGTCATTGCCATCATTGCAACAAAACCATGATTGCAAAACTGTCTACCCCATTTTCTCATGCAGTCTACTTAAATTTAAGTAGTTAAATTCTTATACATTTTTTAAATAATGGAAAAGGATAAACAAAATCTTCTCCTATTTTAGTGGAATGACAGTTTGAAAAATGAAAATATAGGCAAGGCCTATGCGATTGTTAGACTTATTTTTAAGCAATCATTTTAATACTATTCTTTTTATATAAAAATTAGTGAGAAAATTTGGTGATAAAAGAAAAAGAGAAAATTTAGAAACAAATAAGGGAGGGAAATAAATTTATGCAAACACATGGAGTTTTTTCAATAGGTGTTCCTTTTACATTCATAGCTTATTTCCATTCCCTAAATAATAGCTGCTCCATAAATAATTAAACAGAATCTTTTGTAAACAATAAGGGCTCTTACTTTTTAAAGATTTATAAATTTAAGCGAGTAAAAAAGAGGTGGGGCTAGAAATTGCCCCACCAACTTAGGAATTATTTGTGTCCCATGTCAATCACTCTTTAGTTTGCACTAAAATTAAATAACTCCCACCAAAAATTTCAAGGAAAAATTGGAGCCAAACATTTTAGAAGGAAATAAATCTTTTCTTGTAACTCCTTAAATTTAAGTAGAAAACGGAGTTAAGCAGTTGCATGGGAAACTGTTTTCCCTCCTTTTATTTGTCTCTAATTTTTTCTCTAAATCATTTTTTATTAATGATTTTATTTTAAAATAGTTTTAAATATAATTATTCAAAAAATAAGCAACCAACATTCATAATCATGGGGCCACCAACTCCAAAAATAGCTGCTAAAAAATTGAGCAACGACTACTAGCCAAAACAAGCTTAGCAGCCGCATGGGGGCAATGGTTTTCTGCAGTGGGTCAATTTTCTATTGCAAGAAATTCAAAAGAAGAAGCATATCAACTAACTATTTAATTTTGATCTTCTTATTTATTAAATAATATTTTATTATTTAATGAATTATTTATTTATCATATTTCTATTATTTAATTACTAATCATCCTCATGATTCTTCTTAGGTCAATTACATTTTATATTTATTTAAGTCTCTTATCCTCATCTTGAAAAGACTAAAATATATCTTGTTTATTTAATTCTTTTAAAATTTTTTTTTTTATTCAGTGTGCTAAAATTAGTTAACACATTAATCCCCACTTGCAAATTTATAACCCCCATTAATCCACTCAAATGTTGCACATCCCTCATATGTGTATGTAGGCACCAGTCTTTGTACATATCATATGGGCCTTGGTACATGTCACATGGGTCAAGTATTTGCTCATACCTTCGAAGTACTCCAAGGCACCCTTCCAATCTTATACATCCACTTCTTTCAAGGGAATCCTCTTTTATGGATTTCCCTTCAATCATATATTTATTTCCATGTACTAAACATTTGGATAAACTTGTCCTCTTCTCTTCTTTTGATCATTTCAAGGATTGACATCTCATGATCCTTGAAATCAATCTTATCCAATCTTCATTGTAATATCTGAAAAATTAGCCTCAACCCAACTATTTTAAATAAAATGTGTACTCCTTACATAATGTTATGCTACTAGTAAGTGGTACTCACATATCATCTTGGAAGGTGACCACCATAACTTAGTGCAACAAGGGTTGGTATTGGTTAACTATTGTATTTTATTTTCTAATCTATATGCTTAATGAAAGAGTTGCATATATTTTGGGTAGAATAACTTATATTGTTTAGATTTTTCTCAAGTATGCTTGCATTTTGGATGTATTTTTGGCATGGTTGATGAGATCTAAATGCCTTATTAAAATCATTTTTAGGTGTTTGTATCTTTTTACTTCTTCCAAGTCTTATATTGTCATAGTCAATTTATGTTTCAATGTATTTGGACAACTTATGATATTTTTGAAATAGACAAGTTTTGTGCTACATGGATCAACATATGAGTAACACGTTTCAACAAATTTGGATTGAATCTAGTAGCCTAGCAAGGTCTCACAACCAATAAAAAGAAATTGTAAACAATATTGAACAAATAATTTTGAGCACTTAATTAATTTTTTTAAGGTTTTTAACCTTATATTTGTACAAGGTAATATCTTCCTAATGGTATTCATCCATCATTCCCCTAAGATCGTTTCTCTAATGCTACTAGGAGGGTTGGGTGTATTTAATTTGAGTTTTTGGTTTTTAACCTACTTTCTTCATTTATAATTAAATATCATCCTAATGGTATTCCTATGCCCCTTCCATGACATTTTTTCTCTAATGCTACTAGGAGGGTTGTGTTTGGTGTATTTAATTTTAGTGGTCTTGTAAAGTGTTCTATGTATGGAGTTAATTCACCAACCTAAGACTTTAGTTCTTATTTGTTATTTTTATCTTTCTCAATCTACTTTAGATGATGAGACCTATTATCTAAAATGATTATGTCTCTCATTATCATGTTTAATGACACAGTTCTTCTTTATTACTTGATAGTTCCCTAACTACATGTGCATTTCCTCTTTATTTACCATATTAGTATCTATATTTTTAATATATTCCCCTTATGAATCTATCATGAGAGTAGATAATTTTATTAACTCATTTTAGCTCTAGTTGGGCCTTGATCATTTCTACTACCTTCACGAGAACTACAATACACTACAATTTGTGTATTTTCCTCTTCTCATTGGTAGAACCTAACCATAGTGAAAACGCCAAATAACCCTCTACTAATGTTTTCTTATAGGTGATCTAGGAGGACATTGAGTTTTAGGAGAAGAGTGAGGAGGACAAGGATGTAGATTGAGAACACTTATCAAAGTTGATCCAAAAGTGAAAGGAGGTGAATGCATATTCATTTGGATAGAGGTATATAATTGAGACCCCTCGTTAAAAGACATTCAAAGTGTTTAGGGGTGAAATAGATACTAATGAACCTAACAATATAAACCATGTGAGATGAGTTCATTAATTAACCATTCCAACACTAACACTCAAAATACAAGAGAAAAAGGGGCTTCCAAACATAACTCTAAATATAACCCAATTTAGATTAGCAAAACACAAGAAGATGAAGGGATGCCAATGCTAAACTCAAATTATATCAAGGAAGTACGCAAGCAACTCCACTTTCATGCAATGTAGGATTTAATTAAATATGTGTAAATGCAAATGTGAAATTGAACCAATTGATTTAATGATAAAAGTAAGATAGATCTAGATGCTAAGTGTATGTAATCAACCCAATTAAGATATGAAAATAGGTCTAGAGTAAGAAGTGAAATGAATGATAGAGTACTTACCTTAAAATGTGTAGAGGAATATGCCTTTTTTATCTGAAAAATGTAGATCTAAACTTGTAATAGAACTTCTGACTACAGATTTGTGATCACAATAGAAAACCTAGAAAATGTTATTTTTTCTCACCTCCAAGAACAGGTCGACCTGGTGCCACATGTTCTAGACACTTTTCAATGAAATCACCATCTTCTTGAGACACTGTAAAAAATTCAACCTAACTTCTTTGGAAATGTCTCAGCAAGTAGTTTTCATATCTATGGTTGTAATTTTGATATCTTGCTCCTACATATAGAAAAACTTGTTTTGGGGTTTGGGTGGATAAGGGCTTGCCTTGGTCAAGCCCTAGATTGAGGAATCAACCTTGAAATTGAAATGTAAATATGTAAAGGAAAAAAGAAAAATGTAAGTATTCACCTTGCTTATAGAAACCCTTGTCAATAAGGTTTTTGTAATCCTTGTATGTTGTAGATGTTGAATTTGCAATGACAAATGTAGGAAATCTCCAAAAATGTAATGGATTTACCAAAACCACATCATGGAGCCATGGATATAAATGTGCATCAATGAAGAAGATGACGAATGACCCAAATGCAGATCTCCTCCCTTGATGGCCAACAAAATGCTAGATCTTGAAGAGGAAATGATCACAAAGTATCCTTGAATCTTGAATGCATGATGAATGCTTGAATGCTTGAACTTGCTTGTGTGATTGTTAGATGATAATGGATCTCTAATAGATGTCAATGGATGTTCATCAATGTTAATGGATGTCAAAATGAAGTTGATGGATGATAAAATGAGGTGCCTAGGCTTCCTTTTATACTAGTTTTCAGGTGGGAAAACAAAGCAAGCCGACGGGATCACCCAATATTACAATTTAATTCCCTGAGATAACATTGGTCCCTAGATTTCAAATCCCTAGGGAACAGGATGAATTGGTTGACCTATTCTAAAATAGGTTGACCTATTCTAGGGTTGGCCCACAAGGAGCCATCCCTTAGGTCTCGGAGACTACACACCTAAAAATGGAAGATATGGGAAAAAAATATGAGAAAAGGGGGATCGAGCACAAATCCATCCATGGTTCATAAATTTAGTAAAGGAAGGGACCTAAAAGGTCTTAAATAATGAGTGTGTCCATTTTTAGACAGTACATAATCAATTGATCTTCCCATGCAATGTAGGTGAAATTACCATATTTTTAAAATTATACTTTTAGCCCATGTAGAAAACTATAGATTAAAAATCTTATCTTTATCTCATGCAAATAACTAGTTCTATAGTTCATACTATAGTTGACCTCATGAAGGGGGAAATTATAGTTCCAACATTCTCCCCTTTAATTTTGACCAATATAGGAATACTTCAGCACAAAAACTTTGATATCTTCTTCTAACTTTATAGGGATTTATCCTACTACAATGCATCATGTATTGGTGATCCCCACTTGGACTATGAATTATTGATTTCTAACTTCATCAAGCTATTTTAAATACTTGGATCTAACTTCCTCACATGACTCTGTATTGATGAGGTAGGCTAAATTCTACATCTTTTAGAAGATCTGTGATCTTCTTCATGTAAATCAACATTTATTGATTTATAATCTTCCCGCAATTACAAATTTAGAAGGTATAGATTTGTCTTTAAAAATAATAATACTCTAATATCATTAACCTTGAATTCTTATAGGTCAGATAACCTCTTTTTTTGGACTCTTTTTTTATTATTAATCATGAGGTTATATGAAAAACCTCAAATCCTCTTGCTAGAATAACTTTGACTTTGATCTCCTTTTACAAAAATAAACTTCATTATTTCCATAGGTAGATTCAAAATTATTCCTTTCATAATCTTTGATCTTTCCCTTTGAGAGTCAGCTTCAACTTTTTTTTAAAGATGTCTTCTACATTGATAACAAGTATGATATTTTGACTTTGGAAAACTACTTTGCCAATTTAACTTGGGCATCTTCCCTTTTGGAACAAGGTTATTCTTCACACTAAACTTGTAGTGACACACAACCTTCAACCCTATCATAACCCTTCACATTTAAGCTATGTAAGTTCTTTGGTTGTGACTTGTCTTTGTGGTAACTTTCTCATAACAAAATTCAATGAATTCTTTTGTCAAGATTTGGAAGCTTCATAAATTTGTGATTTCCTTCTTTTATTGTAGTAGATATATCTTATTTTAATAAATGATTTAATCTAGAAAACATGATCAACCTAGCTTTGATACAAAATGAATAATTTAAAAAAAAATTCTCAATAGTGGATAAGACTATCTATTCATCCAAATTAATTATAAAATTGTCTTGATTATGAGATCAAGGATCAATTGATCATTGAGATTTTGTAATCAAATTTGAAAGGGTAGAAAGTTTTATCAACTTCAGAGCAAATTTTTGTGTGGTTTTTATTTTTTCATTTGGTATTAGAGCTAGACTAATCATATTTTTGGGGTTAAATCATTGAAGAAAAGAAGATGTAGTTGCTGCAATAAAATAAGGAAATAATAATTTAATGAAGCTTCAATTTTTTGAGAAAAGAAGTCATTGTGTTTTGTTAAAAGCTATAAGCTTTATAAAATTGTGACTTCTTAAAATAACACATAAAAATTTGCTTAATAGTAGATAAAACTTTCTATTCATCCAAACTGATTACAAAATCTTATTGATCATGAGATCAAGGATCAATAGATCATATGGTCAAAGATAACTATGAATGATATTCTAACTCTTTATATAGCTCTTCCCATGTTATGTAGGAAAAATTACCATATTTCAAAAATTATAATTTTAACTCGTGTATAAAATTGCAAATTATAAAAATCTTATTTTTTATCTCATGCAAAGAACTAGAACTTTAGTTCAAACTACAGTAGATCTCATGTAGAGGGAAAATTATAGTTCCAACATTCTACCCCTTAATTTTAACTACTACTAGATTACTTCAACAGACAAACTCTAATATCTTCTTTTGACCTTAACCGTATTTTCTCCTACTAAGGTGCATCATTGGTGATCTCCACTTGGATTAAAAATTCTTAATTTTTAACTTCATCAAGCCTTTTCAGAAACTAAATCTATGGATTTCACAAGATCTGCTATATTTTTCATTAAAATTATCTTTTTTGATCTACGATCTTCCTTCAACTTCAAACTTGGCATGGGTAGCTTTGTCTTTAAAGATAATGATCTTCCAATCTCGTTGATCTTGAAGTCTTATGGATCAGATCTCCTATTTGTTTGGACAATGTTTTGTTACCAACAAGGTAAGTGCACCAAGATGGTGTGCAAAAAAGTAGCCACCTCCTAAAAAAACCAAAACTTTTCATAATGCGATTGAATTATTCAAAATTAAAAAAAAACTAGGCTTGGCAAAGCTGAGCCTTTGCCAAGTCACAAAAAATAATTAAAAAAACTTAAGTTTTGCAAAACGCGACTGCATTTTGCAAAGCAAAAAATGCTTTACAAAATGCAATTGCGTTTTGATTGTCATAAACTTTTTTTAAAACCTACATTTGAGTGTTATTTTTTCACGCCAAAACCACATTTAAAGGAGAGAGGAAGGGAAAATACCTAAACCAGAGTGTGTTCTTATTTTTATTGGATTTTTTTTCCATATTGATCATTTTGCAAGCATGCCACACTGTCGAACATGTAAGAATTTATTTTTTTAATAGTTTTTATTTCAATTTTGATTGAGCAAGGTTTGTTGAAGTGATTTAAGTTTTTCTAAATTAATTTGATGTTAGATTTTGAAAACAATCCTTGACCATTAAAGAGATAGAAAATACCTCTTTGCACATAGGAAAATCTTGATAATGTTGGAAATGAGCAAAAAAATAACCCTCCAATGCAGACCCACAACAAGAAAACCCTTAGCAAAACTCAAATCTATCACCAAATCCAAATCCAAACCCTCTGCATCCTCCAATATATAGGTTGTGTTGATGCCACACAAGAGGACCTTATCAATCACCTTCAACAAAACACTACCCAATTATCCAATTGGTTAATAGGTTGAGGTCCTCTAGTCTTGCACACCACTCATCCCTCACTACTAGCTTAGAAAGAATGACCAATAGTGCGAATGAGGTGTCTAGGGAGGTTATAGGATGGGGTTCAGGGAGGGATAGATGTCATGCATTTTATGTCGATGGGTTGTCATATGATCAAGTGTAAAAAAGAGGATACTTAAAGATGACATATGTTCTATTTTCACTTATCCTATTAGTAGTAACTCTCTAAAAGTAACTACGAATTGGTTTTCCATACATTGGTGTGTTCATAATAGGAAGAGAGCTACATTTTTGGATAGGTGGTATATGGTCCTTGACCAATGACCCTGTAATAATTGGGAGGTGCCTTTATATTTTCTAAGAAAGCTATACTGTTAGTTTATCCTCCGTGAGAAGCCGAATTACTTTGACATCTGAAAGTTCCAAGGTAGAGGGAGAGGCTCTTTGTAGGATAGAGTTGGGGCCCATAGGTTGGTAGAGCTATAACATAGGAGGTGTCTAGCTAAAAAACTATAGTTCATGTTGCAATCTCGATAGTAGTGAAGGATTCTATGTATTTATAGACCCTTTAGGCAGCTACATAATTGAATGATGTCATTATTGAGCATGATACACAGTTAGTTGAGGTAGATGGTGGATTAGCACCTACACCACTTCCATCATCATCAGATGCTCCATTTGGCTCAACCCATCATATTGAGAATGTTCCCCAACTAGCAGGGTATATGTGTCAGGGTAGATACTGACGCAAATGATGATGTGATGTAGATAGGTCTTGGACTTAACTTCAAATACTATCTCTTTTCTTGTGTTGGTTTAGAGATTTAATGAACCATCCAATGGTTCTTCCCTTCCAAGCCTTCCCAAGGATTGAATGCTCATGTCCTTGTCCTTCCAAAGGTCCACCTCTAAGGATAATATCTCTTCTTTTTAAGAGTTCCCAACTCCTAACACTTCTGACCTCACTCCAATGGATAACTGCACCTTCAACCTTAAGTCCAAACCCCTTGCAAGCTAGGATCTTCCCACTTTTATCTTCAAAAATTGAATGAGTGTAACTTGACCTCAATTATCCCTTACTACATTCCATGTGATCCAACCTTGAGATAAAAAACTACCCATAACATCATTTAGGAGAGTTAGGCCTAATGGGAGACTGAAATTCTTGTAGCCCTCCTAATCGGGGTTTTCAAGATTTATTCGTAAACCACCCAAACAAACCCTAAAAAACAATAGTTCCTAACACTCTTTTGGGCCTTCCAAACAATATCTAAAACCTAGAAATGGGTTCTTCCTCCAAGCCACCTAACTATTGTATGGATAATTAGACCTATTTTCTTTAATATATGTCCAATGTTAAAGAATGATCTACAAGCCTTCACTAGTAAATTTATCTCTACACCTGGGTGACTGATTATGGTTTGTACACCTCTAGAGAAACTAGAAAACATAGAGATTAGATCCAACTCATTCATATTGAGTCTGCACATCCATGTCTTCAACCTTTCCTGGCTCACCACTTCCACTGTGATTAGCTTAGGGATTCATCTCAAAATGGTTTCTTGGTCTATACAACCCCAAAAATCACTTCAACATTAGAATACAATCTATTCTATAATTCTAACAGGGCTCAGGAGATTCCCACTATTATAATGTTAGAATAGAGCCATTTGGTCTCAAAACCCCAATATTGAGGGTTCCAAACCAATGGACTTCCAAACAATGGATTTTGAAAACTAGAATGCTTGAGACCTTCAAACTAGATGGATATTCAAGGTTAGTCAAAGCTCTACCAATTCCTCAATCATTTAGAGAATTATACAACTATACAGTATAGTACAACCTCATAAATGCAGGAAAAAAGTAAAATAAGGAACAAAATATAAAATAGAAACCTGAAGCAAGTCTTGTTTGCTTCCTTCACAAACCAACATTCTTCTACATTTATAGGCCTTATGGATGCCCTCAATCAGTTAAAATAGTTAGACACCATTTCTCAACCAACTAGCCATTTGGATGCAACATTTTGAATAATTGCAAAGTTGCACATTGAGAAACTTTTGCATCTCTAACATATTTGCTCATCTAATGACCTAGCTACCTCCTAAGCCTTATTACATGTCATAGGCCTTATTAGATTCCATAAAATGATTCCAACATTTGGAATTTCAAAACAAAACAAAAATTATTTGACTCCATGTCACAACTTGATTAGGAACTCTGTGCCCCTATACCATACTCATGGAGTAGGAGAAACTCAAGTCCCTTGAGTTGATAAATCCTACACAGTGGTGCCATGCTTTAAGATATCTTCCTCTGACATCCAAGTGACATCTGATTCAGGGAGATCTACCCACTTAACTAAATACTCTCTATATACACCCATTTTGGTCTTTTTGATGACCTTGGAGTCAATTATACTTTTCAACTGCGCAAGTTGACTAAGAGGGAGATCTTGAATCCAATCTAGTTCATCATGCAAAGTATATTTAGAATGATCTGTACTTGATAGAGGATCTCTATATGGATACAAAACACTAATATTGAATATAGGTGAAATGCCTAAGTTAGGATGCAGTTCCACTTGATATCCATTGTTACCACATTTGTGCATAACTTTAAGGGGTCCTATTTTATTCATAAGAAGTTTACTACGTTTCCCCTTAGGTAACCTTTCCTTCCTCATGTAGGCCATTACTAAATCACCTACCTTGTGCTAAAAATCCCTTCTCTTCCTATCTTCTTGTACTTTATATTTCTCAGAACTTTGTTGCAATTTATTTCTCACTTGTTTATGGATTTCCTTCATGTTCTCTACAAAATTCTCACCTTGGGAACTCTTATGTTCCATAACACTAAGATCCCTTAGTTCCATAACACCTCTAAGATGACATCCATAGAAAATTTCAAAGGGACTACTTCTTATACTCTGATTAATAGAATCATTATATGCATATTCTTCTTGCCCTATGATCAATTCCTAAGATTGTCCATGTTTCTTGGTAAGACACCTAAGCAAGTTGCCCAATGACCTATTAACTACTTCAGTTTGACCATCAGATTGTGGATGGTAGGCAGATGGAAATGATAGATTACTCACAAGTTTCTTCCATAAAGTCTGCCAAAAATGGATAACAAATTTAGTATCTCTGTCAGTCACTATACTAAGTAGTAATCCATGAATTTTGACCACTTCTCTAAAGAAAAACCCTGCTATGTATGAAGCATCATTCGTGCATTTACACGGCACAAAATGTGCCATTTTTTTGAACCTATCCACTATTACATATACACTATCATAACCTCTTGAAGTTCTAGGAAGCCCAAGAACAAAATCCATACTCAGACATTCCCAAGGTCTAGTTGGAATACCTAATAGTTGATACAAGCCAAAATTGGTAGAGGATATCTTATCCTTTTTTACAAATAGAACATTGTTTAACAAAATTTCTTACATCTTCTTGGAGGTGTGCCCAAAATTAGAACCTACCAACCTATTCTAATGTGTTGTCAATGCCAAAATGTCCACCTAAACTACCTTCATCTTTCTCCTTGATGATATTTTCTCTCATTGAGCACTATGGTATGAAGAGATGATGCCCCTTAGATAGAGAACCATCCGGTAACATATAATCTAAATAGGAAACATGAAAAGCATTAGAAAAATCAGAACAAATATCAAAAGCTTTACAAAAATCCTTATCACCTTTGTAGAGGTCTTTTAGGTCATTCAAACCTACAATTTATAGTTGAACTTCTTTGATGGTTTGAAATCTTCTAGTCAATGCATATTCCACCTTATTATAGGCTCCCTTATTGTGTTTTATAGTAAAAGTGTATGCTTGTAGGTGATCCACCCATTTTAAGTGTCTGATTTAGTTTTTCTTGTCCATTCAAAAATCTAAGTGCATGGTTATCTATGTACACTATAAATTCTTTGGATAACAGATAGTGATGCCACTTCTTCAATGCTTTAACCATTTCATATAGTTTTGAGTCATAAGTAGAATAATTTTTCTTAGCCTCACTAAGATTTTCTAAAAAGAATGCAATTGGATGGCCATATTGACTCAAAGCTACACCTATGACTAGCTTACTAGCATCACAATCCATAGTAAATAATTGATTAAAATTAGGAAGTTTCAAGGATGGAAGGTTTTCTACCTTTTGTTTTAACAACTCAAATACCTTGTGTGTTGCCTCTGTCCACTTAAACTGACATTTCATTCTTCCTTTGATGGTGTTGAGAATTGTTGAACGCATGTGGCAGAAGTTCCTTACAAACTTCCTATAAAATGAGGCTAATCCATGAAACTTCAAACATGTCCCATGAACTTAGGTGAAGGCCAAATAAGGATTTCCTCAACTTTGGAGGGATCCATCTTTAAACTTCCCTTAGAAACCACAAATTTAAGATACACAAGTTCAGTTTTTAAAAACTCACATTTTTCAAAACTAATCTTCAACTTTTCTTGTTGTAACTTCCTCAAGACTAGATCCAGATGTCTAATATGCTCCTCCTTTGTCTTGCTAAAAATGAGATTGTCATCAAGATACACAATGACAAATTTACAAATAAATTATGCCAATACTTCATTCACGAGCTTCATGAATGTACTAGGTGCATTTGTGACTCCAAAAGGCATCTCCAACCATTTATACAACCCTTCATTAGTTTTGAAGGTTTTTTTCCATTCATCACTAGGCCTGATCCTTATTTGATGGTACCATATCTTCAAGTCCACCTTGAAAAAATAACAAACTCCTCCCAAATAGTCCATCAAATTCTCAATCCTTGGCATAGGAAAGCAATATCTAATAGTTATCTTGTTAATGGCTCTTGAGTTTGTGCACATTATCCATTTACCCCTTTTATTGGGTACCAAATAGTTAAAACAACACATGGGCTCAAGCTTTTCCTTATGAACCCCTTATCTAGCAATTCTTGGACTTGTTTGCCCATTTCTTTATTTTGTCTTGGTGTCATTTTGTATGCAACCTTATTTGGTAGGGTAGCACCTAGAATTAGGTCTATTTGATGATTTATATCTCTCATGGGAGGTAGTGTATTAGGAATCTCATCCACTACTATGTCCTTATACTAATATAACAACTTTTGCACTTCTTGGGGTATCTCTATTTTTTGTTCTGTCTTAACTTCCTCCTTTGGTTTCACCATGATGGCATACCCTTGGGTTCCTTCCCTCCTCATCCCATTTAGGAATTTCTTTCCACTTAGAAACATTACACTAGACCCTACATGTTTCCCTTCTCTTAGATTTGGTAATGGATCCATTTGAAGCTTCCTACCATCCTTAGTAATCATATAAGAGTTCTTCTCCCCATATCATGAATAGCTTTAACATCAAATTTACATAGACACCCTAAAAAAAAGTGACATGCATACATTGGGAAGATATCACATAAGACTCTATCTTTATTCTCCCCTATTTTAAAGTCTACCCATTTTTTCTCATCAACTAGTATTTTCCATCCTTTGTTTAACTAAGATACCTTATAGGGATTAACATGTGGAAACCTTTTCAATTTTAATTTCTCTACCATCTCTGCTGCAACTATGTTATCAGTAGATCCTAAATCAACTATAACCTTACCACGAGACTTACAAGTGGTTTAAAGAGGCTTTTCCTTTGGGCAGGCTCCTTGGATTGGGGTACCTTCAAGAGTGTCCTTCTCATCATCATACTTTCTCCATCTATGACATGACCTTCTTTGTTGATGGGTGATGTAACACTCCAAAAATCTTCCTACTACACTAACTGAGTTCTCTTCTCTCCCATGTGGGAACAAAAATATTTTTTGGGACATCTATTTAGGTGTGTCCCACTTGATGACAATTTTAGCACTTGTCAGTGAAAAAAGTGGAACCCTTCCCTTGGTTTCCAAATCTACCTCTTCTATTACTTCTTCCTCTAAAAGGGATTTTAAATGGACCTCCTCTATGTTGAATTTCAGAATTGGTATTTGTTGTATGCAAGTATTCCTTTCTATGAGGACTGTGCCCTTTTCCAAATGTGTCTCTACCTCTAAATCCTCTTCCACCTCTTTCTTTCTGATTTTGTTTTCCCTTCCTCTTAATTTTTTCGTCTACTCTCAAAGCTAACTAAAATCATTTATGGATTGTGTTAGGTTCCATTATGATTATTTCATCTTGAATATTTGGTCTTAGACCCTTAAGATAGAGAGCCACCTTCTCCACTTCTTCTTCTTCTTTCCTTTCTCTTAGACTCAATTTTTGAAACTCCTCGGTGTAAGCACTTACATCCATTTCTCTCTATCTTAAATTCTTCAACCTTTTGTACATCTGAACTGCATAGTCAGTTGGAAGGAATTGATTTTTTATCCTAATCTTCATTCTTTTCCATGAGGTGATCTTATTTTTCCTTGCTTGCTTCCTGTTGTCTTGCATCACATCCCACCATACTAAGGTAAAACCCTTCAATCTTGACTTATCCAAACTAAACTTCTTTCCTTCATCAATCTCCTAATAATCAAAATGATTATTCAAGGCTTCAATCCACTCCAATAGATCTTCTCCATTCAAGATTCTATTATAAATGGGCAACCCTTCAATGCTATCCTTGTTTAATGATCTAAATGCATCTACAAATGCCTTCTGATCTGGAGGCCTATCTTTTCTTTCTTCTCCTATTATCTCTGATCCAATATCCTTTTCATTAGATTCATCTCCCTAGTCTATCATTTTTCCTTTATCCTTTTTGGTGTCTTGCAACTGTGTTGCAATCATCTCCTCTACCATCTTCTTTATGGCTTCTTGACTCATCATTTTTGGAGGCATTGAACTAGCCTCTGATTCTTCTTCAATGTGTGACATACACCAACTTGCCCAAAAAATTGGCTCTTATACCACTCTGATGCAAAGAGGTCTTAGACTTAACTTCAAATACTATCTCTTCTATCTCTTCACTTGTGTTGGTCTAGAGAATTAAGGAGCCATCCAATGGTTCTTCCCTTCTAATCCTTTCTTAGGCTTGAATGATCCTTTCCTTAGCCTTCCAAAGGTCCACCTCTAAGGACAATATCTCTTCTTTTTATGAGTTCCCAACTCCTAACACTTTTGACCTCACTCTAGTGGATAACTACACCTTCAACCATAAGTCCAAGCCCCTTCCAAGCCATGATCTTCCCACTTTCAAATTTATGACTTTAATGAGTGTTACTTGACTTTAATTATCCATTACTACATTCTACGTGATCCAACCTTGAGAACCAAAACTACCCATAGGGTATATGTACAAAGATGGAGGACCAAAAAGGTGTCACTTTCCTTTTTGGCCCCACAATAGCCATAGTGTGTACGCACTAAAGCATGTGCACCATATAGGGTACACATGCTATGTCTTGGGTTTCCCAAGCCTTAGGCTTGGGTAATTTAAAACATAGCATGTGCGCCCTATAGGGTGGACATTCTTTGCAAAAAACTATAAATTTTATGGCTACCTTTCAAAGGCCCATTTTCATGCCACAAATCTACATTTGCAACTAAAGAGGGCTTCCTAGAGCGTGTGCACAAAGAGCTTTTGCTAGTTCAATCCATCAATTTTGATAAAGAATGGCTCCATGATGGCATCAACTTTGAACCAAAAGAAGTAAGTGTTTTTACAGCCCATGCTTCCTATTTGTATTGAAATTTTAGTTTTGAAGCAATTTGTTTTGTTAAAATTTTAGTTTTGAAGCAATTCCTTTTGTTAAAATTTCTTTTCTTAAATTTTAAGTGTAATTAATATTTTAAAATTGATTTTGTTTTAATTTCCAGGAAGAAATGATCTCCCTGAACAAAACCCTCAACCAAACCCTCTATCTTCTCCTCATGAACAAATGAATGAAGAAAATAACCAAGAAAATGAACCTCAACTGCCTCCACCAATCAAGAAACCTACTCATGAACACAGGAACATTTGATAAACCAAATTGAAAAAGGGAAAAAAGAATTAGAAGCTTTAACTAGGAGGTTATAATCTTGGAAGGGAAAGAATTGTAAAATCATTGAAATCAATCTTGACCCACATAGGCTTAGTTAGTGGGCAACTTAATTTATGACATGATAAAAGATAAGAACAAAAACAATATTATTCAAATAAATTGTCATCTAAGGACATAAAAAAGAAAAAAATTGCAAAAGATGACATTTGCAAACTCTTTAAAAAATCATGGGACATTGATACTCTTAGAACTACAACTTCCCAATTCATTGGTGCTTGAATGAAGACATAAAAAAAAACTTTTGGGAGAGATGGTGGATGGTCTTTCATTCGCCTCCCTATAACAATCATGAAGTACCTATATATTTCTTGAGGAAACTCTATTTGAGTTTGAACTCAAGGAGCTGCTAAATTGTTTTGACTTTCTAGATTCTCAAGGTAGAGGAGGGGGGTCATCATTTGATAGAGTAGGGTCACATAATGACCCTAACGCACCTAGGGTTCCTATTGGAAAGTCACAGGTGGATCATGTTAGTATTCCTTTCATTGTAAAGGAACATGTAGAGGTGGACACACTAGGCACAATTAGTGCTCTTCTAGAGACTCTCATTCAGTGTACCACTCATTTAGTTGAGGGTCACCATGGTCAATCTTCGAGGGGGCATATTTGTCGATCATGTGGATGCTTTTTCTCATTTGGTACTATTGAGAGAGAAGAAGAGGATCATGGAATTATGACTGATGATTTTCTAAATATGACATTTGGCATTGACACACAGGTAAATATTTTCAATTTCATTAAATTTATTTGATCATATTTCATTTATTAAAAAATAACTAATTAATTTAGTATCTATTGATTATGATCAAAATTCAGGGCAAGAGTGTTGGTGGCAGTGGTAGTGGCAATGATCCTCCAATCCCCTTCTACACATCATCATCAACTCCATAAGTATGTATCTGTATCGTCAGAAAATGGAAGCACTTCCATTTAGGACTGGTCTATCCCTCCAAGTAGGTAGTTTGGGGTCATGTTAGATGCTTTCATGGGATCTCTAGCTTGGATAATGGATTTTCCCCCTATTCTTCCCTTTTCTCCACCTCTTTCTAGTCTCTTTCTGGCACCCTAACTTGAAACCCTGAGATTCTTGACCTTTGGGTCAAGGTCAACCTTTCTGGGTCAAGGTCGACCTTGACCTTGACCTTGACCTAGGTCAGAGTTGACCTCGATCCTGACCCTGAGTCCAAATTTAAGATTCTAGAAGTTTCAAGATGTCGGGTTTCAGAAACTTTTATTTCTCCCTTTTGGGTCGGCTGTATCTGATTTTGGAATGGTAAAATCTTAAATTATATTTAATCTAGGTCCATTTCTAGGGGTTAAGGTTGAAATGGGAATTTAATTCTCCTATGTCTGCCTCTCTAGAAGTTTGTGTGCTAGACTTGTATAATAGGAAGGCTTCCTCTCTCATTTTAATCCATCTCTTGTTCACATATCATTTATTATCATGCACTCCATCCTTTGAGCGAGCATTCTCGATCAAGGAAGCATTCAAGCCATCATTTACATTCAAGCATTCAAGTTCTCCATTGAAGATCAAGGATTCAAGCTTTCATGCCTTTGGAGGGATTTGGTTCAAGCATTTAAGATTAATCATTCAAACCCTATATTGATCCATCATGGTGGTGTGATCCTCCTTCAAGATTATTTTGTTCATCTTCAAGTTCTATTCATTCTCCCTTCAAGGTGGGTTCCCAGCATACAATCATGGAGGTTTTGATTTACATTTATATAGGTGTGGGACAACAAATATTAGTACAGATCTGAGTACCTTTTTTGGCAAACTTTGGGGATTTGCGAATAGAATTTCTATCGAAACAGTGTAGGTCAAGGTCAACTTTTAGGGGTAAGATTGTGCCCTGGGGTAAGATCTTACCCCTGTTCTGGGTCAAGGTCGACCTTTCTCAGAAAGACAAAAGTTTTTTGAGTTTTCTCTGTTTCTGTGTTTCCAGGCCAGATTCGGTTGCAGAATTTCCCAAAACTGAACACAGACACCTGAAAATAGTGATTTCCAAATTTGCCCCTTTTTAAGATAAGTATTTATGTTTCATTAAGTTTTGTATGTCCACAACATTTTACACATATCTCACATTTCCAATACATAAACACAAATATAGATGTAAAATTATATCTTCATATATTTTTATATCTTACAGTATTGAATAAAGAATTTTAATTAATATATTTGATTATTATGTAATTATATGAATGATTGTATCATAACTTATTTTGCATGTGTATTAGTTCACTAGTGGACCATCAATATTCACAATAGACAATGAAGGGCATTGTGCCACTTTCCTTGAGGTATCTTTATTTGCATGTTAATCTGATTTACTTGATTATATTTAATTAATAAATGAATGAATAACTAAATTACTAGACAAATTATGATCAAAATCCAAACGCAAAGTGGTCATTACGGTGATCACATTCTTTCACCTGGCTTTGTGATGTCATTATTGAGTCCACATGTATATATGTAATAATGAATTATAATTAAAATTTTAGTAGTATTTTCTTATATGAATGGTTGTCTTATAAATTTCCATGTACATGTGAGCTTCAACATTGACACTACACACCGAAGGACGTGGTGGAACCTTCACGGAGGTATCATTTATTCATTAGTAGGGTTGAAAAAAAAATGTAATCTTGATAACTACATAATACTTTTGTTGTTTCATTTTCAGTTCTTGACATCAGAGACTCCTCCTTCTGTTCATGATACTTTGGATCATGGAGTAGCTACTGTAGTAGCTAGTTTTGAAGCACTGACTGAGGTGTGGAAGAGATCAGTTAATTTTAATAGTTTATATTTAATTTTATAAAGATATTCATGTACGTATTTTAATTATTATTTTGATCATTGTTGTAGGGACTTATTACTCCAGATCATCAGCATGCACCTTCGGTGGATGTACATAGTGACTATTTGCTAGTGGTAAGTGAATATTCTATTTTATGTCATTGTATAATTCAATTTTGATGTATATTAGTTATTGATGCTTAAATTTTTTTTTATTGGCTTGAGCTACAGAAGAGTCTAGACAAGAGCACTAGTGAGCGCACTCAGAAGACTACATCATCCACTGCATCTCCATCAACACCACAATCGAAGACAACTCAGGATTTATTTTCTTCCCCTGGCGGGAAAGGACTAGATTAAGGATATAGATTGTATGCCTATATGGCATTAGTGGACATATTTTTTATATATTGTATAAGTGACAAGTTGTACATCGATTTTTCTTTGAGGAAGTCAGTTTAACTGTATTGGATATATTTGATGTATGACATTATTAGACATATATATTTGGCTTCATGCCCTACAATTTTGTTTTAGTGTTTTAGGTATGAAATTCATGTGTTTGGTGTATTGATGTATACTAATTTATGTTTATGTGGATATCTTATGCTTTGTAAATTTCCCATGCCTTATAGTTATGCTTGTATGTTTATTGATGTATATTGTTACTGTATGATTTATATTTTATTAGAATATGAATGTGATGCAGAGGTGGTGTGTGAGACACTCTAAACCCATACCCTTATAGAAATACAAGAACAATCAGTAAAAAGTGAGACAATCTTCTCACATCAAACATCCTTCATAAGGATCCATTGTCTAGGCTTCACCCAATGCACTTGCATTGGTTGGCTCCAAACTATCATACTATCATTCTAGGACTGCTCCTATTAACCTTCACTAGTCACAAAATGATATTTTCTCCACATCTTCCCAAAAGACTTCAAAAAATAATCAATGATCTAGATACCCTTTTGGAAGTTTTAAAACATATCCCAAATGCAACTCAACTTGTATTGAGACAAACTACTTTAAAATTGTTGATTTCATTTTGCTAGAGAGGCCTAATTCACCCATTTAACAAAGGAACCCTGTCATGGGTAATCTCCTAGACCTTTCCCTATTCAACAGTCCTATGAAATGGATCTAATTAGAAGAATATTCCATCAATTTGACTCTATGACACTTTTGGATATGAAAACCCCAAATTGGTCTTAAAACCCCCTATAAACTAGGGCTCTCTCAATGCATGACCTCCCAACACCATACCAACTAAATGAAAGTTGTTTTACCATTATTATACCATCCTCAGATGGATTAAATCATAAAATGACCATGTCCAAGGGCTTGATTATCCGCTGCTATACCTATGGCTTCATTTCAATGACCCTTGGTCACTCCTCAACCCCAACAACTCCTCCAATCAATGCCTACCTACAAAATCCTTCACATTCCTACATTCAAATTATTATAATGCTACAATAAAATGATTGGATCCATCCCCAAGTGATAGTAATTACAAATAGGGGATGGACCATTCTATTTACATCTTAAAACAAGACAATTCCCAACACTATTTTAGACTAGTGAAAAGGAAATGCTCCAAATCAATGAAATGACTATAAAATTGATTCAAAAGAGGTGTTTACAATGTATCTCAACCATGCACAAGTATGGATTTCAATGATACATCCAAAAACTATGAGAAATTACAAGAAATCTGAATTTTATTGCTAAAAAAAGACACAATTCGTACAACTCTTACCTCCAGTCTGTACCATCTGAAATAAGTCCTATCAACCTCCTCAACTGATCAAAATCAGTTGGAACTCCTAACAACACAAACTAAACTTATTTTAGGCTTTTCCCTCCTTTAGTAACTAGCCATTACTTTTAAAATTTTGAATTTTAAATCTTATTAAATATAACTCCCAAGACTCTATAAATTTGGATTTTGTTTCTTCATGATCCAAATAACATTTTAAAACCATTAAACTCCCTCTAAGACCTATTCCTATCCTCTAGGTCTATTATGTCATGTTTTGGCAATTACTTTAATATGTGCACCAAGTGCATTATTACAAGTTTTTGATCCTTCATGGATCAAATCATTACATAAAATGGCTTAATAGCCATGTTGCAACATTGCAAAGACCTTATAGGTCTTGTATCTTCTTCAAACTAATTAGTCACCCAAGTGACCCTCCTACCTGTTAATATGATTTAGAAAAATAGAGAGGGGAGGTGAATCAGTTGTTCTCAGGTCCTGATGTATAAGACAGTCTTAAAAACTTATCCTTAAATTAGATAAAAAACCAAAACAAACTTGGTCATCACTGATTCAATAATAGAAACATCTAACAATGCAGTCCACTACCTAGCTGTAACTTAACTTGCAAAACATAGTAATGTTAAGATCTAAACATTCACACAAGTATAAACACTAGGATTTATAGTGGAAACCCTGATTTGGGAAAAACCACTTTGTCACATGCTACTATTATTTTCACTCTTCTAAAGTGAGCTCGGTTAAAAGCCAACCCTGTCAAAGGTTACAATACACACTATTAGGTGTGACCCGGTTAAAGGATTTAAATCACCCTGTTAAAAGTGAGCCTTGTCAAAGGACTTACATACACTACATTAGAATGCAACCTTGTTCAAAGGATTTAACATATGACTGTTAGGTCAACCTCTGTTAAAAGGATTTTAACTGTTACAATGGTTAGAAAGTAGCAGTAGTATTATTTGAAAAATATATAACTCACTTTGCAAATATCAGATCCGATTCCGTACACTAATGCTGGTTTACTGACTTTGAAACTTTGCCATTTCCATCTCTGATCTGCTCAGAACTTTTCTTCAAGCAACCACCACAATTACCTTCAGCCTTTTCTACTTATTTAGTCAATAAACTTTCCTCTTCCATCATTCTCTGTTCACCCATGCACACACATATAAAAAATATTCAGGTTCCCTTATATTTTTTCTCAATTAGGTTAACTCGTCTTTTTCCACTCAATCTCATTTGTAGATCTTAGGGTTCGGTCACATTCAATGAATCTACCCGCTTCATGTTCTTCGGCTCCTCTTCTAGAATCATCTCAAATCTCTTAAAGATTTACAATAAAACATTTTACAATGCATTTAATGCTTCCAAACAATCAATAAATAAAGTCAACATGTTTTACATAATCCAAGAATTCAACAATGTCGGCTCTAAAATTAAATTCTCTTCAAATATAAAATTGCTGATGCTCGGTCAATACTGTGATTGTTCACTCGGTCTTTATTAGAATGCTTAGTCATTACTAAAACTGTTTCCTCAGCAATTTATTGATGCTTGGTCGACACTAAAATTTTTCTCAGCATACACTAACTTGGTCGACACTAACATCACTCAGCTTAAACATGATTTTTCCATTCTTTGCTCGGTTAAGCCTACCAATTTAGTCTTCAACCTTACTAAGATAAAAAATACATTGTCTCATCATTGTGCAACATAGTCAAGTACACTTTGTAGTATCAAGATAACTCAACCTTTCCCTAGGTGCTATTGTTATCAACCTTGTCCCATTCCTTCACAACAATTCAATAGATATAGTACTTTCCTAAGTAGCAATAGTCTTACCAATTAAGGTTTGACATCAATGACAATACAACAATTGTTTCAATTCAGTTAACAACAATCTCCCTCTTTGGCATTGATGGAAACACCATATGATATCACTTGAATAACACATGGATTACCAACCAATGCAAACAAAAAAATTATCTGTTCATCAAAAAATTATTGTAATATCCTTACTTCTGTGACCATCAGAAGTATCCAGATCTCCCTCTATCCTGATCCTTCATTTCAGTTCATCTTCCTCTTATCTTTCAATATCATGTGTTATCATATCATATCAGTATCATCTCCCTCTTTGACAAAAATGCCAAAGCAGCAATGAAAACATACATCCATCAGATGTAGATAATATTTGTGTAGTTCAGTGTTTTCTCCCTCTATCATCTTGCTTATGACTGATTTTTTGTCTTTGCTTCTCTTCACAACTCTAGGCCAGCCCTAAAGTGTGATAATCTTCTGCATCAATTTGTCAGATATTCTACTGTAGCACATTTGATGCAGTGCTCCTAGCTTGTCTAGGCAGCCTCAGTTAGGGGAAGGACCCCTAATTGACTTCTCAGGTACTCATGAGCTTCTCTGGGTAAAGCTTTAGTGAATATGTCTACTACTTGTTCTTTTGTATTCACATATTCCATTCAGACTTCTTTGTCTTGTACCAATTCTCTCAAGTAGTGATACTTGATTGCAATGTGCTTGGTCTTAGTGTGCATCACTAGATTCTTAGAAATATTGATAGCACTTTTGTTGTCACAGAAAATAACAACAGGTTCAGTGATTTCTTCTTTCATGCCTATCAATAATTGTTTTATCCATACCAAGTTTGAATAGTTTACTGTAGCAGCAACATAATTGGCCTCGGTAGTAGATTGGGAAATGCAATTTTGTTTCTTGCTTGTCTAGGAGACTAATCTGTGTCCAAGAAAGAAATCTCCACCACTTGTACTCTTTCAAACTTGTCATCCTTCTTGTAATATACACCATAGTCAGCAGTTCCTTTCAAGTATCTCATAATTCTTTTCATGGCCATCATATGTGTTTCCTTAGGATTGGTAGAGAATCTTGCCACAATCCCAACAGCTAATGCAATATCTGGTCTGCTATGTACAACATACTACAATTTTCCAATCATGGATCTGTATAGAGTCCGATTCACTTCTGCAGCATCATCATTCTTAGATAAATTTTGTCCAGTAACCATAGGAGTTCCCACTTGTTTAGCATCTTCCATCCCAAAAGTTTTCAGTATTTCATTAACATACTTAGACTCTGTAATGAAAATTCATTTCTTCATCTGATATACTTGTAAACCAACAAAGAATTTGATCTCACCAAACATACTCATCTCAAATTTAGTTTGCATTTCATTTGAAAATCTCTTACAAAAATCTTCTTGTCCACCAAAAATAATGTCATCAACAAAATTTTTTGCTAACAAGATACCTTTTCCTTCTTCATCCTTCATGTACAGATTGCTTGTGTCATTTGTTCTTGAAAATCCAATTTGTATCAAGTAGTTGTGCAACCTCTCATACCATTCTTTGGGAGCTTACTTCAATCCATATAAAGCTTTGTTCAGTTTGCACACCATGTGTCTTCTGTTTGGATCAATAAAACCTTCTGGTTGTTCTATGTAAACTTCTTCTTCTAGTATACCATTCAAAAATGCAGACTTGACATCCATTTGATATACCTTGAAATCCTTATATGCAGCATATGCAAGCAGAGTTCTTACTTCTTCTAGTCTAGCTATAGGGGAAAATGTTTCCCCATAATCTATTCCTTCTTCTTGTGCGTAGCCTTTGCATACCAACCTAGCTTTGTTTCTAGTGATTTCACCATTTTCATTCATCTTATTTTGAAACACCCACTTTGTTCCTATAACATTCTTATTTTTAGGTCTTGGCCCCAGAGTCCAAGTATCATTCTTCTCTATCTAGTCAATCTCTTCATTCATTGCTTGTATCTAGTCTTCATTCTCCAATGCTTCTCTAGTTGACTTAGGTTTAAATTCACATAGTAGACATGTTGGATCCTTAGTTTTACTTCTGGTCTGAATTCCAATATTTTTTGTCTCCAATTATCTGTTCAAGCTTGTGATGTCTTCTTACATATTTTGCCAAAATAGGTTCAACTCTTTTGTCCTCTGTTTCATCAGGTTCTTCAACAAAATTATCAGATTCAGCTTTTGAATGCTCGGCAACCTCTTCCTGATAGTTAGCAACATTATCTTGTAGCTCGACATGTTCTTGTTCTTTCTCGGCACTATTTTCCTGATGCTTGGCAGCTTCTGTTTGATGCTCGACATTTCTTACCCGAGACTTGGCATCAGGTGCAAGTCTGTTACTTACCTCATCTATTTCTTCAATGTACACAAAAGATATGTAATCTTCTGGCTCTCTTTTTCTACCAGCTTCATTTCTTTCTCTATACTCATCAATTTTTACATTCACACTTTCCACAATTTTGTTAGTGTTAGAGTTCAAACACTTATAAGCCGTACTTTTTGTAGGGTACCCTAGGAATATGCCTTCATCACTCTTAGCATCAAACTTTCCATTCCTAGTGTCTTTTAGTATATAGCACTTACTTCCAAAGATTCTAAAGTATTTAACACTCGGTGCATGTCCATGCCATAATTCATAAGGTGTCAAATTTGTACCTTTTCTGATTTGTACCTGGTTTAGAGTGTAGACATCAGTGCTAATAGCTTCTTTCCAATATTTTTGTGCCACATTATTTTCAATCATCAATGTCCTTGCACAATCCAAGATAGATCTATTTCTCCTTTCTGCTATAGCATTATGTGGAGGTGTTCTAGGTGCAGACATCTGTCTTTTAATTCCTCTATTATTGCAAAATAGATTAAATTCATTTGATGTAAATTCTCCACCTCGGTCAGATCTAAGACATTGTAGGTTCCTACCTGTCTCCTTCTCAACTTTAGCCAAATAACACTTAAAGAATTGAAAAGCTTCAGATTTTTCTTTTAGAAACATCACATGCATCATCCTAGTATGATCATCAACAAAAAAGATAAAGTATCTAGCACCACAGTAACTTTATACACCCATAGGTCCACAAAGATCAGTATGAACCAAATCTAAAATGTTTTCAGAAGTAAAAGATTTGCTCTTGAAACTTGACTTTGTCATTTTTCCTAACTGACATTCCTTGCACATCATATTCTTAGGTTTCTTCAATCTTGGTAGACCTCTTACTTTCTTTTTCTTACTTATCTCTACCAGATTGTCAAAGTTAACATGACACAGCCTCTTATGCCATAACCAAATATCATCAAATTGTGCAATTAAACATGTTTCTTCAGATAGGTCAAGATAGAAAAAATTACCTCTAGTTTGATCACCACTTCCAATCAGTTCTCTCGTAGCATCAAATATTTTAGCTTTCTTGTGATGAAATTTCACTCGGTAACTAGTTTTGTTAAGCTGAGCAACACTTAGCAAATTGTAATTAAGACCTTCAACCCAATATGCATTTTCACAAGTTATCTTATCAGTTAGTTTAATCAAACCTTTTCCTCTAATAGGACATGGTGCATCATTACCAAATTTTACACTTTTACCTCTGTAATGATACAGGGTCTCAAACTTATTTTTGTCACTAGTCATGTGATGTGAACAACCACTATCAATAATCCATTTATCATTCTTGTTCACATAGGATATTAGTGCAGTTTTCTCATCCTCATCAGATTCATCTTTCATTGCCACATAGACTACCTCAATTTCCAAATCATCACTATCAGTGTCAGTCTCTTTTTCAACAATGTAACAAGATTTCTTACCTTTACCTTTGTAGTCTCTGTTCCTTCCGTAGCTTTTGTCATCTCTTCTATCTTTGTGTTTGCTTTTCCTTTCATCATCTTTATCCTTCCTGTCAGGACATCTAGCAGCTATATGACCAACTTTATTACATGCAAAACATATAATAGAGAGTTTACCTTTATACTTTCCTTTTCCCCCTCTCAGTCTTCTAGCCATAAGAGCTTCTAGATCTTCTAGGTCTTCATCAGAAGTGTCACTGTCACTTTCACTTTCACTTTCACTTTCCTTGATGCATCTTTCTATTTCCTTCTTTGGATTATTCAGAACTAGCTGTGACTTAAAAAGTAGATTCAACATTTCCAATACTACCAATAGTGAGATTATCAAAATTAGATAGTTCAAAAGCAGTCAACTTACCAACCAAACTTTCCAAAGTAAGCACATTACTAGAGTTACATCTAGATTCCTGAATAGCTAATATCTTAATAGCATATATAGGACGCGGGGTTCTTAGTAATTTCCCAATTATAGTTTCATCATCAATAGTCCCATTTGCTCCTCTAATGGCATTCACAACTTCTTTTATCCTACCACAATATTGTGCAATGTTTTCACCTTCTTGCATTCTCATTTCATCAAACTTACCTCTGAGACTCTTAGCCTTTGCTTTCAGCACATTCAGATCACCACCATAGATCCTTGCAAGAGTGTCCCACATATCCTTAGTAGTTGTGCAGTCCTTAATGTCCTCAAATTCTAGATAGCTTAGGGTAGATGCAATTTCCAGCATTGCTTGATTATGTTCTTGTTTGGCTCTCATTTCTTCAGTAGTTAAAGGTGCGCTAGGAGAGACATAGGCATTCTCAATGTAGTACTTTGCAGAGTCACCAATACCAGCAAGATGCAGCTTCATCAAACTTTTTCATGCAGGGAAGTTCTCCTTGTTCAACTTCAGTAACTCCTTATACATCTTGATCATTTTCTTCAAGCCCCTTTAAACTTGATATATGTCAACACTAATAAACAACATAGCTCTGATACCAATTGCTAATATGATTTAGAACAACAGAGAGGGGGGGGTGAATCAGTTGTTCTCAGGTCCTGATGTATAAGACAATCTTAAAAACTTATCCTTAAATTAGATAAAAAACCAAAACAAACTTGGTCATCACTAATTCAATAATGGAAACATCTAATAATGCAGTCCACTACCTAGCTTTAACTTAACTTGCAAAACATAGTAATGTTCAGATCTAAACATTCACACAAGTATAAACACTAGGATTTATAGTGGAAACCCAATTTGAGAAAAACTACTTTGTAACATACTACTATTATTTTCACTCTTCTGAAGTGAGCTCGGTTAAAAGCCAACCCTGTCAAAGGTTACAATACACACTGTTAGGTGTGACCTAGTTAAAGGATTTAAATCACCCTATTAAAAGTGAGCCTTGTCAAAGGACTTACATACACTCTATTAGAATGCAACCTTGTTCAAAGGATTTAACATATGACTGTTAGGTCAACCTCTATTAAAAGGATTTTAACTATTACAATGGTTAGAAAGTAGCAACGCTATTATCTGAAAAATATACAACTCACTTTGCAAATATTGGGTCTGATTCTGTATGCTAATGCTAGTTTACAGACTTTGAAACTTTTCCGTTTCCATCTCTGATCTACTCAGAACTTTTCTTCAAGCAACCACCACAATTAACTTCAACCTTTTCTGCTTATTCAGTCAATAAACTTTCCTCTTTCAGTATTCTTTCTTCACCCATGCACACACATATAAAAAATGTTTAGGTTCCCTTATATTTTTCCTCAATTAGGTTAACTCATCTTTTGCCACTCAATCTGATTCATAGATCTTAGGGTTAGGTCAGATTCAATGAATCTACCCACTTCATGTTCTTTGGCTCCTCTTCTAGAATCATCTCAAATCTCTTAAAGATTTATAATAAAACATTTTACAGTGCATTTAATGCTTCCAAACAATCAATAAATAAAGTCAACACATTTTACATAATCCAAGAATTCAACAATGTTGGCTCCAAAATTAAATTCTCTTCAAATATAAAATTGTTGATGCTCGATCAATACTATGATTGTTCACTCGGTCTTCATTAGAATGCTTGGTCATTACTAAAACTGTTTCCTCGGCATAGACTGTCTTCCTCGGTAATTTACTAATGCTCAGTCGACACTAAAATTTTGCTTGACATACACTAACTTTGTCGACACTAACATCACTCAGCTTAAATATGATTTTTCCATTCTTTTCTCGATTAAGCGTACCTGTTTAGTTTTCAATCTTACTAAGATAAACAATACATTGTCTCATCATTGTGCAACATAGTCAAGTGCACTTTGTAGTATCAAGATAACTCAACCTTTCCCTAGGTGCTATTGTTATCAACCTTGCCCCATTCCTTCACAATAATTCAATAGATATAGTACTTTCCTAAGTAGAAATAGTCTTACCAGTTAAGATTTGACATCAATGACAATACAACAATTGTTTCAATTCAATTTCCAACACTACCTTCATTAGGGTGCCCTGCACTAGTTCTTCCATGTAAACCACACCATTAATCCTTTAGGCTTGTAGCCTTCACCAGTCACAAAATTGCCTCTCTCCCAATTTTCTCAAACAACTCTAGAAACCAATTAGTGCTTTAGATACCCTTTTGGATTCCCTAAATCCTCACCAAGTCTAAGGGTAGACTCTTTTGGACCATATACTAGATCCAATACCCCAGCACTCACTAACTAGTCCTAATTCCATCCCCATTACAAAGAAACTCATAAAGATATTCACTAATCTGCCTCCTAACCAAGAAATAGTCTTTGCTAAGGTCTAAAAAGAAAATATTTTCAAAGTTTTAAGATCTCAATACCTATCAAATCTTCTAGCCACCAAACCATTATTCCTAGGGTCACACAACTAGGGTCTATTAAAAAAGAACTTTACAATCTCTTCCAAATCAATCTAGTTGATCTAACACATTAACATTGATCCCCACACCAACAATCCACCATAAAATATATCCACTCTTCAAGGTATTCATCCACCATAATGACTGGTGTAAGACAGGGCACTTGCTCACACAACAATCTCCTTCATTCAGTGATCTTCAAAGAACATCAACTTACATCACTGCATGAACAAACTACAAAATAAGGATATAATACATTTTTGCACTCTCCCACCAGTCACAGTGGCCATAGAGGTGGGAGAGTCACTTCAAATTTTAAATGCTGGTTGTAGCCTTCTAAACCGGTCACAGTCCAAAAAAAAAATTTGTCAATTACTTTGCCTTAAGAACAATAAGAATACTAAAACTAATGCATGAAATATGTAACTAACAAAAAAATCAATTTATTTACATCACTATCTAATCCAGATCACTCTTCCATAAGCATTTGAATTCTGAGATGCTACCTTGCACGAGCTCCGAGATATGACCCCCTTAAGATCATTGTTTTCATGGTGAGTGCACCTTGACAAACACTTCGACTCGGAGTGGTCGGTAGCATTCAAACAAATTTGTGTGCCAAATGAGGTTTCCAATAGTGTTTACCTGATCATTAAGCTATTGGAACAAATGGTTTGATGCTACGACTGATGGTTTGAAAGATATGCAATGTTAGTCATTTCAACTGAGGAACATTGCGAGTTTTGACATCAACTGAGAATGTGGTGCCAAATATAAATGAACTTGAATCTCTGAAAATTGAGATAGGTTATTTTAGGCTTCAACAACATGGTCCTATATCACCTAATGGTTCGATGCTACCTTGTACGAGCTCTGAGATATGACCCCTTAAAGATTGTCAATTTCATGTTAAAGGGACCTTGAGGGACACTTCGGCCTAGAGTGGTTGATAGCGTTCGAGTGACTCTGTGTGCCAAATAAGGTTTCCACTAGCATTTACCCATCCATTTGGAGCTGTTGACATAGATGGTTCGATGCTACAACTGACAGTTTGAAAGATACATAATGTTGCTCATTTCAATTGAGGAACACTTCAAGTTTTGACATCAACCGAGAATGTGGTGCCAAATATAAATGAACTTGAATATTTGAAAACCATGATAGGTTATTGTAGGCCTCAAAAACATGGTCCCATAGCACCTAACAGTTTGATGCTACCTCACACGAGCTCTGAGATATGACCCTCTAAAGATTGATTATTTCATGCTGAGTGCACCTTGAGGGACACTTCGACCTGGAGTGATAAAAAATGTTCAAGTGACTCTGTGTGCAAATGAGGTTTCCACTAACATTTACCTGGCCATTAAAAGCTGTTGGAATAGATAGTTTGATGATATGACTGATGGTTTGAAAGATACACAATGTTTCTCATTTCAACTGAGGAACACTTCAAGTTTTGACATGAACCAAGAATATGATGCCAAATATAAACGAACTTGAATCTCTAAAAAATGAGATAGGTTATTGTAGGCCTTCACAACACGGTCCTGTAGCACCTAACGGTTTGATCATAACATACATGAGCTCTGAGATATGACCCCATAAAGATTGCCAATTTTATGTTGAGTGCACCTTAAGAGACACTTCAGCCTAGAGTGGTCGACAACATTCAAGTGACTCTGTGTGCCAAACAAGCTTTCCACTTGCATTTACCTAGCCCTTTAGAGCTATTGGATTAGATGATTCAATGCTACGACTGACGGTTTGAAAGATACACAATGTTTCTCATTTCAACTAAGGAACACTGTAAGTTTTGACATCAACCGAGAATGTGGTGTCAACTATAAACGAACTTGAATATCAGAAAACCAAGATAGGTTATTGTAGGCCTCAACAAAATGGTCTCATAGCACTTAATGGTTCAATAATACCTTGCATGAGTTCCAAGATATGACCCCAGAAAGATCACCAATTTCATGTTGAGTGCACCTTGAGGGACACTTCGGCCCAAAGTGGTGGGCAATGTTCGAGTGACTCTGTGTTCCAAATGAGGTTGCCACTAGCATTTACCCAGCCATTCAGAGCTGTTGGAACATATGGTTTGATGCTATGACTGACTATTTAAAAGATACGCAATGTTGCTCATTTCAACTAGTGAACACTTCAAGTTTTGACATCAACCAAGAATGTGGTGCCAAATATAAACAAACTTGAATCTCTAAAAATTGAGATAGGTTATTGTAGGCCTCCACAGCATGGTCTTGTAGAAGCTAATGGTTTGACACTACCTTGCATGAGCTCCAAGATATGACCCCATAAAGATTGCCAGTTTCATATTGAGTGCACCTTGAGGGACACTTTGGCGCGGAGTGGTCGGCAGCGTTCAAGCAACTCTGTGTACCAAACAAGGTTTCCACTAGTGTTTACGTGATCATTCAGAGATGTTAGAATAGAAAGTTTGATGCTACAACCGATGGTTTGAAAGATATGCAATGTTGCTCATTTCAACTAAGGAACACTTCAAGTTTTGAAATCAACTGAGAATGTAGTACCAAATATAAACAAAATTGACTATCTAAAAATTGAGATAGGTTATTGTACGCCTCTACAATATGGTCCTATAGAACCTAACAGTTTGATGCTACCTCATACAAGCTCTAAAATATGACCCCGTAAAGATTGCCTATTTCATGTTGAGTTCACCTTAAGGGACACTTCAGCTCGGAGTGGTCAACAGCGTTTGAGAGATCCTGTGTGCCAAATGAGGTTTCTACTAGCGTTTACCTAGTCATTTAGAGCTGTTGGAATAGACAGTTTGATGTTATGACTGATGGTTTGAAAGATACGCAATGTTTATCATTTCAACTAAGGAACACTATGAGTTTTGACATCAACTGAGAATGTGGTGTCAAATATAAATGAGCTTGATCCTCTGAAAATTGAGATAGGTTATTGTAGGCCTTGATAAAATAGTCTTGTAGCACCTAATGGTTTGATGCTACCTTGTACGAGCTCGAAGATATGACCCCATAAAGATTTCCGATTTCATGCTGAGTGCACCTTACAGGACACTTCGACTTGGAGTGGTCAACAATGTTTGAGTGAATTTGTGTGCCAAATGAGGTTTCCACTAGCATTTACTCAACCATTCAAAGTTGTTGGAATAGATAGCTCGATGCTATGACTGACGGTTTGAAAGATGCACAATGTTTCTCATTTCAACTAAGGAACACTTCAAGTTTTGATATCAACCGAGAATGTGGTGTCAAATATCAACAAAATTGAATTTCTAAAAACTGAGATAGGTTATTGTAGGCCTTGGTAACATGGTTCTATAGCACTTGATATTTTGATGCTACCTTGCACGAGCTCTGAAATATGACCCCATAAAGATCACCAATTTCATGTTGAGTGCACCTTGAGGGACACGTCAGCCCAAAGTGGTCAGAAATGTTTGGCAGACTCTGTGAGCCAAATGAGGTTCCCACTAGTGTTTGCCTAGCCATTCAAAGCTATTGGAACAGATGGTTCAATGCTACAACTGAAATTTTGAAAGATACACAATGTTGCTCATTTCAACTAAGGAACACTACGAGTTTTGACATCAACCGCAAATGTGGTGTCAAATATAAATGAACTTGAATAGCTAAAAACTGAGATAGGTTATTGTAGGCCTTGGTAACATGGTCCTGTAGCACCTGACCATTTGATGCTACCTTGCATGAGCTCTGAGATATGACCCCATAAACATCACTGATTTCATGTTGAGTGCACCTTGAGGAACATGTCAGCCTAGAGTGGTCGACAATGTTCGAGTGAATCTATGAGCCAAATGAGGTTTCCAATAGCTTTTACCCAACTGTTCAGAGCTATCAGAATAGATGGTTTGATGCTACAACTAAAATTTTGAAAGATATGCAATGTTGCTCATTTCAACTGAGGAACACTACGAGTTTTGACATCAACTGAGAATGTGGTCTCAATATAAACAAACTTGAATAGATAAAAACTAAGATAGGTTATTGTAAGCCTCGACAACATGGTCCCATAGCACCTAATGATTTGATGCTACCTCACACAAGCTCCGAGATATGAACTTGTAAAGATCGCCGATTTCATGTTGAGTGCACCTTGAGGGACACTTTGGCCTAGAGTGCTCGACAAAATTCAAGCAACTCTGTGAACCAAATGAGGTTGCCACTAGAATTTACCTGGCCATTCAGAGCTATTGGAATAAATAGTTTGATGCTACGACTGACAGTTTGAAAGATACACAATGTTGCTCATTTTAACTGAGGAACACTTCAAGTTTTGACATCAACTGAGAATGTGGTGTCAAATATAAATGAACTTGAATATCTGAAAACCAAGATAGGTTATTGTAGGCTTCCACAATGTGGTCCCGTACCACCTAAAATTTTGATGCTACCTTACATGAGCTCTAAGATATGACACTGTAAAGATTTTTGATTTCATATTGAGTGCACCTTGAGGGACACTTTGACCTAGAGTGGTCGACAGTGTTCGATCGAATCTGTGAGTCAAATGAGGTGTCCACTAGCCTTTACTCAGTCATTCCAAGCTATTGGAATAGATGGTTTGATGCTACAATCGACGGTTTGAAAGATACATAATGTTGCTCTTTTCAACTAAGGAACACTATGAGTTTTGGCATCAACCAAGAATGTGGTATCAAATATAAAAAAGCTTAAATATTTGAAAACCAAGATAGGTTATTATAGGCCTTGGAAACATAGTCCTGTAGCACCTGTCAGTTTGATGGTACCTTGCACGAGTTCCAAGATATGACCCTGTAAACATCATTGATTTCATATTGAGTGCACCTTGAGGGACACTTCGAACTGGAGTGGTCAACAACATTTGAGAGAATCTGTGTGCTAAATGAGGTTGCCACTAGCATCTGCCTAGCCATTCGAAGCTCTTGGAATAGACGGTTTGATGCTATGATTGACAATTTGAAAGATACACAATGTTGCTTATTTTAACTGAGGAACACTTCAAGTTTTGACATCAACTGAGAATGTGGTGCCAAATATAAATGAACTTGGATCTCTCAAAATAGAGATAGGTTATTGTAGGCCTCTACAACATGGTCTCGTTGCACCTGACGATTTGATGCTACCTTGCATGAGCTCCAAGATATCACCCCATAAAGATTGTTGATTTCATGTTGAGTGCACCTTGAGGGACACTTCACTCGGAGTGGTCGGCAATGTTTGAGTGACTCTATGAGCCAAAAAAGGTTTCCATCAGCGTTTACCTGACCATTCAAAGTTATTGGAATAGATAGTTTGATGCTATGACCGACAATTTGAAAGATATGCAATGTTGCTCATTTCAACCTAGGAACACTTCAAGTTTTGATATCAACCGAGAATGTGGTGTCAAATATAAAATAACTTGAATCTATAAAAACTGAGATAGGTTATTTTAGGCCTCCACAACATGGTTTTTTAGCACCTAACAATTTGATGCTATCTTGTATGAGCTCTGAGATATGACCCCATAAAGATCATCAATTTCATGCTAAGTGCACCTTGAGGAACACTTCAGCCCAAAGTGGTCGACAATGTTCGAGAGTCTTTGTGAGCCAAATGAGGTTTCCACTAGTGTTTACTTGACCATTTGGAGTTGTTGAAATACATGGTTCGATGCTACGACTGGCAATTTAAAAGATACGCAATGTTGCTCATTTCAACTAAGGAACACTTTGAGTTTTGACATCAACTGAGACTATGGTGTCAAATATAAACGAACTTGAATCTCTAAAAATTGAGATAGGTTATTGTAGGCTTCGTAAAAATGGTCTCATAGCAACTAATAGTTCAATGCAACCTTGCATGAGCTCTGAGATATGACCTCGTAAAGATCTTCAATTTCATGCTGAGTGCACCTTGAGGGAACACTTCAACCTAGAGTGGTCGGCAGTGTTCAAGCAACTCTGTGAGCCAAACGAGGTTGCCACTAGTGTTTACTCTGCCATTCAGAACTATTGGGATAGACGGTTTGATGCTATGACCGATTGTTTGAAAGATATACAATGTTACTCATTTCAACTAAGGAACACTTTGAGTTTTGACATCAATCGAGAATGTGGTACCAAATATAAACGAACTTGACTCTATGAAAATTGAGATAGGTTATTGTAGACCTCAACAACATGGTTCTATATCACTAATGGTTTGATTCTAACTTTCATGAGCTTCGAGATATGACCCCCTAAAGTTTTCCGATTTCATGTCGATTTCTTTGCATATTGTGACACTGTCCCATGGTACAGTCTAAGACCAATGAATTAAAATGTTTTCATAAAATGTGATTTGGATTGGTCTATGATGCAAGGAAATTTCCTTGGTTTTTATTTATCTTTCCATGCATTCATTTTAGTGTTTTTATTGTATTTAAGACAAAGGGAATTATTGTTGTTCTTGACAGTGACTGGATTTGGGGTCATAGTCAGTGATTGGGATTGAGGTCTCCTTATGAGGATTGAAGCTCCCACCCCCTATGATCACTATGATTGGTGGAAGAGGTTTGAATGTGTATTATATCCTTGTAATATAATGGTTGGTGTAAGGATATGATGGATTGTGTTTGAGAGATCACTGAATGAAGGAGTTTATTGTGTGACGAGTACCTTGTTTTGGCACCAGTCATTTTGGTGAGTGTAAATCCTTAAGAGTGGATGTTTTTATGTTGGATTATGGATTTTTGGATCCATAATGATGTGTTTTATCAATTGGTTTGATCTAGAAGAATTTGTAAGGTTCCATTTGAGTAGGCCCTAGTTGTGTGGCCCTAGAAACAAGGGTTTGGTGGCTAGAAGAATGGGTACATGTTGAGACCTTAAAAATTAAAAATATTTTATTTTTAAATCTTATGAAAGATTGGTTCTTATTTGGGAGTTTGGGGAGTGAATATTTCTATTAGTTTCTTTGTAATGGAGATGGAATTAGGCCTAGTTGGTGACTACTAGGGTATTGGGTGTACTAGATGGTCCAAAGGAGTCTATCTTGGGGTTTGGATAGGATTTATAGAACCCAAAAGGGTATCTAAAACAATCAAGAGTTCATTTAGTTTTTTGGGAGGATTGGGAGAAAAAGGCTGATTTGTGACTGGTGAGGGCTACTAGCCTAGAAGGCTAATGGAGTAGATTGGGTTGAAGATCACTTGACCTGACTTGGAGGGCTGGTGGAACATTGCATATGGACCATATTAAGGTTTTCTAAGAAGTTAGAACCAAGGTGGAAGACTTGTTGGAATATTTGACATATTGGAGGCTCGAGGTGCATTGGGAGAAGGCCTAGATTGTGATCATTGGTTAATGGGATCACCAATAATGTCATGTAATCCATTAAATGGCATGAGGGATAAATATGTAACCTTGGGGTCACTTGAGTGATCAAATGAATTATGTAAAGGTTAATAAACTATAAGGTTCGTGACATTTATTACATAGTTTTAGAGTTAGTTATATGGTTGTTGTTAGTTTTTTTTGGAGTTTGACTTTATTTCATGGTGGATCCATGAGTTTGGAGATAGGTATGTGGATTTTGTGTGTGTAAAGAACCATTTTTCAAATGGTGTTCATAGAATAAACAAACATTCTCTCCAAACTGTGTACTGTCCCGTGGGTATAGTCAGCCTTAGCAATGTTTTCAAACATGTTTTGGTGATGTGTAAGGATTGGATCATGATGTGAGGAAATTTACTTGGTTTTTATTTACCTTTCCATGCAATATTTTTAGTATTTTATTTTTTAATAAGGTTGAGTAATTAACTGGTGTTCTTGACAGAGACTGTGTTTTGTGCAACCCTACATAAATGACCCTAGAAGTAAGGGTTTGACAGATAGAACAATGGGTAGGGGTTGAGACCTTAAAAAATTGAGAATATTTTTTTTTAAAACCTTATAGAAGATTATTTCTTTCTTTGGGGTCAAGGGAGTAAGTACATTTATAAGTTGATTTGTAAATGAGGGTGAATTACACCTAGTTTGGGGTTGCTAGTTTATTGGATCTTATATATGGTCCAAAAGAGTGTACCCTAAGACTTGGGGAGGATTTTGAGAACCCAAAAGGGTATCTAAAAAAATCAAGGTTTTTTTGAGTTGTGTGGGAAGTTTGAGAGAAAAAGGTTGATTTGTGATTGGTGAAGGCTACTAGCCTAAAGGGTTGTTGGAGTGGATTGTGTTGGAGAACACTTAACCAGACTTGGTGGGTTGGTGAAACATGGTACATTGACCATGTTAAGGCATTCTAAGGTGTTTGAACAAGGATGGAAGTCTTGCTTGGAAATTTGATAACTTGGAGGCTCTAGGTGCATTAGGAGAAGCCTATAGATAGTGCATCCTTGAATTGAATTGGTTCCTTAAGGCTCTTCCATGGCCTTCCAAGTATTATGTGCCTAAAATTCATTGGCATAACATCATAAACTTTTTTTTATTAATAATGAGAAATATTTTTACAACTCAGCTCATTAGGAGCACCGGGAGGAAAGAGTTGAGCAAAGAAAACCTTCGGCATTGCCCCCAAAAATAGAAGAGAAAGGTTGTCATTAAATCTTACAAACTTTCCATTATACATACAAGGTAATGCATGAGAAATTTACATCCCACTCAATTTAAAGTGCTATATAAATATACATGCTAGAAGCACATGTATTCAAATAGATTTGACATTACAATATTTTGTATCTCCATTTAGTCCAATGAACCAATTGGATCTTCTCTACCCTTGATTGTCTCAAGTATTACCTTATGGTCTGACTCATGATCCTTCCAAAGAGTTTTATTATGTGGTCTTCCCCCATATCTGATCAAGTGGATATTCAATGCAATGACGAGATTCAAATAATGAAGAATATTTCAATGTGTCTCCCAATCCTTGAACAACCACAACCTAAGGTTCTTCATAGCATACCACCTAAGCCATGTACTAGTTACAACCATTTCTCCTATAGGATATTCTAATTCTTCACCATCAATAACTGAGTGATCCAATTTCTTTTTTGCCTCAACACAATGACACAAATAATAATTTGTCCCTTCTTCATTGTCTTTAGGTGCAATAACAACAAAAACATGGCCTATAATGATATAAACATAATGAGGACATTAGTTTACTATACATTTATGATAAATTAGTAAATTTGAAATTATTTGAGAAAATTTACCTGGTTGTACTAGATCAAATAAGCGATCAAATTCAATGGATGATTCCATTTCTATTAGTTGTAGTGATTCATGGGGATGATAGGAGGCAAGTGGGCTCAAAATACATGTATACCATTTGTCAACCCATTCCTTTGACTCGTACCCATCCCAATCTTCATCTACACATGATGAACAAAAGAACACCATATGTCATGTGTGGATACTCCATGAACCTGCATTACAACTTCTAAAATAGTGTAGCTCACTCGATCCTATCAGTGGACAACAATCCTCATATGGTGCAATGTTAGTTTCATCCATCAACCAAAAAAATTTATGAACTATAGACTCACCTTCATTACCTGGACCCATTGTAGCATTGCACCACTAGACAATACATATTGCATCTAAAAATGTTGCTTTGTCTTTGTACTTTAATTCTTCATGTGCTAAAGCTCTTTTAATACATGCACCTGCACCATCGTGCTCTCCCTTTCCATGACCGACCTTTGTAAAATTCTACATATATTGAATTCTAGTAATCTTATGCATCTTGCACAACCAATAAAACATCCAAGAATTCTTGAATTGTGATGCATAATTATCCAACCATATGATATGTCAATGATATGATGTGCCCTTGTTAGCCAAATCACCATAAAATAGTTGGAAGCAACTGTGTACAAACTCTGTAGAATGTGAGCGATCATCACTGATATAAAAATGATACTCCCTCAATATCTTCCTATTCTCCTCTGTACTATCAGGTGAATGCATGAATTCTGTATGACCAAATATAGCAACCTGTTGAGAGCTGTAATACTTTTCTTGCACCTCAATCTGTGGTTATAGTGTGTAGTTCTCTGCAGAGTCCACAACTAAAACAATGGTATCAAGTGGGAATGTGTCCTTGCACAACTGGAATTGCATATCCAACCGTCGTGCTCTATGTGTATGCCTTGCATACTCATAAATAATTGTTTTACGAAAAATTTCTATGAATTGATACACTAGAATTTTTTCAATTACTAAATCACATCTTTTATCCTCTTTTCCATCTTTTAGATTGTATGTCACGGTCTTATATTTTTTAAATTCCACTATTTCATTATCGATAGCATGCGTACTCTCCATATGTTGAAAAATTGGCAAATTTCGCAAACCTCTGCAACCTATGCATGTACCATTCAAGCATGAGAGCTTGTAAAATTGTTGACCATCCACTCTTTCACATAAAATAGTAGATATTAATTCCCTTGAAGATTTAGGTGGGACATTTATGTTACAATCCTGCAAAACATTGTTAGAGTGCAAATCTACACATATATTCCTATAAATATCAAAATGATTAGAAAATTCAATATGTACCCTACAATAACAAGTTGTGCGTGTGTGATTTATCTTCACATAAAAAGGTTTACCCATTTCAAAATATCTCTGACTAATTTTAATTTGAGGATACATATGTATAAATTTTGTAAAGAATTGTGTTCGAGTTGAATCCAAAAAATGTTTTGGATGTGGAGCACAAATTCAACTACCAATCCTCCTTCTTACAACATCTCTTTTATTAGGAGATACCCGTGTGTTATTCTTCCAAAATTCTTCAATCAAGGATTTCAAAGCTTCAACAATTGCTTTATCTTTTCATGGTAGTCTACCAAAAAATGCCCATAACTCGTTGCTATTTGGATCTTCCACTCTTTGATGCCTTCCTAGGGTTCTCATTAGAGACTTTCTACTTATTTTCAATATTTTTCTTATCTTTATAATGAGTCAAGATTTCTTCATTTGAGTGCTTACTATTGTTGATGTAAGTACATGTCGTGTGACATTACCATCTTTCGTGCATGATGTAGAACCCAAACTCTCATATGTAGTCATTAGATTCTTTACAATAGATTTTTCACTTGACTCATCCATCGTTCTTAGCCCAAGAATCTTCATGATGGGCCTAAATTTCAGATTTCTCATCATTTCAATAAATAGTTGACATCTTCTTGTCACATTTAAATTCTCAAAAATTGATCTCCAAATACGATTAGCATTTATTTGACAAGTACACTTGGGAATCTTGTCAGGCATTGCTTGCAAAATGTTAGTATCAATATTAATCAAATATTTTGTCTTTCTATAAATAATTCTAGGAGCATAAAAAACATTATGTGTGAATTACGTACCATCTTGAGTGCCTTTAACATGACGTGATATTGTGCCTACACCTTGGGATGTAGATAATGTAATACCCCAAAAATGGGCTATAGGTTCATTAACCTCCTATATCAATAATTTGAATGAAATCGACATCGAAGTCCTAACCTAAGGCTCATCTACGCATCATCGAATCCTAATTGATTATCTTAAAATCTGCAACGGAGAATATTCCTAGCAATATTCCTAATTATCTTAATTATCTTTAATTTAATGATTATTTGGCGATAAATCACATTTATCTTAAGTTTGATTAATTGAATATTTTCATATTTAATTAATTAGATTTAATATTTGCCACTTAATTGTTTAATTAAATTTAATTCTATCTATTATTAATTGTATTATTTAATTTTGACAATAAATCCAATATCCTATGAATAATTGATTAAATTCTTATTTAATTAATTAAAGCAAGTTGTCATTATTTAATAATATAGTTTTTAATAAAAGTTTGATTAAATAATTGATTAACCCATAAATCAATTATTTATTTTAAAAAATCAGTTAGGTTGAAGATAAATCAAATTATTTATTTATTTAATTCTTAATTATTATGCACATTCAAAAGAAACAGTTAAACTCCAAATCAGAAAATCAATGCAAAGTGTTGACTTTTTAGAACTCAACATCCTTTTGGAGTTCAAAAAGCTGATCTAAACTCTAATTTGAGTTAAAAAGCTGTTTGTGCATGCTTTTGCATAATTTTGAGAATTAACTGTCTATTATAATTAGATAACTCAAAAATCATAGCTGAGTTAATCTGAATGATTTATGGTTTTTCCATGCATCCTCAAAGCCCTGGATTTCTATAAATTAAGGCTCAGCTCTTTAGTTTCATATCTCACAAATTTGTGAATTTACTCTATCGAATTGGCATTTGGAGAATCAAAGCTTCTTGCGAATCAACATTATTGTGAGATCAATCTTGTTTTTACATTCATTTAGCTTAATTTTCATATCATTGTTAGATAGATTTTATATCAGTTTTCATTCTAGATTCATATCATAGCATATCAGTTTTTCATATAGATCAATTTCATATCAATTTTTCATCAATATTGCATAGAAAATACCAAAAAAATAGCTTAACTGCATTCAATCCATATCTAGATCATTTGCATTCAAATCCTTCATTTAGGTGTCGTCTAGGTCACTGATCTCGATTACAATCTGAGAACATCAATCTCACACCTATTAGAAGGTAGTAAATCGCTTGGTTAGATTAGATTTCAATTTTGCACGATTTTGATTATAGCTAACCTCTAATATTTTACTGAAGTGTTGTGTCTACAGATCAGGTACAATTTTCACACACACAGTTCTGGCACCCACCGTGGGGCCCTGAAATGGGTTTCCAATTCAATTCTATCAATTTCTATCTTTTTCTCCTCAGTTTTTGTGCAAAATTACAATTTTTATTTTTTGTCCATACAACTGTCGTACAAGTTTCTGACAAAAGTCATTTCGGTTTGCACCCACTGTCGTACGACAGTCTATTGGATCGAGTGTCATTTCAGATAGAACCCACTGTCATTTGGGAGCTCAACTATCATATGATAGCATACCCAGTGTCATACAAGTTTTTGGAGTATCATCTAGGAGCATACCCACTATCGTACGAGTTTTGGTACCAGATTTCAATTGTCATTTCATTTTTGTAGGTAGTTTGTCAGATTTGATTTTCAGATTTTGACTGACAGCTAAAATTTACTGTTCCTAATTGATTTCTACTGGTTTTGATTGGGAAAAGTGCAAGAATTGCTAAAAATCAGGTAAAATCTACTAAGCACGTTGTGAGGATCCTAGGTATTCTCCTTCATCTAATAACATTTTGATTTGGACTTAAAATAAATCTCTCATGTGTCTAGCTTGAGTGCTTCTTTTCATGCTTTTGTTTTACACACTTGCATAATTGATACTAGGTTGTGACACCTTAGGTATTTATTTAGCAGTCTTAGATACTTGTGATTGATCTAGATTGCTATCTTGGGTTATTGGACTCGCTAATCTGTCGGCCCCTCATTCCAACCCATGGTTGCAAGTTCAGTGCCACATTAAAGGGGAGGGGTCAACAGGAAAGAAGTGTTAAGTGTTCCACCAGGCAACCCTTTTGTGCTTTTTGGAACTCACTTGTTTTCTAAGTTGTGGACTCATTTCTAGCTTGTGTGAGGGGTTAATTGCTCCACTTTGTGGACTCACCTCATAATTTCTTTAAGCGTTAAGTGTACCACCTTGTGCTTTTGAATTCTTTTGGATAGATTTTCTTTCTAGAATATATCTGTACTCACATAGTAATTAGGCCACATGAACACTATTTGTGGATCTTGAGAGAGTGGGTTCCCAGTGAAACCCTTCTCAATGAGGGATCCCTTGTAGGTGGGGAGGATACTTTGAGAGTCTCACATTCTACTAGATCAATGTGTCTTCAACTTTTGATCGAGGCATTCTCTCTCCAGAGGGGTTGATAGATCACGAGGAGTTGACATCATAGATCTTTGTGAGATAATCTTAGTCGTAGTGTGTTGGATTTATCTACCTACTTTGTTTGGGTTAAAAGTGAAAAGGCATCAAAAACCTTGGATCTGGAGCCAAGTCCTCTTGTGGTATACTATTGTGAGTCACCTTTAGAGAGGGTTAATCGTAGCGGACAATCCCTTCACAGGGTAAACTACGTTGATGGAACCTCAAGTGGTAATAGCCATTTTCATCGTGGTAGTGACAGCCGCTATATAAATGTCCTTGTGAAAGAAATCTCCGCAGGTATGGTTCATTGTTGGGTTGTTAGATCTCCCTAGTAGCTCTTGAAGATTAAGTTCTCGGACTGTGTCAAAACCCTAGTGCGTCAGGATTGGATTTCACCCCTTTGGATCATAAAAGTTGTAGAGTCAAACCATTACTAAAAACCCTAGAGAGGCCAAATTTTTCATTTTTAGGAATATGTGCATTATTGCAAAACTTTTTGGAACATACACAATTAGCTCTCTTAGGGATTAGCACAAATTCAGTCACTTGATTGTTCATGCGCAAGGTTGCTTTTGCCCTTGTTCATTATTTTTAGACGTGATTGAAATCACTTTCCCACTGTTCTGTGTGCTTGTTTATCTACTTGGCTACTAAAAACAAACAAACTTGGTATAATCTTCAAATCTAGATAGTACAATTTGCAAACAATCTGAAATTGAAAACCCTAAATTTTGCAAAATTTGACGTAAAATCCTTTCTGGAGTCAAAAGTCATTTCAGGAGGTCAAAAGTCATACGAGTTTTTCCAAGTGTCATTTCATTACTTCCCATCTGTCATATGGTTGAGTACCCAATGTCATACGAGTTTTCATGCCAGCAAATTTCAAAAGTCAAAAATCTTGCTTGCAACTGTCGTATGAGATTTTCAATTGTCATTTCATTGCTACCCAACTGTCGTACGAGTTTTTCAACTGTCGTTTCATTTCCTACCCATTGTCGTACGAGTTTTTCAACTATCATATGAGTCTGCAGAGTGTCATTTGGGAAAATTTTGAAAAGTTGTCAAATAATTGTCAGAATTGCCAGATACTTAGCTTTTTCAATCTAATTCCAGAACCTGTCGAACAAATCACTGTGTCAGGAACAGAGTAGTAGCTATTGAGAATCCTATCATTTTCCAAAAGTGGCCTTTTGAATCCAATTTAGTCTTCTATTTAATCAATTTGAGTCTTCTTTATCTTGTGTCAAAACCTTGTCATAACTATCAATCAGTCAATCTTCAACCAATCTTCAATCCAACTAAGTGTTGCGATATCTGTCCGCTATCTTTTGGGAAAATCTACCCATACATCCAGGGCATGATATCCCTCATCTAAGTCAAATATAAGCTTCAATCAAACCTTGACAAGGTTGCGCCATCTGATCATCTTGACTCAATTCTTTCTTCAGTTGTCTAATCCCATTCTTTACGATTCACTTGAAGTTAATGGTGGAAACTAGAGCTTCCTCACACAAGAAATCTGGAGAAGGATCTTAGACCTTACCTTTGACTACTACCCATGGCCCAACTCTTGAGCAACTCTACAATTTTGGTCTTTATGAAGAAGACAGTCTTGGCAACTTTTGATTGAAATTTGGTTACATACCTCCTCCATCAACTCACAGAGGTACTCAACAAACCCCTCCTCAATCTATTCCAGGGAGCCCAAAAAATCCTACCATGTCTCAAGGAGGAGGATCCCAAGGAGGAGGGTCCTAGGGACACCATTCTCAACATGATGCAGACCAAGAACCTACACCCTCTGAAATCCTTCGATGTCAGAATGATGATGAATTTAAGAGAATGATGAGGCATTTCTTGAAAGCAGATAGAGAGACGTAATTTTTACAAGTAGCCCAGGAAGGAGCTAAACTTCCTCCCAACTTTAATGTTGAAAATATCATCACACATGAGGAAGAAACTCTGATGACAGCCATGATAAAATAGATGCATGCTATGCAAGTTGAACTTAACAATCTTAAGAAAGAGAAGGAACCCAAGGAATTCTCCACAGAGGCCCTTTTTCCTTTCCCTTTTGACAAAGACTTGTACATGCCCCCATTCCCAAAAAGAGCAGAGATACCAAAGTATGATAAATATGATGGACACTCTGATCCTCAAGATCATGTCAGAGAGTTCTATACACAATCCATCGAGTTCATGCATGAATCGACCTATCTTATGTGCCTCTTTCCTAGATCTTTGGGGGGAGCATCCATTCATTGGTTTTCTAGGTTGCCATCTACTATCAAAACTTTTGAGAAGTTGATCAAATTGTTTTATCAACAATACTCTTATAATATTCAACATCCAGTCACCATGATCGATATCTGCAATCTCAAGCAATATCCAGGAGAACCATTCCTAACATTCCTCAAAAGATGGCGCAAGAAATTCTCTCTATATGCCATAGCTATTCCAGAGACTAAAAAAATAGAGATCTTCATCAATAACCTTGGTCCAGAAATCAATTATCCTCTGCAAATGCAAGATCATACATCTTTTGATAAAATGGTAGATAATGCTATCAAAATAAAAAAGGTACTTGTAAAAAAAGGAGAAATCACACTTCAAAAGGACAAGTACGAATCTGGATCTAGCTCAAAAGATAAAAACAAAAGTTGGAACAAGAACAAAGGCATCATCACAGATGGCATTGTTGACACTATCCATGCCCCATCAAAGGCACCAGCCTACAATCTCACCCTTGGGACCAAAGCCATTAAAGCTTCAGAGCAAAAGTCTTTCGAGCCATCTCAAAAGAAGCTAGAATACAAAAGATGGGATAATAAATGAAAGTTTACTCCTCTTGGAGAGTCTTTAGAATCGGCTATGAAAACCCTACTAGCTAATAACATCATCTCTTTACCACCAATCCGACAATCTGATCTAGACCCTAAGCCATATTGGTGGAAAGAAAATGAGTTCTGTGATTTCCTTCGGAGTAAAGGTCACAAAATTAATAACTACTTCCACTTGAGACATACTATTCAAGATTTGATCGATCAAGGAGACATCACGGTTGACAATCCTAAAAGCAATAATGATCATATGGAATTTACATAACCATTTTCGAAGCATGGTCAAGAAGTTTCCTCTTCTCAACCTAATATAGGGGAAAAAGTCAATTATGCTTTCCCTAGAAATAATGCCGTCATCAATATGGTTGAACCATGTCTCTATGAGAGTTGCAATGTCATCATAATTTTATGAAGAGATAGAGATCATTCCACATCTAACATAGTTACTCGATCACAAGCTTAGGCACATCTGAAAGGACAAATCACAGATTCATCTAATGTCCCTAAGATCCCTTTCAATCTTTCATTTGCTTCCAAACAGAAGGATGCTTCCAAATCTTCCAATCCTAAGGATACAAGGCCCACATCTTATAGCATTGTTCAAAAAATCCAACACACTAATGCAAAAATCTCCATGTTTGAGTTGCTTCGAATATCTCCAGCTCACAGAGCCATTCTAGACAAAGCTTTGCTCGGATCCAATGTTCCTGACGACCTTGATTTAGACAGGTTCTAGACTATGGTTGGACATCTTACATCTCCGCAATATATCTCCTTTTCAGAGGAAGATGACAACTCCTTGAGTCACCCACATAATCAACCATTGCATATAGAAGTCATGATCTAGAACCATAGAGTCAAATGCGTGTTGATAGATGAGGGCGCTGGCCTAAACATTTGTTCTTACAGCTTGATCACACAATTGGGATTCACAGAATTGGCTATTGATCCAAGAAAGAAGATAACTATCAAAGCCTATGATGAACAAGAGAGATATTTTAAAGGCACCATTTTCTTGCCCATCAAAGCAGGTCCAGTAATCAAAGATACCATATGTCAGGTGCTTGATCTACCTTTGGCTTACAACATTCTTCTAGGAAGACCATGGATACACGAAATGCAAGCTATTCCTTCTACATACCATTACTGTTTGAATTTTCCCTGTGAAGGAGTAGAGGTTACTATCCCTGCCGATCTGAATAACACTTGCAATACATTGAAGGAAAGTGCTGATAAGCTTGTTCCCAACAATAGAGAATCTTCTACTGAGCTGTCAAATGTTGCTTCAACATTTAAAATGGAGAATATTGCTAAAGAAGTCACTATCAAAGAAAATGGGATGGTAGAATATGTTATAGAGCTAGTCTTATCCTTGACGTCTCTCCCTATCTCACCTAAGTCTTATGGAAAAACTCTGAAACAATCCAAACCAGCATCTCAAGAACTCCTTGAAGCATATAAAAAGAATTTTGTGGCGGAACAAGTATCCAAGAAAGAGTTTGAAGAGGATGAAGCTGTACTTGCATGGCTCTATAAAGATGAATCTGAAACTCAAAATCTTCAAACTAGTGGCTCTACAACACCCAAGATCCCTTCAAAGTCATATGGTCCAGGAGATAAATTGATAGCTAAGATGGGATATCCAGGTCAAGGACCTCTAGGAATCAGAGGAAAAGGTCTTGTGACACCTATTCCCCATACTGGTAGAGCGCATAAGAATACTATTGGCCTAGGCTTTAAGAAGAAGCCCTATCATCTCAAAGGTGATTGTTCTCATGTCATAGAACAAATTGCACTAGGAGAACCTCTTCTCAATAAGGGAGAGACTAAATCATCAGATAGTGATTCAGACAGTTCTGAACTCATTCCTTATGAGCGCTTCCCACAAGAAATAAAAGATCTCCTTGTTGATGGAGATGATCCCATAAAGAGAATCAATGTAGTAGAAACACAAGAACCTACTATCAAACTAGAGATAGTTGCCACACAAGAAACAACTAATCTCGAAGGTAATCAAAATGGGGAAGAAAGGCCTATCACCATAGCTGAGCATTTAGAGCATTCCAATGATTCTGAGATAGATTCCCATGAGTATGAATATAAATATGAATCTGAGGGTAACCCTTCTTGGGGCATTCTCCCTGACTTTACTCATGTTCTTAGATTTCCTAGAGATCTTGAATCAAAAGCCGAATCAAATGAATATAAATGGGGAGCCATTCCAGAGGAAGATGAGCTTATCACAGAGAAACATGTTGATGTCATTGACCAATATGTATCCACACCCAACATGAGTCGAGAGCGAAATAATGAACTTAATGAGTCTGATCCACCTATGCCTGAAGTGGACTCCCATAATGACATTGACCCTATTCATGAGTTTAATGTCTTAAGTTGTAATATCACCTTTGAAATTGAGCATTGAGTTAGGACCAATGATGATAGATCCATATCCATGAACATAATCTCCCAAGCCTTCCACACTTTGACTATCCAATGCCCTGATCTTATTGACCCAACTTCCATAGATCCAAACTATGGTGTCTACACCTTTCCCAATGACTATGCCCTTGCTTGCTACCTCAATGTAGTTGAACCTATGAGGACTTCCATCAGTGAATTGAGTGTCAATATGACTGAGTCAGACATCAAGTATCTTAGTCAAAAGAATAAAAATAAAAAGAAAAGGAGTTTTGAGGGTGAAAACCACTTTGTGGCAGTCTCAGAACCTACAAAAGTAAAAATAAAAGACGTATCTGAAGGTGAAAACCTCTCTAAGGTGCCTAAGGATGAGATATTTTATGTCCTTCTAAGTCATTTATAGGAAAGATCTCTAGTTCTAATTGAGCCCACTCAATCTATCAATTTGGGTACAAAGGAGGAACCACAATTGGTACATATAGCACAATCCTTATCAGAAGAAGAGAGATAGAAATCCACTATATTCTTAATAGAGAAAAAGGTCAATTTTGCATGGAAATATTCAGACATGCCAGGATTGGATCCTAATCTTATCATGCACCATCTATCCATTGCTCCTGAAGTAAAACCCATCAAGCAAAAGTTGAGAAAGATGCATCCCATGTTGCACTCTTGGTAAAAGCTGAATTAGAGAAACTCCTAGGAGCCGGATTCATCCGTGTCATAGACTATGCTAAGTGGATTTCTAATATTCTACCTATATCTAAACTTGATGGTTCAATTAGAGTATGCACAAACTTTAGAGATGTGAACAGAGCATGCCCTAAGGATGATTTTCCACTACCTAACATTGATATGATAGTGGACATGACTGCGGGTTTCGAGATGTATTCCTTAATGGATGGCTTCTCTGGATATAATCAAATCAAAATAACTCCAGAGGATCAAGAGAAAATTGCTTTCACATGTGCATGGGGTACCTTCTATTGGAATGTTATGCCATTTGGGCTCAAAAATGCTGGTGCTACTTATCAACGAGCTATGACATCTATCTTTCATGATATGATGTACAGAACAATGGAAGATTATGTTGATGATAGTTTAGCAAAATCTATGATCAAAACTAAGCATTTAAAGGACTTGAGCATGATCCTGGATAGAATGGAAAAGTTTAGTCTCTGACTAAATCCTAAGAAGTGCACATTTGGTGTTACATTTGAAAACTCTTGGGATACATAGTTTCAAAGAAGGGCATTGAAGTTGATCCTGCTAAAGTCAAAGCTATCATAGAAATGCAACCTCCTAAAAATATCAGTCAAATGAGGACCTTACAAGGAAGAGTGCAATCTATCAGAACGTTCATATCATAGCTAGCTGACATATCACAACCTTTTACAAAAACATTACATAAAGGTGTGACCTTTGCATGGAATGAAGAATGTGAGAAAAACTTTAACCATATCAAGACATCTCTAGAAAATCCTCCTATCTTGATGCCTCCTATTCATGGGAAGCCATTGATCTTATATGTCTCTGCAATAGCTACATCACTAGGGGCATTGCTAGCACAACAGGATGAGAATAAAAAGGAAAGAGCTATCTATTATATCAGTAGAACTTTGGGTGGCATATGAGAAGAACTATTCAATGATTGAGAAAGCTTGTCTAGCTGTGATCTTTGCATCACTGAAACTAAGACATTACATGTTAGCTCATACCACTCATTTGGTAGCCAAAATTGATCCACTAAAGTACCTACTAAGCAAAGCTGCCCTCACAAGTGGACTAGCTAAATGGGTCATGCTCTTGAGTGAGTTTGACATTGAATATGTTGATAGAAAAGCTATAAAAGGACAGGTAATTGCTGATCAATTGGCTGAAGCACCCCTATTCGATATTGATACACCACTACAAATGGAATTTCTAGATTCTTCTATCATGCATCTTTCTTCTAGAGAATAGCATTTTTTCTTTGATGGCTCCTATACACAGAATGGATCTGGAGCTAGCATATTGTTCATAACTCCTCAAGGATACTCAATACCTAAAGCATTCAGATTAAAGTTTCCTTGCACAAACAATATTACTAAATACAAGGCCCTTCTTAATGACATGAAAATGGCAATTGAGTGGAGAGTGATAGAGATACACATTCATGGAGACTCACAACTTGTTATTCATCAAGTCAATGATGTGTACCAAACTAAAGATGAAAAGCTCATACCTTACAAAAGAATGGTAGATGATTTAAGGAACTATTTCATATCCATCACATTCGAGAAAATTCCTAGAATGGAGAACAAGGCTGCTGATGCAATGGCGATATTATCTACTCTTTTACAGCAGCCAGAACATGAGCTACGCTACGAGTTCCTGGTGGAAGCCCTATCTTATCCTGCCTATGACTCACTTGAAACCCACATGATCTGCACTGTTGTGGGTCATGATTCATCAAGATACAAAAACCTTTTCTCCTACCTCCAAGACCAAATCATTCCTGATTCCTTTAACCGATTTGAGAAATGAAACCTTATCCGCACCGCATCCCGATATGTCATCATTGGTAATGATCTGTACAAATGAGGTCTAGATGGTACACTACTTAGATGTTTAGAATGGAAAGAGTCTCAATGTGCATTAGAGGAAGTCCATGAGGGTATATGTGGGTCACATTCAAATGGTTTAACACTAGCTCGAAAACTTATTAGGGCAGGGTACTATTGGCCTGAAATGGAGAAACATTCAATCAAGTTTGCTAAAAATTGTCAAAAGTGCCAAGTGCGTGGTAACTTGATTCATGCTCCAGGGAGAGATCTAATTCCCTTCACTACACAATGGCCTTTTCAACAATGGGCTTTTGATCTTATAGGTTCTATCTATCCACACTCTTCTAATGGACATACCCATATAATCACAGCTACAGATTATTTCAAAAAATGGGTAGAAGCAGTTCCCTTAACACAAGCAATGGGGAAACAAATATCTATGTTCATCTTGAACTACATCATTTGTAGATATGGGATCCCACATTCTATAATCACAGATAATGGGGGATAATTCAAAAATAAGGACCTAGAGGATTTATGTGTCAAATTCAAGATTACTCAACATTGGTCATCTATATACTATCCTCAAGGGAATGGACAAGCTGAGGCTTCAAACAAGAACCTATTGAAAATATTGCACCAAATAGTGAATAAAATAGGAAGAGACTGACATCTCATGATCACTCTAGCTCTTTGGGCCTATAGAAAAAGTATCAGATTGCCCACAGGGGCTACTCCATTCGCTTTAGTTTATGGGTCTGAAGCGATACTGCCTATTGAGGTTGAAATCCCATCACTAAGAATCAGAATGCATGGTCTAGTAACTGATGATGACTACAGAGTGTCTAGGTTGCAAGAACTTAAACTACTAGATGAGCACAGACAAGAAGTGTATGATCATCTTAGAGTATATCAGAAGAGAATGTCTCAAGGTTACAACAAGAAAAGTCAGACACAGAGAATTTCAGGTTGATGATCTAGTCTTGAGAGAAAATCCTAAAAATCAATCACATAGAGAGCGCAAGGGGAAGTTTGAACCTAACTGGCTGGGTCCCTTTGTTATCACTGCTACTTTTGGCTCTGGTGCCTATCAACTCTCAACAACTGAAGGAGAACAGCTCTGAGAACCAATCAACGTTCTCTATTTGAAGAAATTCTACGCCTAAGGCATTTAGCGCTTGGTAAAATGTCCTTAAAAAATCTTAAAAATTTGAAAATGTCCTGAAAAAATGAACATCTTGGTGAAAACCTAGCAATAGGCGCCTTGATGATTCATAAAAAAAAATAAAAAATATAAAAAATAAAATAAAATAAAATAAAATAAAATAAAAAAATTGAAAAATATCAAAAATACAAAAAAAATGAAAAAAAAAAAGTGCCATGGTGAAAACCTGGAAATAGGCACCTTGGTAGCAAAAATAGAATCTCTACCAAGATGGTGAAAACTTGGCAAATGGGCGCCACTTGTTTCAAAAATGCTCCATCTATCTGTGCAATCTTGGTCTTTTCTAGCTTTCAGTCTTGCTTTAGTTTGTACATATCTCCCAGTTTGTTTCTGCATTTCCAGTTTTCAATAAGTCAATTTGTACACCAATCAGCAATAGCATATGTATCCTATCAATGCTTAACACTTGGGGGCAATCAATGTTATATCCTATGGTCTCCAATGTATCTTAGACATGTCGTATCCAGTCAGAGTCCTTTGAAGCTTCATATGAGTTAGTCCAGTCTGTCTCATCTCCAGAAAGTATTTTGCATCTACAATGCAATCAAACATCAAAACAACCTGAAAACAATTTGTGCTTTTCATGCTTTTATCTCCTTGTATGCTTACTGATTCACATTGAGATTTTGCATATTGTGTCCCTTCGAGCTCTTTGATGATATCCTTTATAGGATTTAGAGGGTGATGACTGGGGGCATAATCTTTTCTTTGTCTTCTGCTTGTATGTGAAAATCTAACAACTTTAGAAATTATGGATTGATATGGTGTCCGACTGTAAGAGCCTCTATCTCGAATTGGATGGCCATGTGTACCTTGACCATTGATACCTAGAAAATTTAAGGAAGTTTGATCTAACTATTATCTTTTTGAGTGAGTTCTTTCTCCTACTGTGAAATGTGATCTTGCCTAAGGATGTGAACGATAAAGAGTCACTACGGGTAATTCACACTGGATTTAGAATGATCTCTTGACTGTTTGATGTTTATGTTAAATGCAAGGCGTATTCAGGTCATCATGATGTTTATGTTTTGATGCTTCTACAAATTACTATATCAAAATGGACATGATATTCAGGTCATCCTAGCGCTTGTGCCTTGGTGCTTGTATCTAATCCGACATTCCAAAAATAAAATCAATATTCATATGTCCATGGTTGTTTAACCAGTGGGTGTTGTATTGGTTCTTGAGCGTTACAAATCAATATTCATATGTCTATAATTTTATAGTTAGTGGACATTGTATTGATTTATCTGGTTACCTAAAAGTTCAATGATGATAACAAATCGACACATGATCAGTGAATAGGTCCTAGGTCCTAGGGTTGCATATCATTCTGCATGTTTCTTTGCATTTTTGCACTTTGCATGATCTCACAAATTGTTTGAAAACATAAATGATTCTTTAATCACCTATTCTAATCTAACAAGAGCTGAAGCCTAAACGAAGGTCTCTTCACAGAATTGCAAGCAGTAACCATCTTGGGTTAAACATACTTTTTGACATAAGACTGAGTACTTGTCTTCATCAACCTACAAAACATATCATGTGTATCATTGCATTTACATTTCATATCATAATCATTTTTCTCATCATAATCATTTGCATCCATTTCATAAGCATAAATCATACATACATATTTCCATAATCAAATCCATATGCATAACATCCATACATGTGAAATAAATCATTGCATTGCATTTATCCATACATACATTCTACACTACTCATAGCATAAACATCACATGATATCATCATAAATAAAAAATGACAAATACAAATGAAGTCACAACCAAAAATATCAATCTCATATATATAAAAAAAAACCTTGAAATAGTCAGGGGTGCACTACTGGCACAGTGTACAAAGAATGGGCTCCAACAAGCTATATGTGTCAATAGTATATCATTGAGAAAAAGAATAGAGTATATCACAAGATGAAAACAAGAATAAACTATTAGCATGCTCCTCTTCATCTGGTGGAGGAGGAGGTGTTGCATTTGGTGTAGCCTCTACTCTCGGTGCCCTTGCTCCCTCTGATGCTACCATATAATCTGAATATGAAGGAACTCTCTGTGTAGCAGGGGCATCGACAAAATAGGCCGACACATAATAAGAAGCCCGTGAGGTTTGATGAGTCAACTCTGCCTGTAATCTATGAACCTCTGAATGAAGCTCTGTGCACTACCTATCTGCCTCTCGATACTTCTCCTCTAACTTGACATTCTCTATTTTCAAGTCCTGGACCTGAACTCTGAGCCGTCTAATAATCTCTGCCAAAGTAAGAGGAACTATAGGATCTGCCTTAGCTACTGGCATATCTATGTCCTGTGCTAGCTGCGCTGGCTGCTTTGGCTGCTGCTCAGAAGTACTAGCTCTCTGCACCTTATGGCACCTAATCTCAACCTCTAGATCAAAGGGGTCATCTGTGCTCATCTCTGTACTACCACCCACCACTTGCTCAGCTTCCAAAACATCATCTGACAGACCAACACCACCTAAAGTGCCACTCTCTCCTCTACTCCATCTCTGTGCACCTGTAGATGTACCTGCTATGGAAGTAGGAGGACGAGGGGGTCTCATATGTCTTGCTAGTCTCTGTGGTGGAGCTATAGCTCTCTTTCTAGGTGGAGTCAAATGTACTACCTGTTGTCTGGGCCCTGGTCTCATAGGAGCTCTTGTCACATCCATCGCCTCCTCCATGGAGGGTATCAGCTTAGTGGCATCTGAAAATATATGAATGCGATGATCTACACGCCAAGTAATGTATCCATCTGTCACCCCTACATCAACAACCTGTGGTAGATAGTCCTAGTCTCGCCCAATGATCCAACCATACTCATTTGAGCATAAAGAATACGTGAGCCTCTATGTCCATCCGAGACCAATCTCATGACCAATGCATGCATATGTTGTGTACTCCTAAGGGGCATCCTGAATACGTCCATACTGACGCCAGACTCTAGTAATCAAGAATCTCTCTAGAATGGTGGGGGTCCGCCCTATGAGTATCTGACTCTGAAATAGAAAAATGAACTGCCCTCTCGCAGTAGGCCAGGCCTCTATCTGCAAATATGGTCTCCATATGAAAAAGGTCATATCATCTAAGCATCATCGAAAGTAATCAGTATGAATCATGCAAACTTGTGTACCACAGCTAGCATACGTATATATGATTGGCTCCTGTGGCTACCACTGTGTTTGGAAAACTGGTCTCAACACTGGGATATGCTCCCATGCCCATATCTGTAGTACAAGAGCTCCAGAAGTGAAACTCTTGTAATCCTAATACACGACCTTGTGCATCTTTGAAAACATGTGGGCCAACAGGCACTGACCTCAAGCAAGCTCAGTAGGTGTCACCATCAGAAGTGCTACCATCGGTGCCCATCCCATCAAAAAGCCATTCTACTGACGGCCAGGCATAATAAGGTCCCTGATCATCCGACCAATAATGCACTCTAAACGGTGCATCTGACCATATCTCTACACAAGTGTCTCCCAAGAAATCAACTGGGTCAACCTATGTGTCATCACCAAATAGATGTCTAAAAGCGTGAAGTCCAGTCGATCCCCTGCTCACATACTCTGGACGCTGAGGGCTATGGAACGGAATGCGAAGAATCCTGTACACATCCTCAGGGGTAACAACAATCTTCCCAGTCGGTAGATGGAAGGTCTGAATCTCCGAGTGAAATCTCTCTATCAATGCAGTCAATAGGCCATGATTTACCCTAATGTCGGGTAAATGAATGAGGTACTCAAATCCACAAGCAACAAGGTGAACCCTCATTGGGTCAGGAAGTGAGACACACAGTCTCTGTGTCGCTGGGTAAGAATGACAGACATGTACATCTGGATATGTGACCTAAATCATATAGAAACATGGTGTTTTATCATAAATTGAGTTCAAAATTAGGCTAATAGTACAAGAATGGAACAGTTTGATATTTAAGAAGGTGGGTCAAAGTGTCCGCAATCAGGAAAAAGTATCAGAAAAATAAAAATTTTGACCTAAGCATCAGTTTTTAGCTCACTATTATTCAAATGACATTTCAGACTATCATCAAATGTCGTACGACACTCCACATAAGACCAAACGACACTCCATGTTCATATGACACTGCGCTCAGAATCATACGAGTTTCTAGGGACCCGATGAAATGTTGTATGACACAAAGGTCCCTATCATACGACACTTGGGTGGGCTTGAAACGAAAATCGAAATTGAAATGAAGTGTTGTACGAGTTTGGGATGGGACTCATACGAGTTTTCATACATACAAAAATCAAAAGCTAAAAATGCGTATGAAAAATTAAAATTTTTCTATAAAACATGAAAAATTTGCATTTTCAGAGGGGCACAGAGGTCCACTTACTGGATTTCCGTATTGATGAGGTCTATCATATCTCTGACTACGCTCAAATCAATGCAAACTCATAGGTACCTTTGGTTCTCGTTGTTCTTCCATTTTCTTGCTCAGAGGGCTCCACCAGATCTCCAAAGTCAAATGGTTGAAATAAATTGAAGATGACACTTCAGGCCCTTTATATAGTATTTGACCTAATTTTCAAAAGTGCTCCATTTTTCATGAAAATTGCACCCCTGGCTAATTTTGACATTCTGAATCTATTTTCGGGATCAAAATAAAAATATGAGATCATTTAATATGTCAAAATCATGATTTAAAATTTTTGGACCCAAGATGGTCTACTGCTTGCACATTCAACCTTCAATCATCATAGAAATCTAGAATTCAACTTAACTGATTATCTTACATCAAATTATCAAAATTTAAACTTGGTTAACTATGGTCAACTCATTGTCAAACCTAGTCAAACTTGGTCTCCAAGACCTCTAAACGATGCAGAACGCGTTCTCGAACATGTATAACCACTTCTCAAATCAATTAACATGCTTCTAAACCATTCAATGCTGACTTTTCTTATCAGATTTCAATTTTAATCCCGAAAGGGGCATGGTATTGCACATCATTCAAAGTCTGTAAATCTAAATCAATATCTTTCATCAGTGATCAAGACAACAACCACGTCTAGTTGCTAAATCATCAAAAGTCCTCATCGCTCGGGGCAAATTTATCATCACTTGGGGCATATCAGATTCATCGATCCATATCAATCTGGTATTCTCTTAATCTTGTAAACTATATTAGCTTGTCGCAACCATCGGTTCATCAGTGTTCTTTCCTTGGTTCTTCGATAACTGAAGGGTTCAGATGTGATACCAACGTGGTTCTGCTAAGACAATCGAGTCTAGAATCATGATTTTGCTAAGACAATCGAGTCTGGAATTAGCCACTCACCTTGTCGCAATCATAAGGTTTAGAATCAGACGTTTTGGCACTCTTTCACAATCATCAGTTCATCGCTGCTATAGTGAACATTATCTTTTGTCATTCAGGACCTAGTATCTTCAAATCTTTCAATCATCATATCTTTCAATCAGTTCCATATCTTTATCAAACATAGACTGTCTTTGAACCACTGTGCTTTGCACAGTAATTCAAAGAGGGGAAAAATGTAATACCCCAAAAATGGGCTATAGGTTCATTAACCTCCTATATCAACAATTTGAACGAAATCGACATCGAAGTCCTAACCTAAGGCACATCTGTACATCATCGAATCCTAATTGATTATCTTAAAATCTGCATTGGGGAATATTCCTAGCAATATTCCTAATTATCTTAATTATCTTTAATTTAATGATTATTTGGCGATAAATCACATTTATCCTAAGTTTGACTAATTGAATATTTTCATATTTAATTAATTTAATTTAATATTTGCCACTTAATTGTTTAAATAAATTTAATTCTATCTATTATTAATTATATTATTTAATTTTGACAATAAATCTAATATCCTATGAATAATTGATTAAATTCTTATTTAATTAATTAAAGTAATTTGTCATTATTTAATAATATAGTTTTTAATAAAAGTTTGATTAAATAATTGATTAACCCATAAATCAATTATTTATTTTAAAAAATCAGTTAGGTTGAAGATAAATCAAATTATTTATTTATTTAATTCTTAATTATTATGCACATTCAAAAGAAACAGTTAAACTCCAAATCAGAAAATCAATGCAAAGTGTTGACTTTTTGGAACTCAACATCCTTTTGGAGTTTAAAAAGCTGATCTAAACTCTAATTTGAGTTAAAAAGCTGTTTGTGCATGCTTTTGCATAATTTTGAGAATTAACTATCTATTATAATCAGATAACTCAAAAATCACAGCTGAGTTAATCTGAATGATTTATGGCTTTTCCATGCATCCTCAAAGCCCTGGATTTCTATAAATTAAGGCTCAACTCTTCAATTTCATATCTCGTAAATTTGCAAATTTACTCTATCGAATTGGCATTTGGAGAATCAAAGCTTCTTGCGAATCAACATTATTGTGAGATCAATCTTATTTTTACATTCATTTAGCTTAATTTTCATATCATTGTTAGATATATTTCATATTAGTTTTCATTCTAGATTCATATCATAGCATATCAGTTTTTCATATAGATCAATTTCATATCAATTTTTCATCAATATTGCATAGAAAATATAAAAAAAATAGCTTAATTGCATTCAATCCATATCTAGATCATTTGCATTCAAATCCTTCATTTAGGTGTCATCTAGGTCACTGATCTCGATTACAATCTGAGAACATCAATCTCGCACCTATTAGAAGACAGTAAATCATTTGGTTAGATTAGATTTCAATTTTGCACAATTTTGATTATAGTTAACCTCTAATGTTTTATTGAAGTGTTGTGTCTATAGATCAGGTACAATTTTCACACACACAGATAATAGTGTGCCTTCAACATGATCATACAATTATGTGCGTCCACTTTGGGATATAGATAATGGCATGCCTTTAACATGATGCAAGGGGGTGCGTACACCTCAAGATGTAGAAAATGGTGTGCCCACACCTTTGGAAGTAGACAATGGCATGCCTTCAACATGATACAATGGTGTGCCTCCAACATTGGATGATGATGTCTCTTCAACTTAGATACTCATAGATGATGTGCCTGCATCTTCATAATTCAATTGTCTTGTTTCACGCAAGTTTCTCATTCATTTTTTTTTTTGTTACCAATTTCAATTCTCTCTTATTTTATATTGATGTTTCATGTTCCTCATCCAAAGAAAAATCTTCCTCTATGGTATCCAATTTTTTGTGTTCACGAAGTTGTCTCATTTTTTCCCTTTTCTTCTCTTTGCTCTTTCGTGCTCTTCCAGTGTTAAAGTCTTATCTTGTTTCGTTTGTCATGATGATGATTTCTACATATGAATTAAATACAATTTTAAAAATATAATATAAATCTTTAATAAGTCAAATTATAATATAAATCTATTATAATATGAAAAATTAGAATATAAATTTATAACAATTATATCAAATTATGTATTGAACAAGTCTATATCATACCAATTATTAACCAAAAGATTCTTTATTCACATTTCACATGTAAAAAATTAAAAAACTTACCTCAATCGATAAATTTTGGTGAAGAATGATTGACTTTCACAATTTGATGTTGATTTTTAAACAAAAGTGTGGTGCAAATTGATAGAATATGCTTCTCAAATGATGCAGGGGGATTCTTGGGTCATTGACAAATCTACATGGTGGTGTGTGCTAGGGATTTTTCTTGTAGGGTCAAACTTGGCTAAAATATGGGCTTGGTTCTCAGCTAAAAGGGACTCCAAGTTTGCAAGAAAAGTCTAATTAATGAGGATTGGATAAGATCCCCCTTTTGCTTTGAGCTCCACAGGACTCAGGTGGGTATTGCCTATGAATAGGTTACTATATTTCAAGTAAGCTCTTGATTAGTGGATCAAGTCTTCACTGTCATGCTATTGTGTTACTCAAATCTATTTCAATAAAAGATGATTCTATAAACAGCTGAAAACAACCTGTTACAGAATATGACAAAGGAAATTACAAATGTAATAGCATGAACAATGGGATAAGGGTGTGAATCTTTCTTCTTTTTATGAGTACAACTCAAGGAAGGTTAACCTCTGATTCAATCTCCAAGGAATCAACAATCTGAACTATATCACCTGGATATAGTCCTTTCACAATATGCATGAACTAAAGAAAATAAAAAGAACTGGTAATGATATTTTGTTTTTGAAGACAGAAAGATGACTGCATCACTAACAGCCAATCAGTGCCTACTCCATTGGGCAAAAGAGTCTGAATATAAATCCACAAGAAGATTTCAAGGAAATATAGTAGAATGCCTTACAAACTACATACAATCTGGATAGGATGCCTTACAAACTAGCCTATCAATCTTATAGTGTTATCATCAAATCCTAAAATAATATGTCTACTCTTTGAAATTATCTATGAAATTTAATCCTCTCCTTGAGAGAAACTCACAAATAATTAGACAAACTACTTTATAGTTGGTATGTTTTCAGATACCTTACAAATAAAACATACAAGAGCAGAACACAAAGTAAAGAGACAATAACCATGCAAGATAGAAATTGCACTGTATTTTATTGAAAATGAACCTGTCTCAATACATACAAAGCTTGAAATTTCTGGAACTAGACACAAGATCGAGAAATTTTATTCTATAGAAAGATATTCATTATTCACCATTAAGGGACATGCTCACAACAGAGTAGTCACAGGAACTCTCCAAGAATAGGAGAAAAGAACCTTTACAACTGAGAAGAGAAAAGAATAAAAAGACAGAGAGAGAAAACCTAAAATCTGTACTTGACCAACTTCTGTCCATTCTGCAATCTAATCTCATTTACTCTTCTTGCTTCTTTGAAAATCTGATCTTCCTGGACATCTTCAAAATCTGATAAATTTATCTTTTTTTCTCCATAAAATCTGCTCATCTACTGTGAATCTGATTTTCTTTGTTCTTTACTCTTCCTTGAAATTTAATTTAGGCCTCTATACCCTCTGATCCTTTCATCCACTAAAAATCTGAATCATTCCTCTGCCGGATTTGCAAAATCAATCAATTTTGGAAGAAAAAATCTCCCCAAAATTTGGTTGCGAATTAAAAGCTCTTACTACTCTTAGCAACTTGATTTGATCTAGTTCTAATTGCCATCATTGCGTCCATCATCTTCTAGCATTTCTGAAAATATATTATACTATCATATTCTAATAAAAAATAGATCTTGCAGACATTTTTTAGTGAACAGCTTCTATCATTAAAAAATTTTGAAAATCTCCAAAGTCTGAACTTTATAATTTTTTAAATCTTTTAAAGTTTTTAAAATCTGCACATGCCACCAGAATTTGCCACTTGTCACCATTTCATTGGAGTCTCCAAATCTCATAATCATTTCCTCTTTTTACTTTTCTTTATGAGATTGAGAGACTAACTTTAGTCTCTAGATCTCTAGATAATTTTCTCTCTCCACTTTTCTTTATGAGATTTGGAGACTAACTTTAGTCTCTAGATCTCTAGATAATTTTCTCTCTCCACTTTTCTTTATGAGATTTGGAGACTAACTTTAGTATCTAGATTTCTATATAATTTATTTAGAGATTTGGAGACTAGTCTCAAATCTCATGACCACGTTTTCTCATTTGGAGATTTGGAGACTAACTTTAGTCTCTAGATCTCACAATCATTATCTAGAGATTTGGAGATTAGTCTCCAAGTCTCTTAATGTAATTTCTTCCTTGTGAGATTTGGAGACTTCTTTCATTTTGAGATCTGGAGACTTGGAGATCTAGCGACTTGGATTTGGAGACTAGTCTCCAAGTCTCATGATCATTTCTTCTCTTTAATTTTTATTTGGAGATCTGAAGACTAACTAGTCTCTAGATCTCTATATGTTAGTGGCTTAACCACTAGCATTCAGAGACTTGGAGACTAACCTTTAGTGGTTAGTCTCTAGATCTCTGAATGTTAGTGGTTTGACCACTAGCATTCAGAGACTTGGAGACTAACATTTTTCGCCAGTATTTTCCTCCAAAATTTCTTTTGGGCCCACTTATCCGGAAACTAAGGTGGATGCACAAGCATGGAAAAACATAGCTTCTTTCATTTTATTTACTTCATATGTTTGTGGTCTTGTATAAAAATACTTCAAATTTCGAAATTGGGAGCAATGTGGGATAAAACTTTATGAAGAAAATGCTAATTTTTCATGGCTTCCAACACTCAGAGAACCATAACTTTTGATAACAATGCACACATATCCATCTCAAACATATGTAAAATTTAGCCCGACCTAGTTTGTATTGTTTGAGTTATGATAAAAAAACATGACTGAAAATCTGAACAATGCACACATAGTGAACATTGACAATCTGCAACTGGAATAGCCTTTGCAAAGTGACTAAATGAACTCATGGAGAGCTAAAAATTGGCATGATGACTCATTTTCATGTCTATAATATGATGCAACCACTAGCGCATTATAATCAATCTCTGAGAAGAAGATATAATCCTTCGAACAGGGCATCCGACAATGATTTGACACTTAGGCAGAATTGTGCAATTTGACACTTGCTCAAAATGGGACTTCACCGAATGATTCTGGATGACAAAGTAATATCATAGAATGCATGCACATGCTGAATAGAGTGTGCTCAACACCTAGAACAACTCATAAGATTCAAACTGATAGCCGGGTATATGTGCATAAAAAGGATTTAAAGATTTTCAAATTGCAAAATTTTAACATGGTACTCAAAACCCATGTTGCATTTTTGAGTACCAACAGTGGCTCTTACTATGGATGCATGCCCCATGTGGGCATATAGAGAACCTCAGAATCTCATGATAGAAGCAGACCACTCAAACTTGAAATCAGCTTGATACCTTCTTTTCTCAAAACTCTGAATAAGAACCCCTCTAGAACACCTTTATTGAAAGCAAGAAAACTACTCCTAGTATGTACAAATGATCGCCCCAAGTCACTGAAATTTTTTCAAAACTTCTTACCTCTATAATATACTTGGTTTTCATTTCTTTCTTCCTGAGGTAAGCTGAGCATTTTATTCCCATTTGTTTCACAAAGCATATCAACACTTTCGATCAACTCATTAAGTGAAACAAAATAACTATCTTCACTTTCATACGGCATGTAAAAATTTGAAACACTTTCTTCATTTTGCTCACTATGAAAATAAGACTCAACATGCTTATGAATACTACTATTAGACTGGAACTGATCTTTGTCTACTAATTCATGCATGCTATCAATCTAAAATGCAAAGGTCTCATACTCTATTTGATAAAAAATATCATTCATACCCTGACTTCGCATATCCTCAAGTGTAGCTGGTTGGAGTTTAAATGAATAATTAGATTTATACTCACACATTTCATCATCATCAAATTCTGAAACCACTCCAAAACCTCTAAATGCATCTACATAATCAATATGCTGATTAGTATTCATGCCACAAAAATCATTATTAATTTTACTATAAAGTGAAGGTTGATCTTCAAATACAACTCTATCAAGCACTTCATCATCAAACTCACAAAATGCAACATCATCATTTAAAACTCTATCACACATGGAAGAAGAACATTCTAATTTCTCACAATAGGAAGATAGTATATCATCATTTGCATCTGGTTCAATTGAATTTGAAACCTCCGCGTGTTCTTCAAACAACAGATTGATAACTCCATGCAATACTCCTCTTTGAATATTATGACAAAAAATGGGCTGATCATCATCAAAATCCTCATTATATAAAACATTAGTAGACACTTTAAATTCACTACCCATTTCATTTTCATGGAGTCTCTTAGCATATGAAGAAAAATCAGAACTATGTGAAGATTCACTGTCAACATCACCTACCAAGCATATAGTGTCCATAATTACATCATCTTCATTATCTTGTTTAGGATAATCATTATGGCAAGACCATGATTCACTCCTAAACTCTCTGCTATATGCTACAACTTCATTATCTAATGCAGAACCATTGGATAACCTTTCATTCAAATCTTCATGTTCATTGATATCACATTGAATCACCATTTCCTTATCTTCATACTTTGAGGACAAATCACTCTCAAACTCTTGATATCCAAACTGATTTGCATAAAGTAAAAATTAAGATGCATTCTCATTTTCAAATTCAGAAAAAGAATTCATACCTTCACTTTCAAAGGAGTGTTCACTTCCATCACTACTTTCTTCTTTCCATGTTGCATCTGACTCATACGAAGACATCTCAACATCACTGCCTTCCTTATTCTCACTTGAATAACCATTTTCAGCACTATGTTCCTCTGACTGTGACTGATATGCACATGAATCACATTCTTTATCTTGTGTTACCAGCTCTTCTTGAAATGTTGGGTCAACAAATTCAAATTCATCATTAGAGAGATAACTTTTAGCCTCTTCATTTGCACAAGACTGAGATATAGATGCAACAAGTTCATGTCTAGAAACACTAACAACATCATGTTCATAATCAATATTACAAGAACTCACTATTGTAGCTAGTTCACAATTCAAAATATTAGCACATTGCTCAATTCTATCAAAGTATGGAACATATCTTACTGTTGTAGCATCATGAACACATGTTTCATCAATAGAAAAAAACTCAACCGCATTTATACACATATTTTGATTTGAATTTTCAACTTGGTTATAAACTACAACAAAAGTGTTGATTTGCTGTTTTGAAACTGAGGCATCAACACTACACTCCTCTTTTCTTTCACATTCATTATACTGGCATACGCTCATGACAAAATGACCTCTAGTCAATCCATACTTCAAACTATTTTCAATATCCATTGTAATTATAAATGCCTGATATAATGATTTAGGTTCTTTATCCCTCAATAAGTAATTCATTTTCTTATCAAATGCATTGAAGTAGATACTTATACACACTTGATCATTGGGTCTGTAACTTTCAGGGATCTCATTCAAAAATTTTGCAAATCTGATATTGAATTGAGGAACAAGTTCATCACTCTCAATATGAATCTTCAAAAACTTACTATAAAAATCAGATATGCTTACCCTTTCTGCAAACTGCTCCATGAAGGTTGAATACAACTCACTCCAAGATGAAATAGAACATGCTGGTCGAAAAGAAAACCAGTCTCTAGCATCACCTTCCAAAGTTTGAATAAATAGTTTCATATGCACATCCTCATGAGCAATTTCAAAGTCACACATCAAGTCACAAAACAACTGAACATGATGACTGGCTGAAACAAGATGGTTCCCATTAAACTTAGGTAAAATTTTCCTGATATCATTAGGAATGACATTTGGGAAGCCATGAATACCATCAAAACATAATGGCTTATATCTCCTGGTAGAAATAGATCTAGAAACTTCATTAACCGGCTGCATGCTTGATGAAAAGAAATTTTACATTCTTTGAAACTTTGAAACTCATTTGCCAACAATAATTCTCCTTCTTAACTTGCAACATATCTATATACCTTCTACCAACCAATCTTTTCAAACATACTTCACAAACTTTTACTTAACTCACAGTTCAAACTAGAAGTATGTAATTCTACACTCATAAGTCCTTTCTTTAATGACAAAATCATTTGATAAGGACCATGTGAACACATAAAATATTGAATGGAGAATACTTGGAAGCTTTTGTTGATTGTTGTTGTTCTCTTTATATTTGACTGAAATCTGAAACAAGGCTTCACACTTCAGGTTCGTTCTAGCATAGAGTCACCACCTCTCCTTAGAGGATACAAATTTTTACTTATCTTCTTTGAAACACCAATAGATTCTGGGCATTCCTCTCAGCAAAGTCACATATAATTTTAAATTTTTACAACAACAAATCTAGGTAATACACTTGCAGATTTGAAAATAACTTTCAGATTATGACATTTATGAGACTCTTCCCCAAACTGAATGTAGCAAAACTCTGGGATACTCTTAGTAGTAAATTTATTTCACTCCCCAGTAGAGTCACCAATTTGTTAGGGATTTTTCTTGTAGGGTCAAATTTGGCTAAAATATGGGCTTGGTTCTTAGCTAAAAAGGACTTCAAGTTTGCAAGAAAAGCCTAATTAATGAGGATTAGATAAGATCCCCCTTCTGCTTCGAGCTCTACAAGACTCAGGTGGGTATTGCCTATGAATAGGTTACAATATTTCAAGTAAGCTCTTGATTAGTGGATCAAGTCTTCACTGTCATGCTATTGTGTTACTCAAATCTATTTCAATGAAAGATGATTTTATAAACAGCTGAGAACAACCTGTTACAGAATATGACAAAGGAAATTAGAAATGTAATAGCATAAACAATGGGATAAGGATGTGAATCCTTCTTCTTTTTATGATTACAACTCAAGGAAGGTTAACCTCTGATTCACTCTCCAAGGAATCAACAATCTGAACTATATCATCTGGATACAGTCCTTTCACAATATGCATGAACTAAAGAAAATGAAAAGAACTGGTAATGATATTTTGTTTTTGAAGACAGAAAGATGATTGCATCACTAACAACCAACCAGTGCCTACTCCATTGTGCAAAAGAGTTTGAATATAAATCCACAGGAAGATTTCAAGGAAATATAGTAGAATGCCTTACAAACTACATACAATCTAGATAGGATGCCTTACAAACTATCCTGTCAATCTTATGGTGTTATCATCAAATCCTAATACAATATGTCTACTCTCTGAAATTATCTATGAAATTTAATCCTCTCCTTGAGAGAAACTCACAAATAATTAGACAAACTACTTTGTAGTTGGTATGTTTTCAGATGCCTTACAAATAAAACATACAAGAACTGAACACAAAGTGAAGAGACAATAACCATGCAAGATAGAAATTGCACTGTATTTTATTGAAAATGAACCTGTCTCAATACATACAAAGTTTGAAATTTCTAGAACTAGACACAAGATTGAGAAATTTTATTCTATAGAAAGATATTCAATATTCACCATTAAGGGACATGCTCACAACAGAGTAGTCACAGGAACTCTCCAAGAATAGGAGAAAAGAACTCTTACAACTGAGAAGAGAAAAGATAAAAAGATAGAGACAGAAAACTTAAAATCTATACTTGACCAACTCCTATCCATTCTGCAATCTAATCTCATTTACTCTTCTTGCTTCTCTGAAAATCTGATCTTCCTGGACATTTTCAAAATTTTCAAAATTTGTCTTTTTTTCTCCATAAAATCTACTCATCCACTGTGAATCTAATTTTCTTTATCCTTTAGTCTTCCTTGAAATTTAATTTAGTCCTCTGTACCCTCTGATCCTTTTATCCACTAAAAATCTAAATCATTCCTCTGCCGGATTTGCAAAATCAATCAATTTTGGAAGAAAAAATCTCTCCAAAATCTAGTTGCGGATTAAAAGCTCTTACTACTCTCAGCAACTTGATCTGATCTGGTTCTAATTGCCATCATTGCATTTACCATCTTCTGGCATTTTCGAAAACATATTATACTGCCATATTCTGATAAAAAATAGATCTCGCAGATATTTTTTAGTGAACAGCTTCTGTCATTAGAAAATTTCAAAAATCTCAAAAGTCTGAACTTTATAATTTTTTAAATCTTTTAAAGTTTTTAAAATCTGCACATGCCACCAGAATTTGCCACTTGTCACCATTTCATTGGAGTCTCCAAATCTCATAATCATTTCCTCTTTTTACTTTTCTTTATGAGATTGAGAGACTAACTTTAGTCTCTAGATCTATAGATAATTTTTTCTCTCCACTTTTCTTTATGAGATTTGGAGACTAACTTTAGTCTCTAGATCTCTAGATTATTTATTTAGAGATTTGGAGACTAGTCTCCAAATCTCATGACCACTTTTTCTCACTTGGAGATTTGGAGACTAACTTTAGTCTCTAGATCTCACAATCATTATCTAGAGATTTGGAGACTTGGAGATTTGGAGACTAGTCTCCAAGTCTCTTAATGTACTTTCTTCCTTGTGAGATTTGGAGACTTCTTTCATTTAGAGATCTGGAGACTTGGAGATCTAGCAACTTGGAGATTTAGAGACTTGGAGATTTGGAGACTAGTCTCCAAGTCTCATGATCATTTCCTCTCTTTACTTTTTATTTGGAGATCTGGAGACTAACTAGTCTCTAGATCTCCAGATGTTAGTGGCTTAACCACTAGCATTCAGAGACTTGGAGACTAACCTTTAGTGATTAGTCTCTAGATCTCTGAATGTTAGTGGCTTAACCACTAGCATTCAGAGACTTGGAGACTAACATTTTTTGCCAGCATTTTCCTCCAAAATTTCTTCTGGGCCCACTTGCATGGAAACCAAGGTGGATGCACAAGAATGGAAAAACATAGCTTCTTTCATTTGATTTACTTCATATGTTTGCGATCTTGTATAAAAATACTTCAAATTTCAAAATTGGGAGCAATGTGGGATAAAACTTTATGAAGAAAATGCTGATTTTTCATGGCTGTCGACACTCAGAGAACCATAATTTTTGATTTTCAAACTTTGTTTTTCTAAAATTTTTTTTGTACAATGAAAACATATCCATCTCAAACATATGTAAAATTTAGCCTGACCCAGTTTGTATTTTTTGAGTTATGATAAAAAACGTGACTGGAAATCTAAACAATGCACACATAGTGAACATTGACAATCTGCAAATGGAATGACCTTGGCAAAGTGATTAAATGAACTCATGGGGAGCTAAAACTTGGCATGATGACTCATTTTCATGTCTATAATGTGATGCAACCACTAGAACATTATGATCAATCTCTGAGAAGAAGATATAATCCTCCGAACAGGACCTCTGACAGTGACTTGACACTTAGGTAGAATTGTGTAATTTGACACTTGCTCAAAATGGGACTTCACCGAATGATTCCGGATGACAAAGTAACATGATAGAATGCATGAAAATGCTAAATGGAGTGTGCTCAACACCTAGAACACCTCATAAGCTTCAAACTGATAGCCGGGTATATGTGCATAAAAAAGATTTAAAGATCTTCAAATTGTAAAATTTTAACATGGTACTCAAAACCCATGTTGCATTTTTGAGTACCAACAGTGTGTAGGATTGGTTCTGTGTTACTCAATTTCAAATTTAACTGATGATCTTTATTATTGAATGGTTCAGTCATTTGTGACTCAGTCATTGAAGGAAGTTCGATTGTTGAAGGAACTTGGTAAACTCTAGTGCTTGGTGGAACTTATGCTTGGCGATGCTTATGGTGCTCGGTTGATGTACTTGTTGGAAAGTTGACTATACTAATGTATATGACTTAATATAGTATTTTCATTAAGGCAACAAAATCATATAGTAGTTTGGAGTCAGCGCACTTGATAAGAAGATTAGAAATCAGTTAAGTGTTGAAGACTGGACAGTGTACAGAGTTCCTGCAGCTCAGAGCATCAGTGCACATGCGTAAGATTGAATTATGGTATGGGCCCTAGAAGATAAGTTTGTTAGACTATATTCATGCTTAGTCTATAAGTGCATGATCAGATATGCAAGTATGAGAAAGATACAGATAGTTGAAGTTACACAGCCAATGTGTGCCAGAGAAGAATAGTGCATGCAGCCGACTATTAGTATTTTGAGTTGCGGTCATATTATAATAATGTAAAGGCTATGTGCCTATTTTAATTAGGTTTCCAACATATATATATGTCTGATTGTAAACACACTTAAGCCAATTCATTTGGAAGCACTGTATGTAATAGGTTTAAGGGCCGACCTAGTTGATTGTTTTGTATGCGCATATAAATATGAGATGCACCCAATGTAAATGACAAGAATAAAAAGATAGAGTTGTGATAAGTAGAGAAGAAGTGTGTGAAGACACTATGAGTTGTATTAGAGATTTGTAAGAGGTCAAACCATCAATGCATCAAAAGAACTGATCTGACAAGCAATGTCACAGTGACAGTTCACCCAGAAGATATATTGTGTATCTGAGATCAGAAGGTTGTAGCCTTCACCATTTGAGTAGTGAGCTATAGGATAGTGAGTCCACTCCCCTAATAGGGATTATTGTAAAAGACTCCTAACAAGGTCTGACCCTTGACCAGGTCTACTATACTTATTACATTGTAAAGCAACTCTTAACAGGGTTAAAGAGCTTTTAGGAAGGTTCACAAAACACTAGTACAAAATATTAGTGGGTTTCAATTCCCACTTTGGTTTTTACCTATTTGGGTTTTCCCATAACCATATTGGTGTCATGTGTTGATTTCTTATTTCATGTTTATTTGAATGTTCATTTCAGTACTTAAGCATTTAAGTTTAGATTAAAAAGTAAAAGGAAAAGTTAAATTATAGTGAACACTAATTCACTTGCCCCCCTCTTAGTGTTCCCATTCCTAACAATTGGTATCAGAGCTCTGGTCCTCAGAAAAGAAGTTTAACCACTTGAGGAGGTCATGGAAAAAGATAAAATTAAACATGTAAAAAGAAATCTTGAAGCTACTCTTGAAGACCTAGACAAATCCGAAAGAGAAATTGAAGAACTAAAAGAAAAAGTCAGTGATGCACAATTGGTTATCAAAAGGCTAAGAAAGGATCTGAAAGAATGTTCCACCAGTGATTTGGGAATAATGGTCAAGAAGTTGGATGAAGAAAATGCATCCTTAAAAGATCAAATTGAAGAACTTGATGATAAGATGATTATCAATCAGGAAGTCTATAATGAACAAATCAAAGAAAACCTTCAACTCAATGAAGAACTAAGATAGGCAAACATGGAAATCTTGGAGCTAAGAAACAAAAAAGAAAGCTTGGAATCTAAATTGAAAGATGAAAAGAATCACATTGACAAATTACAAACCAATTCTGATTTGATAGAATCTTAGTTGTATGCAAGAAGAGCTAAAGGAGATACTAGCTGCATTGGATACAATGAAGCACAAAATCAGATTGACAATATGTGAGCAAGAAAGAATACACAAAAAGACCCTATTGATGATAAGAAGACTAAAGACCAACCTAAAGATAACAGTAAACCACCTAAGGATGAGTGCAAGCTAGTAGACCATACCTATTATGCATGTAACAAGCTTGGACATATAGCAAGGAACTGTATAGAGGTAAGACCTTTCAATGGCTACTATTATTCATGTAATAAATTTGGTCATAGAGCTATGAATTACAAATCAAGTAAAAAGAATAGGACTCAGCATGATCAGAAAAATCAGAATCAATCAAATGCAAGAAGTTATCAAAATGTTACATGTCAAATATGTAACTATAATGGCCACTCAGCTAAACAATGTAAAATGGTGACTCATGTCAATGCACTGAGGAATATAAGACCTCTAGTCATTTGTCACTCTCATAAAAAGGCTGGACACATCTCAAAGTTCTATAGATCAAGGACACAAGGTTAGGAAAGCACTAAAAAGATCAAAGAACCATTATTGGATCCCAAAGGAGAAGTCAAGTTTGTGAAAGCTTCAGAGGATGCGAGCATGATTTGGTCATAAGTAAAGAAGGATAATGATGATGAGTATGTATTGGATGCATCCACAATGGATGCACCCTCTACATCTAGATGAATGGCCCTTAAAGTCATAGGGGGAGATAACTTAGCTTTAAACCCCTGTGTGGCTAGTATACTCACTCTCAGAGTATGCACCTTTGAACTTAAGCTCTTGGAGATTATAGAAACTTTTGTGCATGAGTGCACATACTGATTATTCACAAAACAAAAGTTGGAAATCTTTAAGTGACAGCCTGGTTTACACAACAAGCATTAATGGAAAAATTTTCACTTTAAGTACACATAAAGCTTTTTGAATACTCATTGCATCCAAAATTCAGAGTGATTGAAGAGTAGAAAGAGCATTAGAAGTTATTGTGAAGACTTGTAGATTGATCTATTAGTGATTGGTAGTACAATTGATCAATTGTAGAAACCCTAGTTCATCACGCCGATTCAGAATCTCTTGGAAACCCTTGTGAAAGCAATATTCAAGTAAGTCATGGCTAACCCTATAGTATTTGATGTTATAGAAAAGAAGAGATATATGTTTACGAGACATCCATTCAAATCTACATTAGATGATCTAGAAGGGGCATTCTCCCGCATGCCTGTGGGTGTTATGCATGTAGAGGACATTAGGGCATACATCTACTGTAAGAAAGAACCAATAGGATTGGATAGACTAAGGGTGCACATGGAAACCATGTTGAAACCAGACAAAACCTTCATGGATGAGTATGTGCGGTGGGATAATCACCCTATAGTAGAGTATGCTATGACATATGCGCTCTATGACACATAATGGATTAAGATACTTCTAAGCATAATTCATGATGACCTATTTTGGATAGGTGAAGTACTAGTAAGAATCACTAGTGACCTAATATATGAGATGATAGGCCTATCTAAGACTGGTGCCGTCCTTCCTATGGGAAAAGATGTTAGGAAAATTGTTGAGAAAACATGTAAGTCAAGGAGTGATACACATAGGATGACAATTGAGCCTATTGAGCAAGCTGACATCAAATTGATGTCCATGATACTTGGATACAGGTTTCAACATACTAGCAGGGTGAATAGTGTGTCTGCGGGCACAATTCTAGCAACCATTAGACTTGTGAAGGAAGATGGAGAGTTCAATCTATGTGAGATCTTGCGTGCATATTTGATTGATAACATCAAGGCAATTAAGCACGACAAGACCAAGATATTCAGGTTTGGGTCTTTGATCATTTACATGTACCTTCATATAGTTGGGAAAGTGTCAAATTTGTATTTGGACAAGTTCATTCCAACCATGCCATAGATATCTTACAAGGAATCCACCGAGAGCACATTGAGAGATTATATAACATTGGAGTTGAAAACCTTCAAGGCCAAAATGCAAATGAGGTATAGGATACCAGAAAAGATAGTTGAAAAATATAAAGACACCATTTGTTTTATGGTTGAAATAGATACTACATGCATGGAGGTAGTTGTACCTAGAAAAAAGTGGATTCATCCACTTGGATATGAAGTGGATGAACAAGTCTTAGATGCATATGCTCAAGTATTGCTTTCAGCTCCTACTGACCCTAATGAACCAAGGTGAGGAACTTATGAGGAAAAGACAAGAGAGATAGATGCCAAACTCAACAACACCACAACAAAAAGAAAGGTTGCTAAAGTCACCTTAGAGATATTAAGAATACATGGAGTATCCCAAGTAGACCTAGACAAAGAAAGAGAAGAAAATATTTCTTTAGAAATTGAGAGCGCATCCACAATGGAAGCTAAGTCCGATGATCCCGAGATGAAGAAAATAAAGATTGAAAAGATTGATGATTCAAAAGACAAACATGATAAAATTGATGATATTAGTCCCATGCCCAGTTTTATAGCTAATGTTGAGTCCACAGATGCATCTCCCAAGATGCCCAAGAGGAGAAAACAAACCGCCACAAGTCATCCCTCAGCTAGAGCCACAAGAAGCAAATTGAAAAGTGTGCAGCCACCTCCACAAGTAGGATTCCTACCTAGTCTTCAAGTATTAAGGACTAGAGTAGTAGAAAAAGCAAGGCTAGATCATATATCCAAGTTTTATGACAGATATCATGAAATTGAAAAATCAGAGATTCATGAAATGCTGATCAAACACATGATAAAATTCAAGAAGATAGTTCTTGAATTAAAGACAGCTATCCCATATAAGGTATGGGAGATTATGGATACCTTGAAGAGACAAGCCACTGAAGAAGACTTCAGAATTAGGGAACAAACATTGGATTACAATCTTCCAATATGATTTGATGAAGAAAAGACACTGTTATTGAATTTGGTGAAGCCGCACTTAAGGACAAAGATGAAAACACTACACATTATGAACAAAGACAATGAGATGATAACAAAAGAAACAAAGAAGGCCTCTGAGAAGGTATTCTTAGAATAACACATGAAACCTCCATCTATGCCCATCACTCAAACACCTAGTGAGCAAGACAAAGAAATTAAGACCACCAATATACCATTTATAGGTCCTTAGGATTCAACGCCCACAATGGTAACACCTACAGAGGCAGTAAAGTCTGCACCCATGACATATACACAAAAAGATGATACAATCTTCATTGATAATGTAGAGATTGCAATGGCGGCCACAAAAAATGACTTGGATAAGTTTGAGGAAGCCTTTGTGAGCACATAAGAGGTTGAAACTCTATCCGATGATAATTCACCCAAGCTACAGGAAGAAGTATCAATAAAAGATATAATAGGCCAAAGAGATGAAGAAGAGAAGGAAGAAGAAAAGAAGGAAGAGGATATAGAAAAGAAATATGCACATGTGGTTACAATGACTAAGGTAATGGATGTCAGCCAAAGACCAATTCTTACCCCAAAATCTTTAGTATCATTGTTGTCAAGTTTGACACCAGACACCACAAGCTTAGACTCTTGGGGAGAAGAAGACCTGATTAAGATCAGTGTCTTAGCTATGGAAAAGGCCAAAGAAAAACAAGTGATGAGGAATCCCCTCTTGGTAGAATCAGTAAACATTCTAAAAAATTTGTTGCCATAGGCCAAGAAAGTGTCAAAAATACACTCTATCGATGATGCGAGTACAGTCATCTCACATTTCAAAATAAATTTCTCAAGCCTTGAAGAATCTGCATCCCTAGTTATAGAAGAAAAATACCTTAAGAAGAGGTTCAATGAACTAATAAGAAACTTTACACTTGACCTAAGCTCACTCAAGACTGGTCAAGCATCCTTAAAAGAGTTTTCAGATGAAGGAAGATGAATCATTGCAGAATGCATGGATCAGGATAAGCTTACTGATGCCCATTTCAAGAAAATAAAAGAGGCCAAAGCCATGATTGAGCAAGTCAAGATTTCAGTGAAAGACACATCCACAGATGTAAACATGTGCAATAATGTATACCAAGGACAATTAGATAAGATTGAGAAGGCAGAAAAATAAATGTCAAAGATCAGGACAAGGCAAACACAACTCAGGAATACTCTTGCACCCTCATTAGATATACTCAATCAGAACATTAAGGACATAGATGCCACAATGGTAACATATGATCATGGTCCTAGCGCTGACTTGAAGAAAATGGAGAAGCTACAATATGCATTATGCACCCATCTCCAGATAGTAAACTCCTTGATCACATTTTGGAAGAAGGAGATCCAGAACATAAAGAGAACATATTCGGATGTCTTCCCTCAATAAGTATATGTAGATACAGTTTCTAATACACCTTTGTCATTAATGTCAAAGGGGGATTTTTGTATAGAATATGGATCATAATATGTATAGGGAGATATAAGCGTATGTATAGAACACAAAAAGTTTTTGTATTAAGGACAGTTAGCAACTTGGCCATATTCCTTTGTTGCCATCAATGACAAAGGGGGAGATTGTTGGAAAGTTGACTATATTGATGTATATGACTTAATATAGTGTTTTCATTATGGAAAAAAAGTCATATAGTAGTTTGGAGTCAACACACTTGATAAGAAGATCACAAATCGGTTAAGTGTTGAAGACTAGACAATGTATAGAGTTCATGCAGCTTAGAGCATCAGCGCACATGCATAAGATCAAATTATGGTATGGGCCCTAGAAGATAAGTTGGTTAGACTATATTCATGCTTATTCTATAAGCACATGATCAGATATGCAAGTATGAGAAAGATACAGATAGTTGAAGTTACACAGGTAGTGTGTGCCAGAGAAGAACAGTGCATGCAACCAACTATTAGCATTTTGAGTTGCGGTCATACTATAATGATGTAAAGGCTATGCACCTATTGTAATTAGGTTTTTGACATGTATATATGTCTGATTGTAAACATGCTTAAGCCAATTCATTTGGAAGCACTATATGTAATAGGTTTAAGGGCTAACCTAGTTGATTATTTTGTATATGAATATAAATATGAGATGCGCCCATTGTAAATGGCAAGAATAAAAAGATAGAGTTATGATAAGTAGAGAGGAAGTGTGTGAAGACACTATAAGATGTATTAGAGCTTTGCAAGAGGTCAAAGCATTAGTGCATCAAAGGAACTGATCTGACAAGTAGTGTCATAGTGACAGTTCACCTAACAGATATAGTGTGTATCTAAGATCAAAAGGTTGTAGCCTTCACCATTTGTGCAGTGAGCTCTAGGATAGTGAGTCCACTCCCCTAACATGGATTATTGTAAAAGAATCCTAATAGGGTCTGACCCTTTACCAAGTCTACTGTACTTATTACATTGTAAATAAACTCTTAATAGGGTTAAGGATCTTCTAGCAAGGAACACAAAACACTAGTACAAAATATTAGTGGGTGTCAATTCCCAGCGGGGTTTTTACCTATTTGGGTTTCCTCGTAACCATATTGGTGTCATGTGTTGATTTCTTATTTCATGTTTATGTGAATGTTCATTTTAGTACTTAAGCATTTGAGTTCAGATTAAAAAGTAAAAGGAAAAGTTAAATTATAGTGAACACTGATTCACCCCCCCCTCTCAGTGTTCCCATTCCTAATAGTACTTGCTTGGCGATGCTTACTATTCTCGGTTGTTTACTGGTGCTTGGTAGTTCTTGCTTATCAATGAGAGTTCTTGGAGATTTGGTTGGCCGACTTGGTGTATTTAATGTTGGTAGCTTTTGTTGTATTCTCCTAGGTATATCTAGAGGGCGACATGGAGAATTAGATAATTGTAAGGCTATTTGTGAGCCAACTGTTGTTGCATTTAATATTTGTTTGTAGTTGAAGCTTACTTGGCTTAGGAGTTAATTATTTCTTCCAGATGACTTATGGTTGAGGAAATGTATTTAAGGAGTGTTTGGGTAGTTTTTTAGAGAGATGAGAGAGGGAGACATATTTGGAAGTAGATTAACAAGGATAGAAATTGGATCCTACAAGATCTTGAAGATTAGATTGTTATCTGATAGTTGTAATAGCAGAGCTAGTGGTTTGTTTTCTTGGAGACAAGGAGATTGCTTGGAGGCTCACGAACTCAAGTTCAGATCTGCCTTAGGGTTTCTATCAGTTGTTAATTTGTTTCAGAGCTGGACTAGCTGGGAGGTTGCATAAATACTTTGCGATTGTATTTGGCCCTAACCCAAAAGGCCTTACAATCGGGTATGTTGATGAAAATTCTATTGAATCATTCTATTATTGTGTTATTCCACTGTGGTTATTGTTGTTGGTGTTTGGCTTCCTATTTGGACTATCCTTAATTGGATCCTCCTTACCTGTACTACATCATGTGGTATTAGAGTAAGGTTGATCTTGAGAGAATTTGACCTTGTTGGGAGAAAGTTAGCAAAGAGCTTGTGTGTGATTCGAGTTGTAGATCTGTGGGAGTGAACTTGTAAAATTGTGGCCTAGTTGTTCATGCAAGGTGGTAGGTTGATTTGACTTGCATACAACTAGGAGGTTATCACAAGGTGGTTGGTGTAGGGTTTTGTTGCAGAGGGTTTCTTATCTTTGAGGATGCCTCTAAGAAGATTGGACCCTAGGGTGATTGCGGATCTCTATGATACTATGGAATCTAGGAATATAGAGAAGGTGAAATCTAATTTTAGATCAAAGATGGAACTGATGAAGAATGACATGATTGTCAAGATCATGAGGGATGTTTCTGGTATGTCAAGGAACCTTGGTACTAAGGAAGGTTATAAGGAAGCTGTTGAAGACTTTGAAGCTTCTGGATCTAGTGGAGATGATAGAACCGATCAGAGGGATAGATCTGGTGAAGACATAACTAGTTTTTTGCATAGATCTGGAACTCGGTTAAGTACTAGTTACCAAATGGAAGTTTCTAGCTTCTCTAGTACTTTGAAACCTTAGAATTTAATTGATTGGATTGGTGAACTAGAAGACTTCTTTGAGCTTGAAGAAATTGAAGATCCTCTTAGAGTGAGGTTGGCATAGACAAAGTTGAAAGGACATGATGTTCTTTGGTAGAAAGAATTATAAAGAGATAGAGAAGATGAAGGTGAAATGATCAATCGGTGGAGGTTGATGGTGACTAAATTTAAAGCTAAGTTCATACCTACCAACTATGAGCTTGACTTGTTTAGGAAGTTATAGAATTTGAAGCAAAAAGATCTGACTATTGAAGACTATACGAAGGAGTTCTATAAGTTGACTATTTGGTCTGGACATAAAGAACTTGGTAAGGAAAAGGTAGCTCAGTATGTGAATGGTTTAAGATTCAATATTCAGGATGAGATTGGTATGCTAAAGATTGATTCTATTGAAGATGCTTATTAGTATTCTCTGAAGGTAAAAGATAAGTTAAAGAGGAAACAACATGGTAATTCCTAAGAAAAGGAAAAGATTGTTCACTTAGTGAAGGATAAACTGACTGTAGAAGATGAACCAAAACCTGTGGAACCGAAGAAGAAGACATGTAGGGTTATCTTTAAGGGAACTTGTTATAATTGTGGTGAAGAAGGACAATGATCTTTTGAGTGTACACAGAAGAAGTTTTGTGATCAAAGGAATGTTGTAGTGAATGAGAAAATTTAGAATGAACCTGCATCTAAGAACTTGTTGGTTCAGGGAACATTGCTCGGTGCAAAGGTGGAACCTTGTTAGAGGAGTAATTTGTTTAGAACTTAGTGCAAGCCAGAAGGTAAACTTTGTGATGTTAATGTGGACAGTGGTAGTACTAATAACCTTGTAGCTCAGGAGATGGTTTAGAAACTTGGTTTGAAGAGAATGAGATATACTTATCCTTATAGGATCGACTGGTTACAAGATATTCATGCTCTAGAAGTGAGGGAGCAATGTCTTGTTGATTTTCAGATTGGCTAGTATAAGGATCAAGTGTTGTGTGATATTGTGAACATGATTAGTTGTCACATATTTCTAGGTAGACCTTGGTAGTATGATTGTACAACTATGCATGACTGTGTCAAGAATGTGTTTATTGTTGAGAAGGATGACATGAAGTTTTCCCTGATACCTTTGCTAGATACAAAACTTAGTAGGAGGAGCCTGAGTATTGGTAGCTGAGTTGAGTTGTTAGATCTTGAGAGGACAAATGATCAGTGTGGAGAATAGACCTGTGTGTTATCAAGGAAATACTTGAAAAGATAGAGAAATCAGAAGTGGAAGAGTATGTAAGGTGAATATTTGAAGGACTTGTATGTTGAGAACATATTTTTGAACCTAGGGTGTCTGATGTAGGGGAATTCTTGGGTCATTAGGAAATCTACTTGGTGGTGTGTTGGATTGGTTCTATGTTACTCGATTGCAGCTTTAACTGATGATCTCAGTTATTGAATGGTGCAGTCATTTGTGACTCGGTCATTGAAGGAAGCTTGGTCACTAAAGGAGCTCAGTAAACTCTGGTGCTTAGTGGAACTTGTGCTTGGCAATGCTTGTGGTGCTCAATCAATGTACTTGCTTAGTGTGCTCAATTTTTTACTAGTGCTCGGTAGTTCTGGCTTACCAACAGGAGTTCTTGGAGATTTGGTTGGCCAACTTGGTGTATTTAATGTTGGTGTATTTTGATGTATTCTCCTAGGTAGATCTAGAGGCCAACATGGAGAATTAGATAATTATAAGGTTCTTTGTGAGCTAATTGTTGTTGTATTTAATATTTGTTTGTAGTAGAAGCCAACTTGTCTTAGGAGTTAATTATTTCTTCTAGCTGACTTATAGTTGAGGAAATGTATTTAAGGAGTGTTTGGGTAGTTGTTTAGAGGGATGGGAGAGGGAGACAAATTTGGAAGTAGATTGACAAGGATAACAATTGGATCCTATTAGATCTTGAAGATCAGATTGTTATTTGATAGTTGTAACGATAGAGCTATTGGTTTGTTTTCTTGGAGACAAGGAGATTTCTTGGAGGCTTGTGAACTCAAGTTCAGATCTACCTTAGGGTTTCCATCAATTGCTAATTTGTTTTAGAGTTGGACTAGCTGGGAGGTTGCATAAATACTTCATGATTGTATATGACCCTAACCTAGAAGGCCTTACAACCAGGCATGTTAATGAAAATTTTGTTGAATATTCTATTATTGTGTTATTTTGTTGTGGTTGTTGTTGTTGATGTTTGGCTGCCTATTTGGACTATCCTTAATTAGATCCTCCTTACCTATACTACATCATTCTTTGTCACCTTCAACACCATGAAAAGTGAATAATTATCGGACAAAATGAAGAAATTAGATAGTTTATAGAAAAAGTGGGCCTCTTTCATAAGATCTCTAACAGATAAGAACGTTTATTTTAGTCTTTCATAGCATGAGCATGCTATAGCACGTGCACCCTATACAAAACCATAAAAGTGTAATGCCTAGTCTTGGATAGGGCAAGTGCGCTATAGCACTTGTACCTTATGCAAAACCAAAAAAGTGTAATAAGATAGATAGATAGATAGATAGATAGAGAGAGATAGAGAGAGAGAGAGAGAGAGAGAGAGAGAGAGAGAGAGAGAGAGAGACTCTTGTCACCCTCTCCTAGTCTCTCTCTCACACTCCCTCCCACCTTTCTACCCTCTCTCCCTCTATCTTTCCCAGGTTCTCTCTTGTCACCCTCTCCTACTCTCTCTATCACACTCCCTCCCACCTTTCTACCCTCTCTCCCTCTATCTTTCCCAGGGTCTCATCCTTTCTCTCTCTCTCTCTCATACACACACACACACAAACACAAACACACACTCACTCTCTTCCCCTACTCTCTCTCTCTCTCTCTCTCTCTCTCTCTCTCTCTCTCTCTCTCCTCACCTGATCACTCTCTCTCTTCCTCTCTCATCCCCACCACCTTCTTACTCTTTCTCTCTCACAGTATTCAAATCTATGGCTTGAATAGCATGTGCACACCTTATAGGGCATGCACCCTATGCAAGTCATAGATTTGAATAGTGCACATGCACTATATAAGTACACACACACTTTATAAGACATTGGAATCCACCAAGCCTAAGGATTGGATTTGTCTTGGAGATCCAACCCAAAGGCTTGGAGGATTCAAATAGGCCCGAGATGTGTTTTCCAGTAGACATACAAAAAAAATGACATCTTTTTTCATGTGCTCCTCGTTAGGTATACTTGTGGTTCAATAATGTTAAAATCAGATGACATTATTTTGTAGATCTCTTTGTTAGCTATTTAACCATATAATTTATTTTGAATTATGATTATGTTAAGTTTTTCATCTCTAATTTCTTTTGTATGTATGTCTGATTTTTGTCAAAAACCAACGTGTAGTATTTTGGGCATAGATTTTGGCTCGTTTGTTGAATTTTGCAAAAAGTTATGTTTTTAGAAACTAGACTCCATGATACACACTTTAAAAAAAAGAAAATTTTATTTTTGATTAGTTTTAAATGATTTCTAGGTCGAGCACACAGAAATTTCACATTTTCAAGATGTTTGCACTTCGTAAATTCATAAAAAATTATACATTCATAAAAAAATTAGCAAAAATATCTGGGATAAACTACATGGTGTTAGCTAACTTCTCACTGGAGTGATTAATTTTTTTTTTTAAAAAAAAGTTAACCTTTTATGGGGAGCACACCAGATGCTATGTTATGTTTTTTCACAAAAAATCTGTCCACTTTTTGTGCTCCCCCTTTTGGAGGGCCTTAATAGGCACCATTTTCAAAATAAATTAGTATTTTAGGAACTAGATGCAGAGTATTACAACTCTTGTTCTTGTCACATTTTAAAATTTTGAGTCTAACTATCTTTAATTTCTTGTTGAAGTTTAGAGTTTTCTGATTTCAGGAAAAAAGTGGCATCTTATACCCCCTTTTTGGTCCCCTATCTTTGTGCACTTACCCCATAACATCATTTAGTAGAGTTAGGCCCAATATGATACCTAAATCCTTCTAGCCCTCCTAATTGGGTTTTTCAAAATTTTCTCTTAAACCACCCAAACAACCCCTAAAAATAATTATAGTTACAAACACTCTTTTGGGCCTTGCAAATAATATCTAAAATCTAGAACTAGTTTCTCCCTCTAAACCACCTAACTCTTGTAGGGATAATTAAATCTATTTTCTTTAAGATAGGCCCAATGTTAAATAATGATCTACAACCCTTCACCAATCAATTTATCTATGCACCTAAGAGACTGATCATGGTGTTTACTCCTCAAAATAATCTAGAAAACACACATAATAGATCCCACTCATTCATATTGAGTCTGCACCTCTATGTCTTCAACCCTTGTTGGCTCACCACTTCTGTGATCAGCCTAGGGCTTCATCTAAAAAATGGTTTCCTAGTCTTTGTAACTTCAAAAATCACTTCCAACATTACAATACAATCCATTCTAACATTCCAAGAGGGCTCAAGAGATTCCCACCATGGAATGTTAGAATAGATCCATTTTGGTCTCAAAACCTCAATGTTGAGGGTTCCAAACCAATGAACTTCCAAACAGTGGCTTTTGCAAAATATAACACTTGAGACCTTCAAACTAGATGGAGATTCAAGGTCACTCAAAACTCCACCAATTCCTCAATCATTCAGAGAATGCTAAGACCATACAGTACCTTATACCCTCATATAAATGCAAGAAAATAGTAAATTAAGGAACAAAACATTAAAGAAATTCTTGTTTTTGGTATTCCTTAACAAACCAAAATTCTTCTAATTTCTAGGCCTTATGGATGCTCTCGATTAGTTACAGAAATTAGACACCGTTTCTCAACCAACTAGCCATTGGGATGCAACATTTTGAAAAATTACAAAGTTGTGCACATTGAGCAATTTTTGTATCTCTAACATACTTTCTCATCTAATGACCTAGCTACCTCCTAAGCATTATTACATGTCATAGGCCTTATTACATGCCATAAAAGGATTCCAACATCCTAAATTTCAAAACAAAACAAAAATTATTTGACTTCCTATCACAACTTGGTTAGAAACTTTGTGCCCATGCACCAGGATGGTTCAACATCCCATTCATGTACACTGTAATACCCCTCTAACCCTAATATAAGTTTTGTGTTTTTTAAAGAATTAAGATCCTTCGATGTTTTCTTATAGCTTAAGTTGTACATGATACTTGTTTGATCTATTCCTATAGTTGTTTATAATAATTTCATAAGCTAGTACTCAATGATTCTAATATCAGACATACTATCTAAAGGTATCACTTTTGTATGTATTTATCTCCATGTATGTATTGAGTACCTACAAGACCTTTATGAACATAGTTAGGATGTTATATGATATGTACTTGATAGATATATATAAGTGGTTATTTATATTTCCTTCTATTAAGGTTACTTTGGATGAATCTTGTATCTCACTTGATGATTTGATTATGTTGATTTATTATTAGTATTGATAAGAGACTAACACAATGCTTGAGATTCTAACCTTCGTTATGATGATGCTACATGCTTTGAGTGTATATATATACATGATGTGTTTTCATGATTCAGGATGAAGTCGTAGTTACTCACATAGCTGAGGTCCACACGATGTATCGATCCTGGTCATCTGTCTGCAATGTTTTCTTTTATACGTATATCCGTGCATATGTATTTCTTCTTTGTGATGCAGGCTTGCAGGTACCGGGCATCGACTTCACCTGGCTTCACAGGTCTTAGCATGCCCTCAAATTCTCGATGGTTATTGTTATGGAGATAGTACTAAGGCCCCTATATGAGTCTTCCTTTGTCATTATTCCAATTTGGGAATATTAGGGTTCCTTCTTTGTCAGTCAACCTTTGGGTCAAAAACCAAGATCCAACGCACCCGGTTGGGCATGGTTGTAGTTAGTGCCTTGTGGCCACTTGAATTCATTTGGTTGTATGATTTGTTTACTCATTTTATTTATTTCTCCTTCTTGGTATGATTCTTAGTTAATCTTTCTATGTTGTGTTTCAGGAGTTTGGCTTGACTTTCCTTGTTGACTTTGGTTGACCTTGTTTGATCTTATAGTTTTCTCAATATGTTTCATAGTTGATTTTTATGGCCTCTTTCAATGATTAGATTTATTTTGAGGCATGCGATTTTATTCTACCTCAGTGTTATATCCTATAGTAATTATAAATAGGTAATAATATTGTGATCTATTACTTCATAATCTTATAGATTATAGTGTTTGGTATTTGGCATGTATCTATATAAATATAAATATAAATATATATATATATATATATATATATATATGGAAATATATATATGGGTGCACACATATATGTATTTATATGTATATAATTTATATGTGATTATATGTTAATTATTGTAGATATTGTTGATGGTGTATATTTCAGGATTAATGTAAAGTATAATATTATTAATAATTAAATATTAAATAATGCAAGGTATATTATTCTCAATTTTTAATTATTAATAATATGGATAGGTTATATATATAGATATTGATATAATTAATGATGGCATATGCATATATGTTAGGATAATATTACATGTGTGTATGAATGAATACAAATAATCTTTTATTGTATATTTGCGTAATATAGTTGTATGATATTAAGTTATTTTATAATACCCTTTAGTTAAGAGTTAGTTGGGAATTGGTTACTTTTCCTCTCAACCTTTGGAAATATATTTATATGCACTACTTTCTCATTTGAAGAGAGGGGATTTTGGGGCTGAAGCATTGAGGAGAGGATGGCCTTACTTTTCATGGAGATTTTGGAGAGAAAACTTGGAGATGTGAAGGAGAGTTTGTAAGCATATGTCTTTAAGAATTTTTGGTTATCTTTGCTTTTGGGAGAGAGACATTTTTGTGAGAATTTCAGTAGTTGAGAGAGGGATTATTTGCTATGGAATTATTTCTTTCTTTCATGGACATTTCTGAAAGTGGATAGGGTTTGAAGGATGCATCTCAAGTTTGGATTTGTCTTCTCTTTTGTTTCCTTCCTTCTTCGATTCAACCTTCGTAGGACATGAGGTATGGATTGAATATTTTAGTTACTTAATGTATCTGATAGATTATAGATCTATTTATATATTATAATTATTTATTATATCTGTATTTTTCATTTGTATGGTTATTTTAAAGTTTTGAGTTTTTGTTTGTAAGAATTGGCATGTGTTTTCCTAGGGTTTTTAGCAACCTATTTTTGGAGATCTATTATTATAACAATTTAAATTGCATCTATGGTTTTACTAAATTGATTTTCTGGAAGTAAAATTCACAGATCTCAAATGGGTATCTCTCTGATTTTATTTTTAGGGTCGAATTAATACCTTATTTTTGACATTTTGGCAGACTATGCCTGTCCATTCTTGATTCTGAATTTTCTGTCAAATGTATTCGTATGCTACAGGCTGATATGATTATATAAAAGTCTAAATTTGATATCAAAGATTATATTAAGTCTTATCTTTCATTTCCAATTAGTTTGGTGAATTTTAATTATGTTTTGTGAAAATTACAACCGTTTTAGTGAAGGCAGGTCTGAACCCTAACCAGAATTTTCTGTTTTAAACCAGAAGTCATAAATTTCTTTCCCACCGTTGGATCTTCCTAAAAATAAATTTGAGAGTCCATAATTATGTTATCTAAATCTCCACTTAAGTGATTTATTTTATTTTATGTTTTGTGGAAGATATGGATGACTGTTCTATGATGACTATTCTATGCATTTAATCTTTGCTTGAAATAATTCAATTTAAGAACATCATTAAGTTTTAAGGTTTCGTATGGTTACCAGAGGCTATTAGAATTTGTTTTTGGTTAATTGGATCTATTTATACTCTGAATATATTTATAATATCACTTGGATGTCTTTTTATATGTTTGGAACATTCTGAATGCCATATTGGGTTTAGGGTTGTCAAGTGGACTAGGGACAACATATGTTTTCCTAAACTCAATCAAATGTTGTTATGGAATTGATATGAATTCTTGATGATGAATCTATTATGTTCTTATGATTTTTATATGTATGTTAGGGAACCTAAGTACACTAGGTGAGTGACTCATAGTGAGGGGCCGGGGCCCTAAGTGGCTAGTACCAGGATAACCTACTATGAGTTATTTAATCAAGTGATAACCTAAATAAATGAATTGGGAATGAGAGATTATTGGAATGGGAAATTACACATTAATCAAGATTAATTGTGCCTCGCCCATGCCTTTAGTGCTAGTAAAAACTAAGGATGGGAGTGGGAGAAGGTACCTATGCGTAGGTACAACTGAATGACCTTGTCTGTACGAGAGGCATTCGGTTCCGCATGTGCCTACTTGGTGATGCAGGAGCATCCTGGGTGTGAGAGCAATCTTGCATCACCCAAAAATATTTGTTTTTGCTTTTCAATAAGGGCTATCTTGTGCAGAGCTGCTATTTCTAAAAACTTTCTATTTTTAGTAAGTTGGCCATACGATCTCGGAATGTTTTGATTTCACATGTGGAGGTTCATCTCTGTCATATCAGCCTGCCAGTAAAGTTTCATGGCTAGATCAAGTCTGGTTTTGAAGATATTGAAAATTTTCGGTTTTGGAAACAGGGTGCAGAAACTTTGAACTCAGTTTTGAAGGCTTTAGAGGCCCCGGATGAGGTCGAATTTTGGGCTGAATGAAGCTTGCTTAATTCAGGCATTGTAGAGCTCCTCGCGCCCTTTCCGAAATGGGGTTACAATAGTCAATCGGGTCAATTGGTGATGACTTATGGTCTTCGGAAGTTGGGTCACTTGAAATGGCGGAAAATGTTTTTTTCTTCAAAATTTTTGTTCGGGTTTCAAAAGTTATTTTGAGCCGACTTTGATGTAATAAATTGAAAAATAAAATAATTCTAAGTTTGGTCGGCCCTATGGGCTAGATTTCTGGAACCTTCTCGGGTGGTGGAAATTGCCTATATAAAGAAGGCCCGTAGTGTTTCTAGGGCAGTTCTGGGTAGTAGATCTGGGTAATAATTCGAGGCTTTGTTCTACAGAATATTGTAAGGAAATGCCCATGTGGCTTTATATATTGTAATTCTGAAAGTTTGTAATTCCACATTTGTGGAGATAATAAGAAGCCAATTTTCTGTTCTTGCGTATTGTTGTTGTTGTTTCTCTGTTTCTGTTATGTATTTGTGGTATTAATGGGAGCACCCTTCATCAAGTGGTATCAGAGTGGGAGTTCCTGAGTGTGTAAACAGATCATTGACTGTGAGGCAGTTTGCACCAGGACCGCGGTTAGGGTTTCAGCGTGCATCGCAAAAATGCCTCCACGAAGAGAACGTGGCGGAAGGGCTGGTGTTGTGACACCTGAGGTTAGAGAGCTACAGAGACAAGTGCGAGCATTGCAAGAAGAGATTCGCATAGGAATGAATCTTAATGTAAGAGAAGAAAGTGATGATGAAGCGGAAGAAAATTTTGATCAGGAAGGAGAAGGCGAACTTCCGAACCCAGAAGAAGAAAGACTTTTTCAAGCCCTTTCCAAAATCGGGAAGAGACCTAAGATCAAGGTTCCTACATTTTCAGGGAATCTTAACCCAGAAGAATTGATCGACTGGATCAATGAATGCGAGGAATATTTTGAGTATGAAGATGTTGAGGATCCTGATAGGGTCAAATTTGCAAAGGCCAGACTGAAAGAACATGTGAAGATCTGGTGGCAAGAGGTTCAATTGGAGTGAAATAGAAGAGGGAAAGATAAAATCACAAGATGGGATCGGATGGTGGATTAATTGAAGCGACAGTTCATTCATGTTGATTATGAGCTTGACCTACTAAAGAAAATGCAAAGTTTGAAGCAAGCAGGAAGATCTGTTCAGGAGTATACAGAGGAGTTCTATCGACTCCTCATCAGAACAGGCCATGCAGAAGCTGATAAGGAGAAAGTTGCCCGATACCTTAATGGGTTAAGGCCAAGCATTCAGGAGGAGTTGAATCTAGTTCGAATGAACAGTATTGAGGACGCATACCAATTTGCCCTAAAAGTAGAGGAAAAGCTGAACAAGAAATTTGAGAGCAGACAAAACGGAAGAGGTCGCGGTGGACGATCTGGTGGACGGTCATATGGTGGCCGAAATGAAGATCCGAAAAAGAAAGATGAGGCCAGTGGCAGTCAGAATCAGCATGGAAATAATTCCAATCGCTTCTAGGATCAGAATAATAGAGATCAGAGAGGAAGAGGAAGAGGACAAGGATCTGGAAGAGGTGGCTTCCATGGAACATGTTTTCACTGTGGAGAAGAAGGTCATAGGGCATTTGAATGTCCTCAGCGCCAAGGAAGAACAGACAGGAGAAATGAAGGCCAGGCTAGAGTTGCACATGTAGATGAAGATGCTAGATCATCAAATTCTGAAGATGCTGAAAGAGGAGAAACGTTGATTAACAGAAGAGTCCTGTTGAGTGGTGAGAACGAACCTGAGCAAAGGAGGAGCCTGTTTCGCACCAGGTGTAAGTGTGAAGGTAAATGTTGTGATATGATTATTGATAGTGGAAGCACTGACAATTTGGTGTCAGAAGAGATGGTGACAAAGTTGAAGCTCAAGAGACAGAAACACCCACATCCATATCGGATTGCCTGGGTACAGGATGACCATAAGGTCATGGTCAATGAACAATGCCTAGTGAAGTTCAAGGTTGGCGGATACCAAGATGAGGTATTGTGTGATATCATATCTATGGATGCATGTCATATGTTGTTGGGTAGACCATGGCAGTTTGACAGATGTGCTGTACATGATGGTCGTGTGAATACCTATTCCCTAACAAAGGATGGAGTGCGACATAAGCTAAAACCATTGAAGGAGACTGAAGAAAAGGTATGTGGTAATGCAATGATAACTTTTGTTGATGGAAGAAATTTCCTAGATGGTATTAGGCATGAGCATGTATGTTTTGCTTTAATTCCAAAAGATGGTAATGAGGAAGTAGAAGATGTTCCTGTAGAAGTTGCAGATTTGTTGAATGAGTTTCAGGCTATTGTATCCGATAACGTGCCTGATGGATTACCACCAGTCAGGAAGATTAGTCATCAGATGGACTTGATCCCAGGAGCGAGTTTGCCGAATAAGGCAGCACACAGAATGACACCTGCAGAAAGTGAGGAGTTGAACAGACAAGTACATGAGTTGTTACAGAAAGGATTGATCCGTGAGAGTCTGAGTCCCTGTGCTGTACCAGCTGTGTTAGCACCAAAGAAGAATGGAGAATGGAGGATGTGTACAGATTCTAGGGCAATAAACAAGATCACAATCAAGTACAGGTTTCCACTACCATGAATGGATGATATTATGGATTGTTTAAGTGGAGCTGTGTATTTCTCAAAGATAGATCTGAAGAGTGGATATCATCAGATTCGGATCAGAGAAGGAGATGAATGGAAGACTGCCTTCAAGACAAAGGAAGGACTGTATGAGTGGTTAGTCATACCTTTTGGGCTAACCAATGCACCGAGCACTTTCATGCGGCTCATGAACGAGGTTCTGAAAGAATTTCTGGGTAAGTTTGTCATTGTTTACCTAGATGATATTCTGATCTTTAGTAAGACATTGGAGGAGCATATGTTGCATATTCGTATGGTATTTAAGAAGCTGAGAGAAGAGAAATTGTTGATTAATTTGAAGAAGTGCAGTTTTGTGAAGAAAGAGTTGGTGTATTTGGGGTTTGTAGTTTCAGGAGAAGGTCTAAAAATGGACCCAGAGAAGGTACAGGCTATCCTTGAATGGCCTACTCCAAAGAGTGCTACTGAGGTAAGATCTTTTCATGGTCTCGCTAGCTTTTACAGAAAGTTTATCAGAAATTTTAGCAGTATTTGTGGACCCTTGACTGAAACAATGAGAGGGGATAGAAAAGAGTTTAAGTAGACTAATGGGGCAGAAAAGAGTTTTCAATTGTTGAAACAAAAAGTTACAGAACAACCTGTTTTAGCACTTCCAGATTTTAATAAGGTGTTTCAAGTAGATTGTGATGCTAGTGGTACTGCAATAGGAGTTGTTATGAGCCAAGAAGGTAAACCTATTGCTTATTTCAGTGAGAAGTTGAATGATGCCAAGAGAAAATATTCTGTTTATGATCAGGAATTTTATGCTATAGTTCAGGCATTGAAGAAGTGGAGACACTATTTGTTTCCTAAGGAGTTTTTTTTGTATACTGATCATCAAGCTTTGCAATATTTGAATAGTCAAGGAAAGTTGAATCAAAGGCATTTGAAATGGGTTGAATTTTTGCAGAGTTATACATTTGTTTTGAAACACAGGAGTGGAAAGTCTAATAGGGTTGCAGATGCTCTTAGCAGAAGGCAACTATTACTGGCAGAAATGCAGATTGAGGTGGTTGGGTTCAAGGAACTCAAGAATTTGTATCCAGAGGATCCTGATTTTGGTGAAGCTTAGAAAGCTTGTAAAGAACCTGTTACTCTAGACAGAACGAAGTGGCTGGATTTCATCATTCAGGATGATATGCTATTTAGGAGTCAGTTGTGCATTCCAAGAAGTTCTATGAGGGAGAATCTCATCAAGGAGAAGCATAGCGGAGGATTGGCTGGACATTTTGGTCGTGATAAAACTCTTGCTTTGGTTAGTGAAAATTATTATTGGCCACAGTTGCAGCAAGATGTGAAGAAGTTTGTATAGAGTTGCAGAGTATGTCAGATGGCGAAAGGAGTGAAGCAGAATACAGGGTTGTATCAGCCATTACCTGTACCAGAGAAGCCTTGGGAGGATATTAGCATGGACTTTGTTCTTGGTTTACCGAGGACTCAGCGGGGACATGATTTAATTTTTGTGGTGGTTGATAGATTTTCAAAGATGACACATTTCATTCCCTGCAAGAAGACTACTGATGCTGTTCATGTAGCAGAATTGTTTTTCAGAGAGGTAGTGAGACTACATGGTTTGCCAATGACCATAGTTTCAGATCGGGATGCGAAGTTTGTTGGATATTTCTGGCGTACATTGTGGAAGAAGCTGAAGACAGATTTGAAGTTCAGTTCATCACATCATCCACAGACTGATGGACAGACAGAGGTGGTGAATAGGAGTTTGGGAAATTTATTGAGATGTTTGGTTGGAGACAAGCCAATAGAATGAGATTTGATTTTACCACAGGCAGAATTTGCATACAATAATTCTGTCAATAGGAGCACTGATAAATCACCATTCCAGATTGTATATGGGAGTAGTCCAAGAAATGCATCTGAATTGAGAAAGATAAATAAAGGAGAAATAAGTAGTGCTGAAGCTGAGGATTTTGCAGAACACTTGAAAAACATTCATGAGGAAGTGAGGAAGCACATTACCAAAATGAATACACAGTATAAGGCTAAGGCAGATGAGAAAAGGAGGCATAAGGAATTCCAGGTTGGAGATGAAGTCATGGTTCATTTGCGAAAGGAAAGATTTCCAGTTGGTACATATAACAAGTTGAGAATGAAGAAATTTGGACCATGCAAGATATTGAAGAAGCATGATTCAAGAAATGCATATGAGGTAGAATTGCCTACTGAGCTGAATATTTCGCCAGTGTTTAACATTTCAGATTTGACAGAGTATCATGAAGGACGTGTTGAAGATGAGATCATAGAAGTACAGTGGAGTATTCCAGCAACTAGTTCAGATACTAAGGAGATTGAGGACATACTGGATAGTCATGTTGGCAGAAGCACAAGGAACAGTACATATGAAGAGTATTTGGTCAAGTGGAAAGGACGACCTATTGAGGATTCATCATGGCTAACAAAGGAGGAGGTTAACCGTCTTGGTTTTCCTCTACACACCTGAGTCGTGACAGGGTCACTTCTCAAATTACCCTGGGTGTCTGATGCAGGAGCATCCTGGGTGTGAGAGCAATCTTGCATCACCCAAAAATATTTGTTTTTGCTTTTCAATAAGGGCTATCTTGTGCAGAGCTGCTATTTCTAGAAACTTTCTATTTTTAGTAAGTTGGCCATACGATCTCGGAATGTTCTGATTTCACATGTGGAGGTTCATCTCTGTCATATCAGCCTGCCAGTAAAGTTTCATGGCTAGATCAAGTCTGGTTTTGAAGATATTGAAAATTTTCAATTTTGGAAACAGGGTGCAGAAACTTTGAACTCAGTTTTGAAGGCTTTAGAGGCCCCGAATGAGGTCGAATTTTGGGCTGAATGAAGCTTTCTTAATTCAAGTGTTGTAGAGCTCCTCGCGCCCTTTCCGAAATGGGGTTACAATAGTCAATCGGGTCAATTGGTGATGACTTATGGTCTTCGGAAGTTGGGTCACCTGAAATGGCGAAAAATGTTTTTTTCTTCAAAATTTCTGTTCGGGTTTCAAAAGTTATTTTGAGCCGACTTTGATGTAATAAATTGAAAAATAAAATAATTCTAAGTTTGGTCGGCCCTATGGGCTAGATTTCTGGAACCTTCTCGGGCGGTGGAAATTGCCTATATAAAGAAGGCCCGTAGTGTTTCTAGGGTAGTTCTGGGTAGTAGATCTGGGTAATAATTCGAGGCTTTGTCCTACAGAATATTGTAAGGAAATGCCCATGTGGCTTTACATATTGTAATTCTGAAAGTTTGTAATTCCACATTTGTGGAGATAATAAGAAGCCAATTTTCTGTTCTTGTGTATTGTTGTTGTTGTTTCTCTGTTTCTGTTATGTATTTGTGGTATTAAGGGGAGCACCCTTCATCACTTGGGGGCCGGGGCCAAGAGTGGCTAGTACCAGGACAACCCAAGGGGTGAGGGCTATGCGATGACACTCACCTAGCTTGTAGCTTAGAGTCTCTATCAAATTT